>OY292398.1:1503392-1825392 GCA_958496205.1 Idaea biselata | reverse complement strand
CGAAGGTTGCGATATGCCGCTATGTGCCAGTGGAGGTGCCACAGCCGGGACAAGTATGTCGGGACTTTGAAACTCACATACCCCTAGGCTGGCTTTATATATATTTCTTTTTTAAGTTAAATGGTTGAATCCTTCAAAAGAAACTCAACAGTGGCTCATAAAGTTTATTATAAAATGAAAGATTTTTTGAAGACACGGATTAGAGCTTATTTATGAGATTGTAGTTTAAGTATTATAATTTTTAAACCTAAGTTTAGTATTGTATATTCGAAAAGATATATAAGAACGGTTGTCACGAAACAATTAATATTTACTTTTCATTACTTTACTTCATACATTTTATTTATTTATTTATTCACATAGAAAAAGATGCAATATAAGAATAGATTTTACGATATATACCTATTAAATCATGTTTAACAATTAACATCAATCATTTTTAATCTCGTATAATATTTTGACAATATCTAGCTAGTGCTATACATACCAGTGACAAAAAAATACTTTTAAACGATGTTTATTAACATAATTTTCTTATTAACTTAATTCTCGAAATTATACTACCGTATCACACGTAAGTCACGCTAAGTGGGTGAAATCTTTGCTCTCGTCAGTGACTACACTTGCAACTTTTTCCTTCTTGTACCTACTCGTCAGACGAAACTAACAAAAACAAATCAAACTAAGATCCGATTTTTGAGATTTGAGTACCAATTTCGATGATTTTGTATTTTGTAACTCTAGCTGTGTCCCACGGTTTTACCTACGTAAGTCCCGATCCCGTGGGAATATCGGGGTCAACGTAGCCTATGATACTTCTCCATAATGTAGCTTTGTAACAGATTTTTTTGAGATCGGTCTAGTAGTTTCAACTTACCGGACTTACGATATAGGTAATAATTGTAAGTCCGGTAAATTGATGTTCGCCGCAATTACCCCATAAGCCGCACTTCAAGAAAATAATACTAGTAAGGTCACTAAGGTGACCTTTCTAGTATTATTTTCTTTTTATATTCCATGATAATGTAAAATTCTTGAAATAGAGTACCAATTTGAATTACCAAGTCAACAAATAAATCGCTAGAGCAGCCTCAGCCGCCTCCACGTTTTAACAACCGGCGATTATACGACGGAATCTATAATTTCTGTTATTTGTGTTACATTCATAAAGTTCTGTGAATGGAAAGGTGTGACATAATGCCCTTTTCGTAATTTGTGCCGCGATATTCAATTCTTAGAGGTACCTAAAGCCGGGGACTCACTAGCGAGCTGTAACCGTTAAGGCTCCTATACACAGTGACGGCGCCGCCGGGTTTATGCGGAGCGGCTATTTCAGCAAGGATATAATAGGAAGGAACATCCGACGGTACCGGCGGCATTGTGTGCAGTAGCCTTAACCGTTGCATGTACTTTAACCAAAAAGCATAGTGTGTTGTGTTACGATTTTCGGAAATAAGGTTCTAGTTCTGGTAGAAATATTACTGATATGGTACATCGAAATATCTGTTTACTTCCACCAAGACATAAACTTCATATTGTGTGAACTCAAATACAATTTATTATTTTATCTGATAACTAATCTAAGTATATCAGTTATCCTTTTTGTAGATACAAGACAAATTTTACGAGTCGCTCAAACACCGCTCCATCGCGCATTTCAGCCAACCTTTTCTTTCTTTTCCTTTAGTGTTGCCACTTAAATAATAAAGTTTACCACAAAATCAATTAAAATGTAGTTCACTAATTAAACTAACTTTTACAATAGTTACTATGATGCGAGCCTAGAACGATCGAGACGCGACGATTGTCGGGTTCTCACCTCGAACCAAAGGGCGCTCGTGGACATGTGAACCTCGTTACTGTAACGTGATACAGTAACGAGGTTACGGTTGCAGCTCGCCAGTGAGTAGCCTGCTTACGAAGTGTTTGTGGGTGCGTCGCGAGCCAGATGGCTGAACGGAGGTGGTTTTGAATATTGATGTTTTGAATAGCATGGGGACAGTAGGCGTACGTATGGAATATATTTCAACAGTAGGTTTCTTCGTAGTGTGTATCCGTACCTACTTTCTTATCCACCGTACCTTAATGCGATCATGATCCTACTGTGTAGCCAATAGCCTAACAACTATCTACTTCGATTGACATCTATATTAAATTATTTAAGTATTTATTATATTTAGGATATCCAACAGCTAAAATGAATCCATAATTCCAGAAGAAAATCTGTCATCCATCCGTCCGAAAATTTTATTTTCTGACGTTTTTGAAAGACGGATGGCAGATTTTCTTTCTTTCTTTCGTTCGTAGAATTAAAGTATTGTATTACGAAGGTTTTCGCCACGCTTAGCTAAAGTCCGAAGCAAAGTTAACCCATTCCTTTTTGAGTTTAATTTCAAAAGCCCGTAATTAAGCTTCGTTTATGGATTGTAAATTAAAGTCTCAATTAAATAAGAACAAGCCATCCTTTGGTTAAGAACAGAAATAAAATACGATAACATCGATCGCAGATCTCCAACCAAGATACTGCGATGATAAAATTAAATAATTGTGGCGTAGTGAAGATGATACCTAAGGTTATACGCCCAATAAATCGCGACAGAGGCGCGTCGCCGTAGCGAAATCACTTATAGCCTTATTAATAAACGTGGAGTAAGATCAGAGTAATTTTACCTTTGTTTCTGTATGTCAACTTTGAAAGTTCGTGTCACGGAAAAAGACAAAGCATGTTCTTACTACTCCAACCCTACTCCACGTTTATTAATAAGGCTATTCGTGACTACCGCCTATTCTGTGGTAATTTAAACGCTACAGTAAGGTCTAAAACACACGGGCACCTATCTCATAGCTTGTAAATATAATCTAATCAATATATACTCAATATATCAATATATTTTGACGACCTCGGTGGCGCGTCGTGCGAAAGCGCGACTGCAATGCAGGAGGTTGCGGGTTCGATTCCCGCCGGGTGCAAGTATTTATGCTTAAAAAATAAATATTTGTGTCTGGTCTGGGTGTCCCTCTATGTATAATATGTATGTATTTACAAAAGAAAAATAAATATAAGTATTATATCCGTTGTCTAGTCACCGTAACACAAGCTTAGTCGCTTACCACGGGGCTAGATGGCGCTGTGTGTTGTTCGGAGAAATTATTTATTTATTTATTATTTATATACTCATTTTATAAAGACGAAAAATTTATTTGTTAATTTGTTTGTTTGATTGTTTGTAACGAATAGGCTCCGAAATTACTGGATCGATTTCAAAAATTCTTACACTAATAGAAAGCTTTTTTTTTAAATCGGTCCAGTAGTTTGTGCGTTTTTTAATTACAAACATACAGACACGCATACGCACAAAAATACAAATCTTTCCTCTTTATAATATTAGTGTAGAAGTGTAGATGACTACCTTCATTTTTTTATTGTCTTATACTGTGACATGAGGTATCAAAGTTAACAGACGGTGACATAAACTTAGTCATCGTTAATAATTTATAAGAAAGAGGGTAATTTAATCTACCTACCCTTATTAATAGAATTATAAAGTATATGTTACCTTTGGTGTCAATAGGTGTAGGGGCAGCCAGGCTCGGTATTTCTGGCTGTGGAGGCTGGACCCTGGGCCCAGGCCAGGTGATGGTGCCGTCAGAGTACCGCTGCCGGTTCGGATCGCATTCGGCCACTTCACGCAGCGTAGACGCATCCGCGGAGTATTCTGTACAAGGGACTGTTCTCAATTTGTGGTGTGGGGGTTTAAGAGGCGGGTTTCAAGGACCTATGGTAAGTTGTCCTACTGAAATAGTAGGTAATTAGTGTGCAAGTTTGTGTGTTAGTATGTTTGGACTGCATTCGGTCACTGACGCATCCGCGGAGTATTCTGTACAAGGGACTGTTCTCAATTTGTGCTGTGGGGGTTTTAGAGGCGGGTTTTAAGGACCTATGGTAAGTTGTCCTACTGTGATTGTAGGTAATTAGTGTGCAAGTTTGTGTGTTAGTATGTTTGGACTGCATTCGGTCACTGACGCATCCGCGGAGTATTCTGTACAAGGGACTGTTCTCAATTTGTGCTGTGGGGGTTTTAGAGGCGGGGTTTAAGGACCTATGGTAAGCTGTCCTACTGAAATAGTAGGTAATTAGTGTGTAAGTTTGTGTGTTAGTATGTTTGGACCGCATTCGGTTACTGACGCATCCGCGGAGTATTCTGTACAAGGGACTGTTCTCAATTGTGGTGTGGAGGATTTAGAGGTGGGGTTTAAGGACCTATGGTAAGTTGTTCTACTGATACTGTAGGTAATTAGTGTGTAAGCTTGTGTGTCAGTTGTGTGTGTTACTTTGGCTATCATTTTAAACTATGAACTTAAAATAAATGGGGATTTCAAAGAACCCTTTCTTATTGGATGCCTACATCATATATAAACACACTCTCCAACTTCCAGCTCTGTACTAGCAGTTTGCTGTGCGTTGATATATCAGTCAGTCAGGACAAAGCATTTTATAGATACACTACTTGTACTATTTATGTATTCTGTGTATATGCTTTTACTAAATAAATGTGTTTGTATGAAATTGTGTAAATATGTAAGAATCATAGATTTTTCTTCTGGTTTAGGGATGTTGGATTGAAATTACCTAAACTCATTCTGAAGAAAGGACCTGTAAAGGTCTCGAAACGTTGAGCATTGAAATAATGCTAAAAGTTATAAACACCACGCGATTAAAACCGAAAAATGAGTTATTTTTTTATGTAAGGGTCGTTAGTGTAAGACTGGTAGTTACTTCTTGTTGCAGATGATTGCAGCAGGCTAGCTGTCTGCCCTCCTGGAAACGTCGCGTTCCTTTTGTGGCGACCCTGGAACAAACAAACATACAGATGAAATAGTGTTGCAGGTGAAGAAATAAGTGCGAGTCGGATTCGCGCACGAACTGTTCCGTACTATTATAACAAAGGGAAATGTTAGGAAAATAAAAGTTGAAAATTAAGGTACATTTTGGTAGGTACAGCGAGTTTTCTGGAGAATCTAAATTTGCTTTCCCGAGATAAAGGGTCTTGACAGACGGACGGACAACGAAGAGATCCTATATGTGTTCGTTTTTTACCTTTTGAGGTACGGAAAAACCCTAAAACACATTTGTCGTATAGGAGCCCCAATTAAATATGTATTTTATTTTACTTTTAGTATTTGTTTATAGCGACAACAGAAATACATCATCTGTGAATGTTGAATGACGTATTCTATTGTTTTTTGTCTAATGCTAAAAAATAATATTATTGTATTTAGTTTTAATTGTACCTACTATTTGTTTAAACAAAAATAAATCAGAACTTAAGTTCTCGTTTATTTGTTTTTTCTTTCTTTCTCCCGTTCCATTGTATTCATTGGACTGTTTGAATTCTACTTAAAAATAGTATTAGATGGAACCATGGAAGATTTGCACTCCGTTTTCCCACGCAGAAAGCCTTGGACATGCGAAGCAATTCCCTATACGTACAGTACCTACCCAACCTGCCAACCAGATGTGAAACTCGATCAATGTTCGCTATGTATTAATTGTTCGAAAGCAAAATACCTACTACCATACCTACTACATACCTACCACATACCTAAAGCTAGTTAATAGCTTCTCTACTACCGATTACCGGAAGTGTAGATGCAATTTGTTGATACCGGATTCCTTAGATTAGCTGATATCATTGTGGAGAACAATCCTGGCTAGTACGGCTGTAAGGGGCCTTTTTACGGTGCTGGTGTCCATGCCAGTCCAGTAAGACAGTGCAGAATAAGGTCAGTAAGCAGTAAAAGGGAGAAACCTGATGCGTTCAGCAGTTTTAGCAGATTGTTAGCTTTTTGGGACTGTTTGGGATGGTATTGGAGTAAGGTTTAGGGAATTAAAATTCATAAGTACAATGAACTTTTTAAATTCACACGATTTGTTAACATAGTTACATTTTCCCGGGTCTTAATCGCGTATTATTATATTTATTTTCTTACCTCGACATTTCAACCATGTAACAATGATCTAAGTCGCGAGGAGACGCGCGCGCGGTTAATATAATACGCGATTAAGACCCGGGAAAATGTCCCCATAATACAATAGCCCAATTATGAGGCTAAGTGCGAAAAATTCTCAGAAACTAAACTATACCAGTAAAAGGGATTTACACGATTGCTTTTTTTACTCGGCTGGTGGATAAGACAACGTGTAAAAGGTTTATAAGAGTTTTAGATGGTCAGGGACCCTAACTAGTACCTAAATTACATTGTTCTTTCGTTTCTAACTCGATTTTTAGAACGGCACAACCTGGCGGCTTCACCTGGGGTCTTATTCTGTAAATTACTTGGAGTTCAATCGTCTTAGTCAAGTCTCAGAAAAGTTCAATTAGATTTTTCTTCTGTTTTCGCGGTGTTGGATTGAAATTAAGCTAATTTCTACCCGGTTTTAATTGCGTTGCTTTTAAGCATTTCTTTAATGCCCTACCCCTAAGAAAGAGGTCTGTAAAGATCTCGAAACGTAGGCATTGAGGAAATGCCGAGAAAATCAGTTGAGGTTTTACAATTGTTCGCAATTTTGTGTCAGTATAAGTTTATACGAGGTTTAAAGTAAACATGTTGTTTTTAACCGACGACGTCCAAACTTTGAAGGAGGTATAATTCGGCTGTATTATTTTTTCTCACATCGATGCATTGACCTGGCTTTAATGCATAAAATCTTCATATAATTAGTTAAATCGTAAAAAAAATGGTTAAAAACAATGGTTAAAAACATGTAAATTATAAACATTTGCATAATTTTATTTTAATCGTTATTATAAATTTAATAATAAGTAGGTAGGCGCTTCATGCAAGGATAGGTTGAAAAGTTCAAAATCTGAGTTATGTTGTAAATAGCGACTAAGGAATATTGAAGAGACTTGCGAACCCAGCTTTTGTGTAAAAGTAACAAACATTCAAGCGTGGTGTGTAAAATTTAATTCATTTGTGACACTACAAACAAAACGTAGGTATTAGAGTTATAGGTAAATCTAGAATGGTGATTGAAA
Organism: Idaea biselata; assembly: GCA_958496205.1. Taxonomy (NCBI): domain Eukaryota; kingdom Metazoa; phylum Arthropoda; class Insecta; order Lepidoptera; family Geometridae; genus Idaea; species Idaea biselata. The sequence continues at coordinate 1,818,352 of OY292398.1, read as the reverse complement.
TAAATCAACTACAAAACCCCACCAAATCGTTATAATTTAGCATACTATAATCACTCCATATATGATCCATTCATCTAAAAATAATTTGTTACTTGACTTCGAAAACAGAGGAGGTTTTTTCTAGTTAATTTCAATTAGGTATTAGGTTTAGGTTGTTGGATATAACTATACCTAATTGAAAGTTACCGTTAGACAATGTCTATACGAGATCGGAAACTTTTGAGTTCTTTAAATAAAGGTTTAGTTTGTTATTTAGATTATTTTAACAATTATTCAGTTCAGTGACCTGATAGTTAGTCGAGCAAAGCAAACCATAGTTTACGTAAACGGCGTACGTATGAAGCATCCGTGTCCCGATATAGGCCCGAGCAGCCACTAAGGATGGCGGGAGGAACTTTCTGTCTACCTTTTATTTTATTTTATTTGGGACAAAAAACAGTAACACTATAAACTTAAATAAAAATATTACATATAAGACTTAAACAGCAGTGAAACCAACAACATTATCCACATGTTCCTTATGATATTAAGGTACATACACCTTTAAGTGAGTATACGACCGAATCTTCTTCTTCATCTGGTGGAAAAGTGGTCAAAAGCTATTTCGAGAAACCATGGCCGACCTTACCACCAAAAGCGCAGCATGCCTAGAACCCGCTCTACGTTTATTTATACTGTGGCCTAGGTTAGCACAGCTCACGCTTAATACGCAAATCACTTGAATTATGTTCCAATATTCTCACAAAGGGCTATTATACGCGAGTACAAGATAGCGAGATATTATTGCAGGCTAATTTCTCTTCATACTCCAAGCGAGGAGTTGAGGACCCGATGAATGGAGTCGCTGCGTCATCACTTCTCATCACCTTTAGAAAGATAGATTAGTGTTGATATGATCTTTTTAAAACCCATTTATTATTTATATTTACATTCGGGTCTTAATCGCGTATTATCACCAACCTTGCTATTATAAAATGAGTTTTAAATGCCAGACCTGGTTTAAGCCATGATTTAATATACCTAAATCATGGTTTAAACCAGGTCTGGCCTTAAAACTTATTTTATAATAGCAAGGCACGGGTTTAGCTGATTTAGATTTCTGTTAGATTTATTTTAAAAGGTAAATCATCACCATCATTATCATCATTTATAGGTTATAATTTTAAGCTTTTTTTAGTATTTACTTTTTGTATAAGTGTTTGTTATGTTACTTTTGTATAGGTATGTTGTGCAAATAAAGATCTATCTATCTATCATAGTTTTTTTTTTCAATTTTAGTTTTAAATTATGCTACAGTTAATTTTTTGAAATATATATAACAAAATGTTGCCTACTACAAACTACAACATACATAACGTCTTATCCACAGTAATCCGTCGCGTGAGGTTATCAATATCGTTGCTACATATTTGTAACAAGTCGATCAATGATACGGGTTCGATGCCTGGCCCGTGCCGGGTCGATGACCTTAGCTAAATATTTCACCTTTCATGTGAACTAATTGAAATATCTTGTTACAGGATATTACTTTATCAATCTGACGATTGAATAATATCTTAAATTAATTGAATAAAGAGGGTAAATGATGAAATTAATAAATTTGAAGATAAACCTTATATAGGTACGTGAAGAGAATAGGAAATACAGTGCGTTTCATCTTTAAATTCCTATGTCGTTATGGCATTTTTGATTAAGTAATAAACACACACATACCTACATATTATATTAGTAGGATAGGTTATTTTTTTATATCCATAGAATAAAGAATTACTTAGCCCTATAAATAAAAAAGTCGTGCATTTTTTTGTTTGAGTTTGGCTGCCCGAATTCAAAATATATGGATTTTTTCCATTTCCTAACCCGCTCCAAATAAAGGAATTAATTGTTGAATAATGTACCGAAGTATAACCATTTTCAGTGACAATATAACAAGCACTAAATAAAAATAATAATACCGCCTTCAAATAATCGACGAACATACATTAAAAACAGCTTCAACTGAATTAAAATCCTCCTCTTTTTTGAAGTCGGTTAAAAAGGAAAAAAAAAAACAAAATCTTCCTAATTACAAACTTACAACTCCTCTACATTCCGTTGTTACAATCAATTCGTTTCAGATATTACCTAAATTGTAACAATCTGAGTATGGGCAGATTCCACCAAACTCGGATAACTCTCATTAAAAAAATAAAATAATATTATGTAGTATATATCCTGCTCGGAAGTATATTACGGAGACCTTTGTCCAGCAGTGGGACAGTATAGGTTAACACAAAAAGTAGGTAGTATATCCGTTGCTAAGTACCCATAGTACAAGCGTAGTGCTTGGTTTGGGGCTAGTTTTCGGTGTGTGTTTCGTCGTCGTGTCAATATTATTATTTTCATTCAAAGACTTGCTGTTTTTTCGGCAGTAAGTTATCCTTTTTTAGAGTTCCGTACCCAAAGGGTATAAAACGGGACCCTATTACCACAGTACACATAAGGATACACATACATCCTTCTATGCACTGTGCTATTACTTACTAAGACTTCGCTGTCTGTCCGTCTGTCTGTCTGTCCGTCCGTCTGTCTGTCATCAGGCTATATGTCATGAACCGTAATAGCTAGACGGTTGAAATTTTCACAGAAGATGCATTTCGGTAGCCGCTAAAACAACAAATACTAAAAAAAACACACACTTAACTTCGCTAATAACAAGTTACACGTCATTGTACTTTAGCCGGTTAATAACAATTTAATTATGTACTTGTATTAACATACAAAGAATAGAATATGCTATAGATTACATGAAAAAGCGACTTTGATAGTTTAGTCGAGTATAAAATGGATAAAATAATTAAATCCTCGTATAGTAACTCTAGAATCAACTCAAGTTTGGTCGAACGTGCCCTAAGAGTTATTAATTTAGAACCGCTCGGTTAGTATCTGATATCGTTTAACTATTTATGGCCACGACCACGAATCCTAAGCCATTTAGGATTAATGGAGCATGTTTTAATTTTTTATCACCTACTAGCAGCGCCCCGCGGTTTCACTCGCGTAGGTCCCAATCCCTCAGGAAAAGTATCCTTATCCTAGTAAAACGAGAATGTTTGGAAGTATGTAGGTATGAATGTGACTGGATTACTCCTTCACGCGAAAACGATTTAGCTGATCGTAATGAAACTTGTAATATACAGGCTGAACCATTTAAACGGGCCTTCGGGGGGATAGACTAAACTACAAGAGATAGAGAAAAATGCTGAAAGGATTTGCGTCCATGATTTTAACGGTAATGAATGTTTCAAAAATCTACATAATATTATGCCATTTTAGTTTTTGGTTTTTTCCTTATCTCTTGTAGTTTAGGATATCCCCCTGAAGGCTCGTTTAAATGGTTCACCTGTAGTGAAACCGTGTTAGTTTTAATATGAATGGGATGAGATGGCATAGCCAACACTGAATGTTAGACTACGATTTGACACATCTTTCTGAAGACAAAATGACAAATACAAGGAACCAAAATGTCAAAATATAGGGTCTGAAATTAAAAAAACCGGGCAAGTGCGACACTCGCGCAGGAAGGGTTCCGTACCACTATGACATTTGGGTACGGAACCCTAAAATGATTAACATCCAATTTTTAAATTTGATAGGAAAATGTGAAATATTTAGCTTCGATCCTTATACCTTCATACGACCACACCACTCAAAAAAAAAAAGAAAAAAAAAACTTTGGCACAAAGAAAATCTGAAACTTATAAGAAACTCTTTGGTAAGTGAAGGCAGACTGGTATATGTGACAGACAGGGCGGCCATTTTGAATTCCACGACCAACTCGATTCCCTTGTAGTTTTTGAAACATGTTTGTTGTATGGGAGCCCCTCTTAAATATTTGTTTTATTTTGTTTGTAGTTTGATTTGTTGTTGTAGCGGCAACCGAAATACATCTTCTGTGAAAATTTCAACCGTCTAGCTATTACGGTTCATGAGATACAGCCTGGTGACAGACGGACGGACGGACGGACAGACAGACAGACAGACAGACAGCGAAGTCTCAGTAATAGGGTCCCATTTTTACCCTTTGGGTACGGAACCCTAAAAACGTACCTAGGTACTACCAATTTTAAATGTATGACAGTATAATCGCCGTTCTTAAACATCAATTTATAAAATAACATAACCTATGTTCTGTCTGTTTACTCTCTTATAGCAAGTAACATATCGAGAGCAAAGTAAACGTCGACTTCCCGGGTTTGAGCGCCAAACATGGACAAAACACATGTTTAACTATTTCATCGTTGTAATATTTACTAGGAAATAATGATAGCTGAGCGGAAAACGGATGGAAACTATGGTAAACTATGATATAGGTACCTACCTAGAGTATACCTACCTATTCGGATGTAAGTACAGGATGTATTATTATGTAAATAAAAGTGTAAAATTATATAGTACTAGCTGCACCCCGCGGTTTTACCTGCGTAAGTCCCGATCCCGCGGGATTTTCCAAAAACCCTTTCTTAGTGGATGCTTACACATCACAAAGGACACACTCTCCAAGTTTTATATGTCTAGGACCAGCGGTTTGGGCTCTGCGTTGATACACACGGTGCTCCGAGGAGGGGGTATTAAGCCGAAAGAGGGTTGTTCTAGAGGTCTAGGCGAACAACTTTTATTCTACAAGTTTTGGAAATTCGAAGTAGTTTTCGAAAATTTTGAGTTTAAAGTTTGCATGAAAATCAGCTGTTTTTTAGGGTTTGAGGTCATTGGCCTTAAGGTGCCCTTTTACTTAACTTGGACCGCTACAATCTAAACATTAAATGCGTTTTTTTTTTACAAAAAACAGCTGTTTTTTTAGTGATACAACTTTAAAATTTTCGAAAAAAAAGTTCGAATTTCCAAATGTCGTAAAATAAAAGTTGTTCGCCTAGACCTCTTGAACAACCCCCTTTCGGCTTAATACCTCCTCCTCGAAACACCCTGTATAGATTAGTCAGGACTTTGAATTTTATATATGTATATAGTATATAGGTACCTAGGTTATATCCGTTGCCCATAGTACAAGCGTAGATTGCGCTGTGTGCAGTGTGAGTGTGGTCATTGAATTTTGATGCAGACTGTACCTACCTATTCGATGTAATGCGTCTCCCGCTTGTGCCGCAAGTGCCTGTCCGTTCAAGATGAAATTAAAGAAAAATCTTACTTTCCTACTGTGGGATAATACTTCCATAAATAAAATTAAGGTTTTTAATTTACACTATATTAACTATCACCAGTTACTGTAAGACAGTACAAGACGCTACATTATAATGCAAATAATTACATACTGCATACTTCAAATAACTTCACAATCTCTAGCAACAGAACAGAGCTTAGTAGACCACATTTTTTGCCTCCAACCGGCCTCTTTGATAAGTACCCGTCATCAACAGTTACCCGACTGATAGACTGACAGACTGATGGGATGGACTGAAGGTGAGACTTGAAAAACACCCGTCAACCACCAACAGATAGTTGTAAACGATTACATTTGTAATTAGAATGACGTCAGGGTCAAATTGGATGCGGGCGAGCAATGAATTTAAAAGTTTATGTTTGCTGCAGGTAGATAAAAAGGTAATGTCTGATCATTTAGATTAGGGGTTCCCTAACTGGGGGGGGGGGGGGCGCCCCCCAAGGGGGGCGCAGAGATATTTACAGGGGGGCGCGGGTCACCTGTGTAGTTAAGTATAAAAACCCGCGATCGCTGAGAGAATGCATTCCGACTCGACGGCTCGATACGACCAATGAAATTATTTTAAATTGACGCTTGTCAAGAACATAATATTGTTTCCTCAGTCGGCCAATGTTAAGATCATGTTAAGACCTTATCAGCCTCTACCTCCTCCTCACGGACGCTATCAAAGGTATTTGGTATAACTTGCCAAATACCATTTGTATGACTTTGAAAACTTTAATGAGAAATAAAAATACTAAATTTGAACACTTTTTATTCTGGCCTGATAGTCTGGACTTGACGGAGGGCCGCGGATTTTTTTTTATAGTCGAAAGGGGGCGTCTCAAATAAGTTAGGGAACCCCTGATATAGATGTTATAGATTACTAGGTGCTAAACGCTGGAAATGCTGGCTTGACGTCGTCGTAAGGGCTAATATTCCTGCAAATACGTGCCGAAGGTCATGCGAAGTGGAGACGTAGAAGTAGGAAAGCGGACCCTGGGCTCCCAGGGGGATGCAACCGGGAACAACCAAACATATTCTATGTTCCTTCAATGTGTAATACATATAAAAAGGCGTTGCAGCGCTGAGTATTTTTAAGTAGGTATAACGTAAAAACTTAAAAACCCGGCCAAGTGCGAAACTCGCGCACGAAGGGTTCCGTACCACTATCACAATTGGGTACGGAACCCTAAAATGGTTTACAACAACTTTGATTCAAAGAAAATCTGAAACTTATAATAAACTCTGTGGTCAGTGAAGGCAGACTAGTATATTTGACAGATAGGGCAGCCATTTTGAATTCCATGACCAACTCGATTTGACTCGACCAATCAGAAGCGACTTCGCATCGTACTAGAATTCCCTTGTAGTTTTTGAAACACGTTTGTTGTATGGGAGCTCCTTTTAAATAATTGTTTTATTTTGTTTTTAGTATTTGTTGTTGTAGCGGCAACCGAAATACATCTTCTGTGAAAATTTCAACCTTCTAGCTATTACCGTTCATGAGATACAGCCTGGTGACAGACGGACAGACGGACAGACGGACAGACGGACAGACGGACAGACGGACAGACGGACAGACGGACAGACGGACAGACGGACAGACGGACAGACGGACAGACGGACAGACGGACAGACGGACAGACGGACAGACGGACAGACGGACAGACGGACAGACGGACAGACGGACAGACGGACAGACGGACAGACGGACAGACGGACAGACGGACAGACGGATAGACGGACAGACGGACAGACGGACAGACGGACGGACAGCGAAGTCTCAGTAATAGGGTCCCGTTTTTACCCTTTGGGTACGGAACCCTAAAAAGGAATAAATAGCATCGCTGGGGAAGCTAAGATGAAGTCGATGAATGACGATTAAAACGTCAAAAGCATCTATGAATTTGTGGTAACATGGTGGTAACGTTATTATGAGTGGCCGTTACAATTGCCTTCTTTCTGATGCCATATCTACTGTTCAGGTTGAGATCATTATATATCTTTCTTGACATAAAATAAGTCCAGCAGATTTTCGCAGGTTCTTCCCCAATATCCCATCACCGCCCATGTTGATATCTTAGATTAATACAAAAAACGAAAGATACGGTACCTAGTCTCGGAAAATGAGACGATAAAACTGCGTCTAGCTGACGCACTAGCCTCAGTCGTATGCCGAACCGTTGCCGCGTGAGCACGTGCTGTCACACTGCGATTGTCTTTTTGACATCCATAAGAATGCCTTTTTGCTAGCTTTTTGCTTATATTTACAAAGCCTGAATCATTCTTAAAGACAAATGTTTTTAAATACAATAATTTTATGAAAGTGCATGTAGGTGTTTCTAGCTCATTTTTCGAATACGCAATGTTAGAATATACCGTATCTACCTTTTTTTGTTTTCATCTAAGGTTGATATGTCATTGTTCATCCTTAAAAACCTGGACAAATCTAAGACGTAGTATTTGCATATGGCGTATGATTGTCCTGTGTATTCTGGTTAGCTTTCGGGCCTATAATTTTAATATCAACACTTATTAGACCATTTGTCTACTCAGGACGAGTTCTAGACCTTGAAAATAATACTAGATACACGCAAACTTGTCCCATAAGATTAAATCAACAAGAATATGATATTTTGGTACTGTCAGAAGCAAAAGTCGTTCAGTTGAAATATGTGAGTAAGTATTCGAATGCGCAAACGCAAGCCGGCAAGCGCAGTTGTCCAACAAACTATTATGAAATGTTTTAATAATTTCCAGGTAGACAAGCCGGAGCAATGCGGTACCGAACAACTTAATTGTCGGTTTAAACTGAATAATTAAAACTGATAAATTATAATAACATAACTACATATTTAACCTCGTCTTTTGAAATAAAGCGGCTGTCTGTTAATTTGTTTTACTAGAAAGATTTCGCAATTATTTCCTTTTAAGGTAATAGTAATAACAAGTTTGGTAATTGATCTATTGACCCGCGCGCGCCTGCGGCTGCGTGCGCGGGCGCAGGCGGTAGGTACAATCCTTTAGTTAACTAATTGCCGCGCTCTATTAGCAGAAGTGGATCAACACCGTGAAGGAATTGATCGTCGATTGCAGACAATTGTTTAATTAGGTTGATTGCTGGGTCGATGACCCGAGGACGGGGTAAATGTTTTGTAAGACTTGAAACAAGTTTTGAGTATTGATTGATTATATTTTGACGTAATTCCTTCCTACACTTAGAAGAGTTCGTTTTTGAAAAAATGCTTTCAAAATTTCTACAGCCGACAGGATTTGAACGTGCAACCCATACATATCCGTTGAAATTCGTTGTAAGAGAATGTTATTAGGTATACCTACCTTTCTAAATAAATAAAGAGAAATAATTCTTACCACTATAAAAGACTCAAGTTTGCAATTATCATACATTAAATGCGTCAATCTGATGCCAAGGGCGTAATGGCGAGGTCGCCACCCTGGCCCTGCCTTCACGGTGTGAACATGTCGCTAGACTGGGTTTCATCACAATTGTGTCAATTCTAAGCTACTCTTGGAGTTCCTGTTTTCCTGACGCATGCGCACCCACACAATGGAACCGGAAGGGGTTAGGGAACATTTGTAATGAATTAATGAGCATTAATTTCAACCTAAACAGTACATAGACATCAGACATAGACATCATTGCGCGGTGGCGGATAAACGGCTTGGTCTCTAGAAGGGTTGGTGTCAGGCAGGCACCGGCCGTAAAAATATTGCCAAATCTATTAGCAGAAGGTATGGTGAATGATGATTTACCTACTGCGCCAACCCCAAATATTTAAGGGTGTAGCGGACCCCGGGCTCCCGAGAGGGATGCAACCGGGAACATCGCTCGGATGAGAGAATACATAGACATCAGAAGGAAGACAGTTGTAACAACCACTGCGGTAACATTTCCAAAAACTCAATGATGCTTTAGAAGTTTTAATCGTCAATCATTAACTAAGTCTTAGCGCCCGCAGCGACTGCCATTTTATTTTTACGATAGACGTAACAATATTATCAGCGCTGCACCTTTTTATATTTATTTCGCGTAAAAGGAACATAGCATAGGTTTGAAACATCACTTCTAGTACTAATAGGTACGTAATATCTTAATAGTTAATGATGGAGTTTCTATTCCCCGATGTCACTCATGGATCGGTCACTCCTGGATCACGCAAGTATAAAATTCAGCTTTAGATTTTAGATGATTCCGTGTTTAGAGAAAACTTCAACATTACCTACGTACGTTTAATGTTTAGAATGTTTTTTATTATTATTTATATTTACAATCGCATGGTTCGCAAGGGTCAGCAACGTCTGCTCAATACTCAAAATAGAATAACGACACCTGCACTTGCTCCTAAACTTTACAACAGCAATAAACTTAAGGATTTAATATTTAGTTACGTAAATTAAACATTTAACTGCAGGCAACTCGTCATTTTTCCAGGACTTTGACTCCGAGACGACCGAGGACTCAGAAAAGATTAAAGAATTTAACGAGCATGTTTTATCAATTATTCTACTCGAGTTGTGCATTTAAAGCAATCATCACATTACGAAGTTCGGTCTTTTATCTTGTTTTGTCTCGCATTCTTCAAGATTATATTGATCACAATATGACCAAGTTTCTCGGGCCGATTTAAAATTATTACCGCCTCAAGAGACTTGTAATTTGATATTGGAAGGTGTAATCAGTGGTCCATTATCCAGGAAGTGGTGGACGTATTAACATACTCTCCTTAAGCTCTTTCAAATTGCCCGTGTTCGTAGTTTGTAGGGCTATTTGCGCACGCGCCGCTTTCGCTCCAGGAACTCCGGCACACGTCTCATTAACGGCCCGTCAACCCACTAATACAAACACTGTATTTGAAGTGTAAATGTCTGTAAAGTGATGTGGATGTAGAGGTAAATTATGGTTGTGGCTCAGTGTATGAAGTTTTCTTTGGTTTTGACGAGGCCTTACAAGAAAACTGTGCAATTTTCTTCTACCGTCACCATTTCTTTAATGAGCCGTTTGGCAAATTGTCTGCGGAGAGGTTCTTAGTAAAAATCCTTGACAACTGCACTAAGTATACCGTATACGTTATGTAAATATGCCAGAATTTATATTTCTAGTTGAGTTCAGTTTGCGCGTCTTCAAGCCACATAAGCATGCGACATCTGTTGGCGTACTATTAGAAAACCTTCAAAATTCCGTGCAGTTTTTAAGAAGGGTTACCTTTGAACTGTTTGAGTTGTCAAATATTCATGGTACTAATAAATAGAGCAGTTTTTAAGTGCTAGAAAAGCTCTTTATCTTTACCTATCATTCTATAACAAAGATAGAACTACACACATACGGCCTCACAATTTCCTACCAGAGAAGTGGCCTAAGCCAAATGAAACCAAGTGTTCAGACAAACCTTGCTCCTGGGATATACGCTGAGGACATCTCCCCACCAGCGCGCCTCTTCCCGACAGGTGCCCTTGACGAAGGTAACGCGCTCTGGGGCCGTGATGGCCAGGCTGTGGGGGTGTCCCGTCACGGAGTCAGCCTCGCTCACCTCCAGGACGGTCGTCATGTCCACGCTGGCTTGGGGAACTGTTTCTGGCTGGAACAATAGAAATATTGACATGGTTAGGAAAATATTTCGATATGATAATGTACATACGTGTCAATAAAGGGAAAAAAAGGCTAGGTAGAGAAACCTGCCGCGCAGTTGCGGGTAAACCACTGGGTCCCAATGGTGTTGGCAGTCGGGGCATAAAGAACATAGGCGGTCTTGATATCACCCAACAAAAACGTCTAAAAATGAGTGTATAACGAATGAATTTTAATATTTTTTTTGTGGTTTTTGACACTATTAGTTTATTCAAAAGGACGAACGTTTTTAAAACAAAAAAATAAGTTATTATTACTATTACTTCAACTTCCGATGCACCATATTTAGACTGAAACTTTTTTTTTTCTTTTTTGGCCCCGGACACTCGAGATGCCATTTGTCGAGATACTGAAACTTAAAAACGTCAAAACAACTTAATTATGTAATGCTGTTATTGTAATTGCGTGTAACGTCTATATTTTAATCACGTATGTATTTTATTTTCTTATATCAAAAAACACACAACTGTTTTTTTAATTCCTCATTAATCCAACATGGCGACAACGGCCGAGAAGGCTATTTTAAAATACTCTTATCTTTTTAATTCCGGTGATTAAGGTGTTTTAGTTAGTTTTATGTATTCTGGGACTTCTGTAGATTCTTCTAGTATTTTTTTTATATCTAGACGCCTAAGTTTTAAATTGATAAAAACGTTGTTTGGCGACCTGCCATTGTTCTTTATTGCCAAATCTATAGGTATGGTTAATGAAGATTATTGAAGATTTACCTACTGTGCCGACTCCAAATAATTTGGCATAAAGGACAGGAAGAAGAAGAAATACATTTATTTGATCTGATTTTTTAAATTTCTTCCAGACTTTGGATTAAGGAGAACCGTTAATAACTATTTATGTGAAAGAATAACGATGACTATGTAAGGAATGTCTTAAAATACCCATCCGACAAATATATTGTTAATCCAAACAACTAAATTGAAGAATCTGAATCCATTTCTTTTAACGCATCAATTTATTAAAATACAGTTTTATAATAGCATAGATCTGTATTAATATTTTAATAGTCAGCCCATAAAAAGCCGGCTTTAACAACAAGGCGGCAAGAGGGTAACTAATCGCCGTATTAACTAGTACCAGCTCCCGGCTCCGGTTAAAATATGATCATAAGTTTAGCACACTTCTCAACGTCGCACGTATATGGGTAAATATCTTTCAGGCTGTCTGTTCGGTTTAAATATAATGAGTCACTTGGACTTGGGTAATTAGTTTCACTTAAAAATGAACTTCCATTAAATTTCTTGTTTCTACTTCGGTATATATTTCATTTAGGATTTATGATTACATTCACTGCAAATATACTGGCTTCCTGCTTGATTACAACTAGATTTATTAGTTTCGAGGTAATTAAAGTAATTACTATCACAAAATAACGCTGCAGATATTAATAAAAAAACAAGATGAATTTTAACACACATTAACATCGATTAATAAACCTACATTATTAAGAGAAAATATTTGTACTAATATTATAGAGAAGTAACGATGGTAACATGTATGTATGTATTTTTCGGGTAATCTCTGAAACCACTAAACCGATTCTAAAAATTCTTTTAACAATAGAAAGCTACATTATCGGTGAGAACATAGGATTGACCCCCATATTCCTACGGGATCGGGACTTACGCGGGTGAAACCACGAGACTCTGCTTTATTTCTATAAAGCTAATTTTATTATTTAGCTTTATTTCTAAACTAGCAGCTCCCCGCGGTTTCACCCGCATAAGTCCCGATCCCGTGGGAATATCGGGATCAAAGTAGCCTATAGCCTTCCTCAATAAATGGACTATCCAACACCGAAAGAATTTTTCAAACAAACAAACAAAAAAACAAACTCTTCCGCTTTATAATATTATAAGTATATAGATATTGTGTTTTGAAAATATAATTCGAAACATCTGTACTCCGGCGGCCTACAACCCCGAGCGGCTTTGAGGTCTAAAGTATTAGTACGGGTTAACGATACTAGTAGAATGCATTTTAGATTCATTTTCATAAAAATAGTTGCGTAGACATAGCGGTACTATGTACCTATTTGATTTGCTTCCAGCAACTGCTGCAGGACTACATGCTTTTGTGAAATTGACTCTAAAATGCATGCCACTAATGTAAATTTAGCTTTAGTAAATAAAATAAATAAATAAATAAATTCTATAAACAACACACAACGCTATCTAGCCCCGTGGTAAGCGACTAAGCGACCTCGACCTCTGTGGCGCGTCGTGCGAAAGCGCGACTGCAATGCAGGAGGTCGCGGGTTCGATTCCCGCCGGGTGCAAGTATTTATGCTTATAAAATAAATATTTGTGTCTGGTCTGGGTGTCCCTCTATGTATAATATGTATGTATTTACAAAAGTAAAATAAATATAAGTATTATATCCGTTGTCTAGTCACCGTAACACAAGCTTAGTCGCTTACCACGGGGCTAGATAGCGTTGTGTGTTGTTTATAGAATTTATTTATTTAGCTTTAGTAGTACTCGCAAAAACACGTGAATTGTTTTCTTTATTTTGACTTAGCGGGTACACGTAGGTGCTCGTGGCGAAGCGGTCTAACGGACCGGACTACGGAGACGGTATATGCGTTTAGGGTGAGATGTGTGTCTGTCACCATTTCTCCCAAAAACGGTTGAGCCGCTTTTAAAACGGTTTTTTGTTTGTTGATGAATACCTATACTCTGAAATTACTGTGTTTTGATGAATGTAATGTAATGAAATCGCATAGAATTCTTAAGTAGTTAGGCTTCTTTGGCTTCATTGGTTATATGCACTAGCTTTTTATTCCGACTATTTCTGTCATAAAACATTAAGTATTCCATGAAGCATCATAAACTTGACCTGCGACATTCGACCAATCAGACCAAAGAAGCCATTAAACCACTGGAAAACTGTGTCAATTACTTATTCAAATCGTCCGGGAACCTTCGGAGCTAAACTTGAACCTAGCTGGTTTGAGACCAGGAGTATAATTTAGTGTTTATCACTCGGCTTGACCCGATGTTTATTCTAGCGGTATGCTAATGTCATCGACAGTTACTTCTGGTGCAAATAAAACGCTACGATGCGACTCTCGGTTCATTACCTTCTTTTCTGCTTAATGTCTAGGTCAGAGGTTGCCAAACTTTGACAGGGTAACTATTTTGTCACGGTGCTCTAATAGGGTATACCCTGTTTCGATCAGGTACCACATTACTAGCACAGTACTGTGTTACTAGGAAGGTTAGCCATAAAAAACATTGCCGATTTGTTCAATGTTTTTGATACGGGAAAAGGTATATCTTATCACCGGTCTCCATGTCTTACTTAAAATTGGTTTTGATTTGAGCGATATAATTTGGAATAAGAAGTTTCAAAAGTGTAAATTTTTTTAAATTATTGGCGAGTGGGTGACGAGCACGAGTTAAGTTTCCGGAAAGTAGTGAATAGGAGCCCAATGTGCTCGGAATGAGGATCGAAGGTTTAAATTGTAACAACATTATAATTGCAATGTGTAGCAGGCCGAGGGTATTGTAGGTACTCTGGCGTGGCCTCTGAGGAAGCTTTGGGCCTTTCCAAATTTTTTTTGGATTTCTCAAACGACTAGTCTTGACATTATCGTTTATTTTAATAGATTTAAAAAACTAGAAGAGCGTCTCGGTGCCATCTTTATTCATCATGGCGCACCAGGGTGCTGCGGAGCCCAGTTTGGGAGCCCCTAGTTTTAAGTGCTTTCCGTTTTAATAAGCACTAACTGCAAACGTAGAAATGCACGTTATTATTCTGTGCTTATATTTACTACTGGTTAGTACTGTGCCTTAAAAACTTACACTTCAAAGGACCTAAACAAGGCAAATACTAAAATAGCCAGTCATTAGACAGAAAGATATGAAAATTTACATAAAAAGTTATGAGGTGTTTAAATCTCAACTGCCCGCGATATCGTTTAACTTGTAACTGTGATTGCAAGCCAAATATGCAAGATAGCCGGTGACGATAGACTATGCCAGCTATGCATCGTTTATGGACCACTTACTAGGACATCGTGTTTTACCTGCCGACTGCCGGATCAGAGCCAGGAATGCAGTCGTTACGTGCGCTTCCTGGATTGGTTAATTTTAATTAGATTCCTTTAGGTGACTTTTCATGTCTTTTAAACGATACCTAGGTATTTATGTCTCCTATAATTTTAATCGTATTCGGATTGAAATAATGAGTTTTAAATACGTGATTTGTTTTCTGTAACTGTGTTGGAGATATAAATACAAATCTACCTATTACCCTATTTCAGACACTTAGATCAAAAATGTAAACAAAGAACTGTCAATTTTAAAAGAAAAGTAAATAAAGAGCTGGCACTTTCAAATTAATGTATGGGATTTTTGTTTCTATTTTTGATCTAAGTTTCTGAAATAGGGTATGGTTCCCATGAATTATAATTATCTAGCTAAATGGCGGGTATTCTAACAAATGACATTCGAATTTTGATCCTACCTTTTGAAACTATCAGCGGTTTAGGCTGTGCGCGTGTGTAACTGACTGATCAACGCGTTGATCAGTCAGTCAGTCAGGACAAAGCCTTTTTAAATATAGATGACTAGATATTGGGTACTTCCAATTTACTAAGAAAACATGGTTTTAAGTGCACTCAATAGTAAATCAATAACAACTTAAGCACTAAGATTAAACAATTCAAAAGCTAAGTTATGAATCGAGCTGTCACCAGTCCGCAGTGTTTAGGCTTATTTATAATATCTATTCACTATTCTCTTATCACTACACCAAATACAGACCATAATGCATTTTAAAGGCACAGGGCATGGTCAAGTTGAGGACAGGTCAAGTCTCAAGCTGACCACGCGAGAAGAGGTCCAACTTCTACATGGCTTTTTTTACAATCTTCACAGGAGACGTAACGGGACGTAACAGGATGGGCAAGTCAATGCGATTTTTTTCATAAAATGTGGGTAAAAAAGCTCTTTTCCACCTAAGTTTTCGGATTCCAGTGACAGTTCTTTGTGTAATTGTCTCATGGAGAGCTAGGTTCCTTCTTTCTGTTTCATTTTTTATGTGACATTTCCTGCAACTTATGTGACCTTTCCTACAACTTAACGACCGGTTTCCGGCGCCAACTCCTAGGTAAACTGTGATTAAACTTAAATAAAGCCGCATATCAGTTGCCACAAACCTCGCGTCAACCAACAGCCACAGCAATTGATTATTTATTACTAGCTGCGCCCCGCGATTTCCCCCGCGTAAGTCCCGATCCCGCAGGAATATCGGGATAAAAAGTAGCCTATGTGTTATTCCAGGTCTCCAGCTATCTACATACCGAGTTTCATGGTAATCGGTTTAGCGGTTTTTACGTGATTGAGTAACAAACACACACACATACATACCCACAAACTTTCAGCTTTATAATATTAGTAGGAGTAGTATAGGATCAGAGCTACCATTCGCATCTGCACCGATTTACGCTCTAAGCTTGAATTGATTTTGACCGTGGCGGTAACAGACTACAATATCTATAAACAATACATTTCAGAGTTGATTAATGTCCCGGCCAATGACAATAACAACACGAATCATTTGATTTATAATATAACGCTGTATCCCGAAAGGGAGTCATTTGACGTGAGATTGCGCATGGGCACGCGTTCCGATCACTTTAGACTGACTTACGCAATGATTTCAGGTGTTAGGTATCTATTAATTTTTACGCGATTATCTACAGTAATATTATAAAGAGGAAAGATTTGTATTATTGTGTGTTTGTGCCGTATGTTTATAATGAATACACTCAAAAAACTACTGGACCGATTTCAAAAATTCTTACACCAAAAGAAAGCTATATTATCGAGGAGTAACATAGCCTACTTTTGATCCCAATATTCCCACGTGGTCGGGACTTACGCGGGTGAAACAGCAGGACGCAGCTAGTTTATTAAAAAAAATTTGCCTGATCATTTTTTCTACTTTGAATTCCCATAATACAAATATTTAGAATTCTAGAATTCGGGTAACAGGGCATTCCGGGATAACCCTTGCTCCTTTGGCGGGTAGTTTCCACATAGTTACAGTTAGCCCGGAGCATTAAAATCAACTGAATACTTGAGTTACAACAAAACAGACAATAGGTACTCAAGCTAAAGATACTACCGTTCTGATCCTCCTTTCAATGGGGCAACGGAATCTGATTGCGCGTGCGCAGATGTGTTGTACTTCGGTATCTGTTATGGGGCAGCGGTCGCATCGGCATTATTCGCTGTTGTTTGTTGTTTGTGGCTGTCAACTGATTCGTATTAAATGATACCAGTACCGTTATAAGGTTATGCTGGTATTATTTTTAGATCTATGTCTACTGTATCGTGGTGGGAGTTGGATTTGTCTGAACGGGTAAATTGGAAAAAAATAGAACATAATTTTAATTAGAATCACTCGATTGTAGTGTTTGCAAAGGATTTAGCAAAAACTTGGCGATTTTGCATAATTTGGCTTAAGTGTTAGTGATTTGTAGCAAAATTGCCAATAATTATCTAGAACAGTATCGAAGATTATTGAGCTTAAAATTCTGTCTTCATATAATATCTACCCGCGTAAGTCACAATCCCGCGGGAATATCGGAATCTTAAGTAGTCTATGTTATTTCTCGATAACGTAGCTTTCTATTGATGAAAGAATTGTTGAAATCGGTTCAGTAGTTTCGGAGTCTATTCGTTTCAAACATTGAAATGAATCTTATCTCTTTATAATATTAGTATAGATTAACGAACTTCTACAATTTTATTAGAGCCATTTTAACTACCTATTCATCTAGAAAAGTCTGAGCAAAAATCCTCTTCGCACAAAACCTAGCGCTTGGCAGAATCCAATCGTGACGTCATAAATCCAAAGACACAGTACAAAACAATTAGCCTTGCACCTTAACGGGTTCCAACCAGACAATCCAGAACTCTACCGACCCTCAGATCTTGAGACTAAGTTGAACTAGCTATGGGTCTCGAGCCCTGGTCGTGGCCTTGGTACATTAGAGATTTGTCACGGTGAGCTGTTCAGTCATTAGGTGGTATTGGGGCCATCTATTGGATGCTAATGGGAACCAACAATGTTGGAGACCTTCGGTACTTTGATGTAGGTACAAAGTGGGCTCCGTAATTTTAGATGGGTAATGGAATAGTAGTTGTGTGATCATTTCTGGTTTGAGAGATTTGTGAGGTGGTTTCTTGTGGGCACAGGGGGAAAAGGGTGATGTTTTTGGACAGTTTTTTTTGTCAAGTAGGTTTATTGAACAGGGTGATGAAATGATAATGAAGGTTAGTCGATATTGTGCGAATGGGTAGAGTTTTAAATTACTTACATTGACAAGGTAAATGGACAACTCAGTTTCTACAATTATTTCTTGCTCTTAACCCATAAATGCCCTTATCTGTTTTTGCCTTTGATATCCGAAATTTGGGGTTTTTAATAAATAACACTTGTTGAAAGTTGAACACTTGTCAAAATTTATGAGAGTTTTTGAGCTTAAGGGCTACTTAATTGCTATAGCTCTCTAATTTTGAGAGTTTTTGAGCTTAAGCGGAAGAGTTTGTTTGTTTGTTTGAACGCGCTAATCTCAGGAACCACTGGTCCGATTTGAAAAATTCTTTCGGGGTTGGATAGTCCATTTATTGAGGAAGGCTATAGGCTACTTTTGATCTCGATATTCCCACGGGATCGCTACGTGCCTTAGTCGTAAGAAAAACGAAGAGATGTGGTTCATAATTTCATCACGACAGAACAGGCACCTGTAGCGCAATTGGTAAACGCGCGACACGGAATGTCGAGATTGCAGGTTCAAGTCCTGTCGGGTGCAATTTTTGAAAAACATTTTTTCAAATAAATCAAGATGTTTCTTGTTTGATTATAATTAAACTCATTTTTGGGTTTTAATCGCGTCGTGTTTATTACTTTTACCATTGTTTCAATGCTCAACTTTTCGAGACTTTTACGGTCTCTTCTTCAGGATTGACTAACTTCAGTTCGATTTCAAATCATAGTCTAACAATAAACATTCGAATTTTGAGTAGGTACCAGTTCACAAACATACACCACGATCACCGTTTCAAATCCTGATTAGAGCATAAATTAAATGCAGCGCAGCCGTGTCCCCGGCCCCGTTAGCCACACAGTTAGACGTGTCACGCCCACGCGCACGGGCCTGCGCCTGCGCATGCGATTACCCCTGGACTGCAGGACCCCACGTGTGCTAGGCGGATAATCTACAGAGTTGAAGGTCGGGAACAATGTATTGCATCCAGTTATAGTAAAAGAACTGTTGTTTTCTGGTTAATGTCTTTGGGTGCAGTCGTTTTATCGTCAAGTGGACTCGTCCCTGTTCCGTTCCGAAATTCAGATCCAGGTTCAGGACCTGAATATCCGGTTCAGTTTCAGGTCCAGGTGAACTGGACCACGACTAGGAATTTATCCCGAATTCATTCAGCAAGCAGTAGGGTTTATTGTCATAACCCGCAAGCTGTCCCCACCAGTGGGGATTGTATTCCATCTCGGAACGTCACTTACCTGTCATTTGGTAAGATAGTGTTCTCCAATGAACGCTAGCCTACTTATCTATACTTCTATACTAATATTATAAAGAGGTAACGTTGGTTACATTTATGTATGTATGTATTTTCCGGGTAATCTCTGAAACTACTGAACCGATTTCAAAAATTCTTTCACCAATAGGAAGCTACATTATCGAGGAGTAACATGGGTCCCTCATCCTATTTCCACGGGATCGGGACTTACGCGGGGGAAACCGCGGGAATCTGCTTGTCAATTATAAAATGTCTATCAATGAAATTTATTGTATTACCTAAACTTTAAATTTCTATTAATTTTTGTATGTAGCTCAAGGCTATTTTGTTTAGAAAATTTATTTTCAACGAGCCTTAATCGTAAAACAATCAAAGGAGAATATAGCATTGGAAGTTTTCACGGCACGAGACGTGAGCTTGCGTAGTCTAGTTGGAAAGGACGTTGGGGTACTGACCCAAAGACGCGAGTTCAAGCCTCGCCGCAAGTGAAAATTTTTGAATGCTATTTTTCCTTGAAAATAAATTTTCTAAACAAAATAGCCTTGAGCTACATACAAAAATTAATAGAAATTTATAGTAATGGAAAAAGCGACATCTTACGTTTAATGAGTTAACTGTAAAGTTTTATCAAAGGAGAATATAGCATTGGAAGTTTTCACGGCACGAGACGTGACCTTGCGTAGTCTAGTTGGAAAGGACGTTGGGGTACTGACCCAAAGACGCGAGTTCAAGCCTCGCCGCAAGTGAAAATTTTTGAATGCTATTTTTCCTTGAAAATAAATTTCCTAAACTTTTTTCATTTTCTTTGAAAGCTATTACAGTAGAAAAGAGAGAAAAAACTTCTGTACAAACTTTTATAAAGTGGTTTATGTTTTGAAACTAACTTATTAAAATTCATCGCATTTGCAGTCAATATAAAAACATGCATTTCTACGAGTATGATCTAAAATAAACGACATACCAATCTAAATGATGAAGTTAAATCAACCACGAACTCCCGCCCTCTCGTTTGAAAGCCGTACTTTTTTCCACAACATTACCTACAGATGATGCATTGCCAATGAATATTTAAATTATTCGTACATCCAATTGACCACGATGGCTATTTGTAATTCTAGTTCATATTTACGGCTATCCGTAACGATGGGGTAACCGGTTGTAGTTACCCCATAATTGGGTTTGTTACCCCATTTGCAGGGTAATCCATTAAGCTGGCAACAACACGTCGGGTATTAGATTAGCTGTTCTGTGTTAATCAGAGATCGCAGCGTCGCGGTGTCAATGCTTGAGAGATTTGCGCGCATCTGGGTTTGAGGGTTGTCAGTCTATTCAAATATTTATCCCGAAGTTTGTACATTAAATAGGTACAATTTTATTTTGTAATCGGACTTTGTGTTACTAGCTTTATTTTTACTTTCTGCCAATATTTAGAAATACCTATGCGATAAAAAGTTCAGTTTTTTATTAAATTTGATTTTTGATGGTTTCATTGTAGGTAATATCTTATTGTAATAGACCTATTGTAAGATTATGAACATTATGTTAAAAAAAAGAAGGTACGCGTTTGACCAGTATCCTATCAAATGGTAAAAGACAATAACATTTTAGATGTAAAACTTAGGCATTAGAAATATGGATATTTATTAAAATTATTTTAAAGTAGATGTTAAAAAAAAGTATTAAGTATTATATTTATTAGAAGTAGGTACATTAAAGTAGTGCATATGTGTTTTTTTTTATAAATATAAATAAGTAGTACCTACTCAGTTTAGTTGATTATTTGATCAGAGTCACGCCAAACCGCAAAACAACACAAGTATAAGTGGTCCACAAACAAACGGACACAAAACAAATATTTGCGGTTTCTTGAACTAATATTTACTAACCTACTTGCGATCGAATTATTAACTGACTTGAAAAAAAGAGATTACTCTATTAGGTATTGAGTAATCTCTTTTTTTTTCATATAAGTAGCTACACATTACGTATAGAGTCTATACGTACATAAAATATATGGAGAGACAACTCCCTGCCAGTTCATCAGCCAAAAACATCGTAAAAAACAGGCCAAGTGCGAGTCGGACTCGAGCAAGAAAAGTTCCGTACCATTATCATCATAACTACGTAGTTATGATGATAATGGTACGGAACTATTCTTAACAACAACAAGTCAGATTACGTAATCTGACTTGTTGCAGGGAATTGGCACTTTACGTCTGTCTGTCTGTCACCAGGCTGCATCTCAGCATCTCATTACCCGGGATAGCTAGACAGTTGACATTTTTACAGATGATGAATATGTTACCACCAGGTAGGTACACTAACATGAAATACTAAAAACAGAAAAAAAATGTGTGTCGTGACGGGACGCCTGGCAGATGTGAAACGTCGACTCGCTCTGTGTAGTGCATAATATTATATTCCATCATATACATATAGCGTGGTGAGGCGTCGCCACGGCCTGTATCTCCACGCTAACTTTTAGGTTTACCCTCGCCTATAGATGTTTCACATCAAAAGTATTTGTGTGGGGCTCCCATACAAAAAGACGTTTTTTTTTGTGATATTAGTAAGGAATATTAGTAGTAATACCTTTCGTTAGCCCACCTGACTAGCACTTGCCTTTAATAATATTAGTTTAGATAAGTTCCGAGCTAGAGCCAGCCCTAACCGAGGCGTCAGCAGCTTCAGACCAGCTCGGATGTAGGACACTCGATTGAATACCGCTTAACTAATGTTTATTGTATTTGTTTACTGGAATAAACCAGCCACTCCACTCTGATTTACCTACCAGGAGGAGTACTTTCATTCTACGAACGAACCAACGAAAGAAACAAAATCTGTCATTCAAAACCGGATGGATGGATGATAGATTTTCTTCTGGAATTCGTTTTTCGTTTGTAGAATTAAAGTAGAGACCTAGTACGGCACTGATAAATAAATATTGCATGACGTTACACACAGCGCAATCTAGCCCCAAATTAACCAGTAGGATTGTACAACTATGGGGGCGAAACCCCGACTGCAACGCAGAAGGCTGGAATCGATTCCCGGCGGAGACAAAATAATATTCATGCTGACTATAAATGTTTCGTCCTTTAAAAACGTCAGAAAATAAAATTTTCGGAAGGATGGATGACAGATTTTCTTCTGGAATTTTCGTTTCGTTTTTCGTTCGTAGAATTAAAGTAGGTGCCCTGGTTCTGGATGTTTTCTAAAAAAAGTATACAATGTTGTACGTACGTTGTCTAGTTCCCATAGTACAAGCCTAGTGTTTAGTTTGGGGCTAGATTGCGCTGTGTAGAACGTCGTTATTATTTTATTTAGTAAGCCTTTCTCTATTTCTCTCTTTTCGTTGCCATAACCTTAATATTTTCATATCAACATTATAATTTAAGCAAGTCAAATAACATGTAAACTAAAGTACCTATGCAATATTCCATTTAATTCTCTTATTCGAACAAACGCTACGAAAATAATATATTTACACGACAATTTCTTCAAATATCTTGCTCATTTTACTATATCCTTATAGAAACTTTCATGTTCCTAAATTTATCGGTTCAATAAACATACAAATAGGTAAGCAAATACCTACTTTATTTAGAAACTGGATAGTAAAATGTTAGGGCGCCGTTGGAAATCGGTGCCCGCGGCTTAGGCACCGCTATTCCGTACAAAAACCATTGGAATCGACGATGTGGTAGTAATGCAAACAAACCCGCAGGTAGGAAATGCACGTTTTTATTATTGCTGTCCAAATTGAAAGACTTAAGCGGGTGAATTCGCAACAGGCTTTTCAAACCAGCGAAATGTAACCATGTATGCGCCTTCTTTTTCGCTCTCACTTAAAATTACATAAAGTACAGTTCGCTCCTGCTTCAAACACTTGGAAATTAACCCTGACTTTTTGTAACCACGAAAAACCAAAGAAGGCGTTATACAGGGTGTTCCAAGGAAGAGATATTAAGCCGAAAGGGGGTTGTTCTAGAGGTCTAGGCAAAGAACTTTTTTTATTTACAACTTTTGGAAATAAATGCTTCTTTCTCTTCGTTCAAAACCGTGAAGCGTTCTACCAAATTTCAAAAGATTGTGACCTTTCATATTCGGTACTGTTAATTGAATTTGGACAAACATCTATAATAAAAAAATTACCCTAAATCAAGTTGCAGAATTGTCTCTTCAACCTGCAACTTAAACCGCACAATATTCTGGAATCATTCCGTCACAGTCAGTGGATTCTGACACCGGTACATAATTTACGGACGCCACCAGCGAGTGTCCACTGCGGCCGAGCAGCCGAGCGCCCGAGTGGTTGGTTGCCTTATACCTTATAATATCTGTATTGCAAACTGACTGATCAAATAATCTAGAGGAAATGTGGACGTGTGGGGACTGAATTTGCATGGTTGGCAATCGTTAAGTAGGGTCTTTAGGTGGGTTGGTATTGTCTGAACTAGACTTAAGAGGACAGTCTACCTACTCTTTTCTGCACACAAACTTTACAAACGTAGTCGACTGTGTCCTCTCTGGATAAAGATTTTAGAAAAAATGTTTATGCCGTCATATCATATCTGCCATGACTATGCCCCTACGTTTTGATATTTTTAATTTTCTAATTTTTGTGAATTTTATTTCTATTCTATTTAGAAAAGTTATAAAAACCATGTGTGCAAACCATGTGTCCAAACCACCAGTGTCATGGTAGATATATAGGTTTTATGGCATAAACATATTTGCTCTAATGTCTTTATCCAGGAAGGAAACAGTCGACTAAGTTTGTATGGAGAAAGAGTAGGTAGACTGTCCTCTTAAGTTAAACGTCTATGACTAAACCAAGTTAAATAGATTTTTTTTTTCGTATATAGGTAGACTTGATATAAACAATCCAGATAGCTAATTACATTTTCAAGGGTCTTAATTAATATTTAAAAAAAATACGCGATTAAGACTCTGTAAAATGAAATTGAAAACTTATAAAGCGGTTCATCTTACAAACCCCGAAATACAATTAACAAAAATAATTAAAAGAAAGTCAAATTAAGATCCTTAAACATTTGCGAAAGAGCGTGCGAATGGAAACCGGTAAATCATTCATAGATACCGATCTCATACGAAAACGAAATTGATTGAATAAAAATTGTTTATTCTTTCTTTTTACAATCGAATTTCATTAAAATATGACTGTTAATTACAGGTTACCGGACGTCGTGATTTATTTTTTTAATATAAAATGTTGTTCCGATTTTAAAATTTGTCAGTGAAAGTGATATAATCGTATTATGATATCGATGTGATTCGGTAATTGTAATTACAAAGTTAAGGTTTTTGACCGCACCTTGTACTATTATATATTCTGTGACTGTATGTAAATTTCGTTGCATTATTTCGCGAAGCCAAGCCATACGAAAAGGCTTTAATTAATCTATTGGATCGATTTCAACCATCTTTCCGATTCTTTCACCAATAGGAAGCTACAGTTCCGAGGAGTCACTTAGGCAATTTTTTATCTCTAGGTATACTAGCTGACCCGGTGAACTTTGTTGCGCCTTAGAGGCAAAAGTATCCTATGTCCGTCTCCTGATTCTAAGCTACCTCTCCACCAATTTTTAGCCAAATCGGTTCATCCGTTCTTATTATAAGTAGTGTAACTAACACGACTCTTCTCTTCTCTTATATAATAGATTCCCGCTGGATCGGGACCTACGAGGGTGGGACCTAGGGGACAGGGCAGGAAATGATATAAAATAAGTTTTTAAGTATTTTTGTAGGAAGTAAGTACCTACCTAGTGAAAATCCTATATCCTGCAATGTAAATTATCGCGCACCTCTATAATCGTTACGTTCGACTGATGCCCGTCCGTAATTACGACGCGGCCACAATAGAGCATTGTCTGCGACAGCGACACGACAGCTTCCGGTTCCTGTGGTGCGCCCGCGCATCATGCCCGATGCTATCTCGATCGTTGTCTGAATACGCTTCATGATTACCTGCTCTGTTAACTGTCGTTTTATGTCCGAACTGGCTTGTTAAATTTACTTTTAATTGTTCTTGTAGTGTTGTCAATTTGTGGTGACAGTGGCTCGTGGATTGGACACTTCTATTTGTGTTGATTAAAGTAGAGTGCTACTGACTTATTTGTATAGGGCGATGTGGTAGCTGTTTGCTGTCATCGTAATAAAGCATTTTTTGAGTTAGTATCTCATTCAGCATCTCATATCTAAATAAACGAATAATTATAAGGAACACTGATCACATTTTAAATATTTGTAAAGTATTAACTACGCTATACCTAACTTTTGTATACGAGGGAGTAAAGAGGTACTAGGTATTTAAGGGTCGAGTTGATACCTAATTCTCCATACAGCGAGAGTAAAAGAAAAATCCACTTTTCCACCTCCACCCGATTCCGGTGTTATTGTCTCACAAGAAACTCGGCCCAAAAGTTTTAATTTTTTTAAAGCATTTTTTTTAAATGTAAATAAAAACTTTTTACATTATTTATCACTAGCTGCGCCCCGCGGTTTCACCCGCGTAAGCCACGATCCCGCGGGATTTACGGGATTAAAAGTAGCCTATGTCCTGCTCCAAGGTCCTATATATCTCTATACCAAAATTCATCAATATCGTAAGAAAGCGTAACAGACAGACAGACAGACAGACAGAGTTACTTTCGCATTTATAATATTAGTAAGATTTTATGTGGAAAGTCACGTTTACAAAACCATTAAACTGATAAAACTAAACTTACCTACGTAGGTACTTATAACGGCTTGCGATTATAACTGACGGATGGATAGCTCTCATAAGCGGATTATTTCGGATCAGCTGATTGCTGCACTGTGTCGTGTGAATGTAGGAATGCTCCCGTGTATATCTGATGTTTATTTGCATTGCGTTTGTTAGCCGCTTTCATAAGTAAACCTAGTAAACGAGGTGTTTCTAAGACACTTCCGTCATAGAGCGCTAAATATATACCGGGGAGCTACTTTGGTATTCACATTCTGATAGTAGGGTGACAGTAGAACCATCGTTATGACAGTATCGTTGTCGTATCGAAACGAACCGAAGTAACCCTCCAGAGTAGGAAATTCACGATCAAAACATTTTTTTGCCGAGAGACGACATCATCGCTTTCTGCTGATGTGAGGTCAAAATATATATTACGCCTTTGAATTAAAAAAAACTTTAAGAATCTTAATCCATAAGCCACAATTCCATGAAAACGCTCTACCTTCATTAAAAGTATTAAATCAAAAAAAAAATACACAAATTAATGTAACGTAAAATTTTAAATTACCATCGTGTATCGGTGCGTGAAGTTGCGACATACTTTCATTTTTAGGCGGTACTTCGGTGTACTTTCCGTTGCCCTTATGCCCGATATATCTCGAGAACCGACGCGACAGTACATCTGTCAAACAGTCTGACATTTAGAGCGGAAAATATGGGGCTCGGAAACACGTACGAGTGAGAATTTATCTGACTATGACGACTTCTGATGAAGGGTGCGCCCGCGCCGGCGCTGGCGCGGCGATCCGCTTCACGTACCGCGTTTGTGAAATAAAATACCGTTGCTAAACTAGGTTATGTGTGTGTTTAACTTTCTTTTTTTATTTACAAACAAATACGGAAATTGTGATAAGGCCCTTTGACAAAAAAACTTAAAGAGGTTTTTTAAATATGATGATGAACTTTAAGTTGAACGAATCGATCGTCCACCACTAACTAGACTAAGTTAGTTGATCAAATAGCTGGCATAGTTTACGGTGGACGCACATGTAATATAAAACTGGCTCGACAATGCGGAGCTAAGTAGACCATAGTAGAAAGAAGTAATAAGTATGCAAATTTGCCCGTTTTCTGCTGAAAATGAGCTTTGACAAGTCATGTGTCAACTTTTCTTCTACTTAGGTGACCTTTCCTACAACTTATGTGACCTTTCCTGCAACTTATGTGTTGGAAAGTTGGGCAACGCCGGAAGGCAACAACTAAGCTGTGGTTAAACCAAGTAATAGTAGTAGAAAAAACTGTTTTTTTTTACTTTAGACATTTAAAAACCCTTATACGCTTTAAATGGCCACAAAAAGCCCTTAATCTCTGATAAAGAATCGCTATCACCTTATTTATTTTCTTTTAAAACATTTGTAAAGCCAAATAGTGGACCCGTGGAATTATCTACGAAGTGGTTTTAAAGTCGCCCTTTACTAGGCCACCCGAGACATGGCTATCGGGAACATTTACCGACAGGTCATTTGACTTGTCCATTTTGAGTGAAACTTTGTTTATCTCTCGATTTCTTTTTAAGTTCTAAAAGGGCTTTTTGTGACCTTTTTTTAAATGGCGACTATGGCATACAGCCAGAACCCGTTTTATTTATCTAGTGGATAACTAAGTCTCATAAGCACTATGCAGGACATTCCTGCTTTGCGGTACTGGTGATTACCTATAACGTTCCATCATAGCAGCAATGTGTTGCAAAGTGCCTATGAAACTGTTATCCACTAGATAGATAATACAGGTGCTGATTCAGATAGCAACCGGTATAATAGGTACTCTGCTCTGCATGTTGAATTTTGGAAAGAAAATCTACTTATAAGCACTCCTGGTTTTTCGCATTAGTAATATAATTTTATTCTGTAACGAATGAGACAACTCGCGTCAGTCGATTTAAACAATGTAAATCGTTTATTGTATCTAAGATTATTTTCGATTTTTTGTATTACAAAAATTCAAGGTAAGTTCAAATAACCTTGAGATGGAAGCAAGGGCGAGATGAAGTATGAAATTTTAAGTGAGAGCGAAAAATACAAAAATAGCGTAATTTTTTGGCACCGTTTTATAAGGCATTTCCATACTTAAGAATGTCTGGGTAATAATAAATATATCCTTCCGAGAAAACGTATATCCATCCAATTTGATCCAATAAATAAGAAAAATATTTTTTTAGGTTTTTTTTTGAATACCTACATACTTTCACAAGTTTAAAAAAAATGCGTAACGCACGCGCCCTCAACAGACATTTAACAAGGAAATTTATGGCGGTGGAGTAGGTACAGTCATTTTCTCAACGGTATTCTCAACATAAATGTACACTCCTTATAAGGCGGGAGTCCTATGATAAAATCAGATTAACACTTTCGTCGGCAGCTGTACCTAAAGCACGATCACGTTTACCTCGTCCGTATCACACAATTCACACACCATTTTTTGTCATACTTTTATGATCAGCGTTTAATGTCACAGCAGAAATAGCCATCGATTTTTAACCCTAGATGCATATTTTTTCACAAAACAATGTCGAAAATGTAACCCTGGGAATATCGGATAAACGGCTTAGTCCCAAGGAGCGTTGGTGCCAGGCAAGCCTGTAGGTATGATATTTATCCCTGAGAAAGGGGTCAGTAAAGATCACGAAACATGAAGCATTAATATAATGCTTAATGTAATAAGAGTACTACGATTAAAAAAGGAAAAACGATATACGGGTCGAATTGAGAACCTCCTTCTTTTTTTGAAGTCGGTTAAAAATGAGTTAAATTTCAATCCAACATCGCGAAAACGGAAGCAAAATCTGTTGTAAATAAGACTTACCCTATTTAAGCGAACCCCGAGCTCCCGAGGGTTATGCAACCGGGAACATCGCTCGGATAAGAGAACTCTTTCAATAACTATATCTTATTGATTATGACATCTTTATTTTGATTTTAAATTACCTATAGATTTATAAGTTTAATAATCTGATCTATTCTTAACTTATTACAATATGAATAGAATAAAACAAGCGTGTGCAACAAGTTAACGTGGTCCGACTACACCTGTCTCAAGCCAAAAGTGTTGATTATTATCACATAGCATAAAGACAGAGTGTCTTGTTACCAGTGTTAGTCCGAGTACGACCAGGATTCCGTTACAAATATGGGTTAATAAATAACCAGGGTTTCTTGTCTCTAATACTGTTCTATTCTCTCTAATAAGGGTGCTAAGGTAGCGTTGTGTAACAAGGAGTTAGAACGCACTGCGATTAAACGCCTGCGTTTTCCCGTAGATCTTAAAACCGCAAAAAATTGCAACACATAGCTTTCTATACAAGGCTTTCTATACGCATTAGCGTTTTTTTCAATGACTGATTTTGCGTGTTGATACGTGGGTCTGCGTTTTCAGCTATTCGTAAACCGCTTGCGTTCAATCGCAGTGCGTTCTAAGCCTTATAGATGCGCTTTCTTCGATTTTTCATGGCTACAAAAAGTGATGGTACCAAAATTGACTTAAGTTTGAAGCAAGAGCGAGATGCGTTATTTTAAGAGAGAGCGAAAACGACAGCTCTGTCGCATTTTAATTAGAAATTTGTTCAAAAACCGGCCAAGTGCGAGTTGGACTCGCGCACGAAGGATTTCGTACCATTACTTATAAAACAAGTTTTGTATTTTTTATGATTTGTGACGTATTGAAACAAAACTCGTTCAAACCAATTTTCGGTAAGTAAAGAAATTCAGAAGTGTTCCTTTTTTTGCCATTTGCCTACGGAACCCTAAACAGTTCCATTTAGAAACAAAAACACGACGCGCGACGGCGCCATTGCGTGCAGACTATTTACGTATTCTGTGGTATAGATCCGTAACGGCTTCATTTTAGACCCTAAATAGAGTTATTAATAAATTAGTCAGTCACAGTAATTTTATCACAGGGACTGTAATTCGGTGTTCAAGGCCCTGAGGGCCCTGAGGTCCCTGAGATCCCTGAGGGCCCTGAGGTCCCGAGGGCCCTAATTTGACGAAAGCCCATAATCTTCAGTACCCGGGCAGAGGATGGGAGCATAACACGCGAGGCATTCCTACGGAATTAATGTCGATCGGAGTGTGATTTTACTGTGGAAAATGATGGTTTCTGAAAAGATTTTGTTTGTTTGTAATCAACCGATTTAAATGATCTAACCCTTAGTGGCTTTATTAATATACGTGGAGGAATGAGAAAATGCTGTTTTTCCGTGACAAGAACTTCTGACAAACAGAAACAAAAAGTCAAACAATTACTCCGACCTTACTCTATCACTATACGTATACATAAAATAACACACCACAGTACAAACGTTAGCTGCCCGACGTCAGTGTACCGAAGCCCTACTCTTATTAGATTAAAGACCTACAAGTACTGGGCGATTTAGAAGGAAAGTTTACCGGCCGACCACCCTAAACATAGATTTGCAATGATGCAGTGTGGAAATAACATGTTCCGGCACTGTGGTTCAAGTTCAGGGTTGCACATTTTATTCATTATATTAAATTTCTAGGTCATAAATTCCAATCTTCAAATTGTTTTTGGAGAAGTTTTCATCTTTTCGTGTAACTGTGAGTAGGTATATTTTAATTTTGACCTTATGTTAATTAAAAAAAAATATTGTTTGTAGTAGGTATGTATATCCGTTGTCTAGTACCCTTAGTACAATCTAGCTCAAAACTAAGCTATACTTTAGGGCTTAATTGCGATGTGTACAACGACCTGTAATATTAAATTTACCTATTTAATCCATCTGTCTACTTATATAAAAGAAACTCGTGTTAGTTACACTATTTATAACTCAAGAACGGCTGAACCGAGTTTGGCTAAAAATTGGTGGGGAGGTAGCTTAGAACCGGGAGACTTTTTTAAGGCGGACCAAAGTTCGCCAGTTTATCTTACTTATTCTAAAAGAAAATTCATAAATGTAGTATAGTAAGTAAATAATATTTAGGTAAGTATAAAGTAGGAAGTAATTCTGTGTAGTGTTTGTCGAACTCAGTGGCGCGTCGAGGAAGGGCCCGACTGCAATGTAGGAGGTTGCGGGTTCGATTCCCGCCGGGTGCAAGTATGCTTAAAAATAAATATTTGTTTCCGGTCTAGGTGTTTTCTATGTATTATATGTAGGTATATATTTACAAAAAAGTATAATATGTATAGTATATCCGTTGTTTTGTACCCATAGTACAAGCCTAGTGCTTAGTTGAGGGCTAGATTGAGTTGTGTGTAACGTCATGCAATATTTAATTATTTGTTTAGCAGCCCTATGCTTTACATAGCGGTATCAAACCCTGTGGCCGGTCGGTATTCAGTCGACCGGAACTGCAGGCGTTCGAGTCGTTACTGTTATCTATTATTTAGGAAATAAACAATTGCACCAATTTCACTGTGATGAAATCAAAAACCCTACTTAGTAGAATTAATATTTTTTGCTAAGAAGAATAGAATAGAAAATCTTTTATAAGCTTAAAACACACGTCACATCAGAAAACCGAAAAACAACACAAGACATAGCTAAGTATCTATCTAGGTAGGTACTTCATTGGCTTCAACAAAATATTAATCAGATTTAGGTATGTGATTCTGTGTAGGTGTTTTTAAAAAGAAATAAATCTCATGGTAGTTTTGTTTTGAAACAGATACCTACAGATATAACAAAAGAGGAGTAGCTTCGTCACCAACAGCAATCCATCTAGAATCTAGATCTATTTATAATCCAATAACAAAGTAAGAACGAGACAACCAGCCGGTCCCGGCGCAGACCGGGGCCCGCGCACCACTCGCCTTAGGGCCCCATTACGCCAAACACAGTTGTTAACCAACAATCCGTTTAGTTCACAATCCCATCGGCAATTAACCGATCGCTTCGTCCCAATAATGAGTAGTTTGCATAAACGGCGTAAATGTCACGGACTTGTTACTTCGCCGAGTCAGTTCTCGATGATTCGGTAGGAATTATGTGGTTTTATGGTTGAAAAACTGATTATAATTGTTCGTTATCGATTTCTTTTGGTTTTGAAATGGTTATATTAGTATCTTTTATTGAAACCAAACTTAATTTATAAAAACATAGATTTTTCTTCTGTTTTCGCGATGTTGTATTAAAATTAAATACATTATGTAGTTTTAATCGACCTGTAAAGGTCTCGAAATATTGAGCTTTGAAATAATGCTAAAAGTAATAAACACCACGCGATTAAAACCGAAAAATGTCTTTAATTTCAAGCGTACCTAAGTCATTGTTATTGTAGGTATTTCTTACAAAAACATTCCTGTGGTTACCTTAGCCAGGCCTGTGGTATGACTGTTTGTTAATAGCGTGTCTGGTATACGTGGTTAGTATGTAAAATACAATAGCGTAAATACAAGGTCTTACCTAGGTCTGAAATCTATATCTATAACGGCCGAATACAGAAACGCGACTCTTACTTAAACAACTAAGCACCTCTCAAATTAAAAAAAAATAGGTACCGTTCTTTTTTTCAATTAAGAATCTGCTCATTTATTTAAGTACGCCTCAATTTTTAAGTGGCGTTTCTGTATTCGGCTGTTTAATGCTTTGTCTTGAGTGACTGATGGATCAACGCACGGCCTAAACATCTGTATATTTCAATAATTCTTTCACCAATAGAAAGCTACATTATCCAGGAGTAACATAGGATACTTTTGATCCTGATGTTCTTACGGGAACTGCGGGACGCAGCTGGTTCTTTATAATATAATGTTGTGCAAAGTGTTACGACAGGTAGCCTTATTGCATATGGGCGATCTCTTCCAGGCAACCAATGTGTGAACAAGATCACAAAAAAATTCAGCTACAAAAAAACGTTTTACTTTTCGGATACTCATCGATTACATTCTTATAAGTAACCTGAAGCCCCGGGCAGACATATTGTTAAAAAATTCGCAACTATCAGAACGATTTACCAAAATAATTTATCCCACCCATGCCCCGTATAATGACCACGCCATGAATATTTCGTATTGATTTATTTTATAACGCCCTAAAGGGTTAAAAAGGGTTATTGTAGGAGATTCATAATAGGAATTGCTTTTTCACACGGTCACAATAAAGTCAAATATGCCAAAACATAATTGAACCCTACTCTGAACCCTTGCTTTCCCTACACACACGTGAATATGGCAGGAAACCCTATTTTGCTGGCAGAAGGCCAAAACTATGAAACTGACTCAATTAAGTAAGTTAAGATGGTAAAGCCAGTTTTACATAATATCCAGCGCAAACTAAGTCAACTATGCTCGCTTGTTTGAAAAACTAGCAATCTAAGCTAACATTATTTGGTGGTTTGGCTTCACTGTGCACCTGGACCGCATGGATCTAATATGTAGATACGACTGAATCTAATATGCCGTCGATGACATAGGTCCACAGTTATCGTGCCCATGTCAAAAAAAGCAATTTCTAAACGTACGCGTTGATAAAATGGTTAATATATGTTTAATAAAAGATTTAATGTATGAAAAATAAGTTTAATTCCTATCCACAAGGATACAACAGAAAACGGACGAAACGGAAAACAGAAAAAAAACCCGTAAGCAATTCCTGTTATGAATCTTTAAAAAAATAAACTGCCTTTTTAAATCCCCAGACCGGTACGAGCGACGTTTCGGCAGCTGAATTGGCCACTGACAATTACTGGGGCCCTAAATTACTGAGGCCCTTTGCCGGAGGGTCCAACGCCGAGTCAGAAATAATTATTACAACCCTGTCTCGTCTACTTTTAAGAGAGCTGATCCTGATAACTTCGCATAGGTGATTTTAATAAGCGTGTTTCGCTTGGCAATGTTAATTGATAAAAAAGTATGAATGAATAAATAAATTCTTTATTATACACACCATATAAATTAAAATACAATGAAAACTTACATACATAACTTAAAACTAGGCGGCACAATGGGCGGCCTTATCGCTTAAAGCGATCTCTTCCAAGCAACCTTTGGATGGACAAGAAGCTAAGAGAAGGGAAAGGTAGGGTATTAGCAAAGTTATCTCATTTTTTTAATACAAGCTCATCGATCACTCGTGGATGTAAGTAAATAAATAAATAATTGGCCCGTTAATTTGTCCCACTGCAGGGACGGGCCTCCTCTTAGAGGGGTTAGGCAGTAAGACGCCACGGGAGCCTACTCCGGATTGGCGAATGCCCCATGCCTTCGGACCGTGGTGAGTCCTAGGACATGTCGGTTTCCTCACGATGTTTTCCTTCACCGTAAAGCGATGTTAATAGCGTACTTAATTTTTTCTTAAAGAAAAGTCATTGGTCGGCCAGGATTCGAAACCTCGACCTTTGGAATGAAAGTCGCGGTATCTACCACTAGACCAACAGCGCTCTTCTATATATATAGATTACAGATAGAAGATATCGATAAATATTCTTTTTTTATCTAGCTTTAAGAAAAATAATGTATGGGCATGATTTTTAGAAGTAAATGTCTATTTGTAAGTTCGGCCAAGGACCGGAAATAGGATTTAATTAATCAGTCAAATTTACGATATCGATAGATATTCTTGTTTTCCTAACAATTAAAGACAAGTACAGCAGTTAATTACCTATAATTAAAGTTAGTAGTTAACAATACGTTAAATAAGGGCCCGTAAAAGTTTATCGAGTCATTAGTTCTGTGCCAGGTGCAAATAGTGTAGATATTTTAGAGTAAACTTTATTTCTTCCTCAATAGAAGAAATACTTGGACTTTTGACATCCTCTATGGCGCGTCAGACGGAACCTCGACTGCAACGCAGAAAGTTCCCGGTTCGATTCCCGCCGGGGGTAAATATTTGGGCTGAACTTTAAGTTTGTTTCTGGTTCTGTTCCGTTATCTTGTACCCAAAGTACAAGTCTATTAAACGATTGTTTTAATAGATTTAATTTTAATTGAATTTAAATCAATGAGAGGCAATTTGTTTGTAAATACACACGAACACGTCAGTAGTAGGGTAGGTGCACCACAGTCGGCCACCATGACACCCACACGGGCACGTTTACACGCGAGTTCCGCGTTTCGATGGCTCTCACATTAATTTGTGATTGAGTTTGCATATGCATGCGCCTCCATCTAGGAACTCGAATGTGGGTAGACTGGAATATTGGTAAGCTTGTAAACTTCCTAGTATTTTGATGTAAATTGTAAATACCTACTTTTATGATCCATCGTGTAGCTTTAAGAGCTTTTTAAGTAATATCTTCCAGGGAGGAAACAGTCGACAAATTTTTTAAAGTTTGTATGGAGAAAAGAGTAGGTAGACTGTCCTCTTAAGAAAAATAATCTATGGGCATGATTTTTAAAATAAAATATCTATTTGTAACTTCCGCCAAGAACCGGAAAGAGAATTTAATTTATTAAGTAGTCAATACACACGAGAAAAGTAAGAAAAACACTAAGAACTTTTTTTCTCCGTAATGTATCAAGGGCGTTGTAAGTTTTGTTTGATGGCGATACGAAGTGGCGCCGGGTCAGTTAGAATATACTTAATAGGAACAAAATTACAATCGTAAAAGCAGTAAAACATTTAATTTAAAGTTACCACCAATTAATATTTTATTCATAACTCGTGAATAAAATACATCATTAATATTTAGTTCAATAAAGTCGACACTTAAAATATTAACTACTACATTTTAATTGCAAAAGTTGGTTTGTATTTCTTTTGTTATATTGTTGGTTTGTTTGTTATTCATACTTAAGTTAATATGTTTATATTATAAACATTCTGTCCGTTTATCTGGCACCCGTATTACAAGCCTATAACTAACTCTGTTTCAGAATCTTAGATAAAAAATGTAAACAAATAACTGTTAATATCAAAGGAAAAAGTAAATAGAGTGTGTTCTTTATGTGATGTGGGTAAGCATCCGATAAAAAGGATTTTTGAAAATTTCCCTGGGATCGGGACTTATGCGGGTAAAACCGCGGGGCATAGCTTAATAGTTGTTTTATAAATATAATAGACTAGCTGACTCGGCGCACTTCGTATCGACATCGGTCATAACGAGCAAGAAAATGACTTGACACTCAGCACTACAATGCTTCTGTTAATACTGAAGAGTTAAAATTTGAAAATGGAACAATAACTACTTTTATATTGGTTTAAACAAAGATTTTTCTTCTGATTTCGCAATATTTAATTGAAATTAAAGACATTTTTCGGTTTTCAGAATTTTCAGTCAATCCTGAAGAAGGGACCTGTAAAGGTCTCAAAATGTTGCTAAAAGTAATAGACGCGATTAAAACCGAAAAATGTCTTTAATTTTAAGTTTAAAGAAGTTTTTTACTCCGCAAGCGGAAACGCAGAATTCAAGTAGTAAAGAAACAACGGTAAAATCAATATAATTAAATGTGTAATACAAAACAGCAATAAACATCGCGTGCCCATTAATTTTCCAACTTTCCCTCCAAAGACGTTTACGACTTCCCTTCTATTTGCGTTGCATTGCAAATCTTCACTTACGAGGTGTGAACGGTTCCCGCGCTATACGTCAATTTGACGTGAGCCTCTCGCCACAGGGGCCAGAACCTGACCATGTGCCCTACCAGGGTTGTCAACGTCAGAATTTGGTAAGGAAAAATCTTGACGTAGCTTGCCGCGTAGAGTACGTTTCATCTTTAAATTCCTATGCCGTTATGTTGGTAGCAAAACAAATAAGTGCTGCCTTAATGCCTTGAATGAGCTACCTTGAATTTAGGGAGATTTGTGTATGAATGAATGAATAATGAATCTCCCTGAATTCAAGGTTTAGCACAACCAATGCATTAAGGCAACACTTATTTGTCTTGCTACCAACATAACGGAATAGGGATTTAAAGATGAAACGCACTATAGTGCTATGTAAGACTTAGAATACGTTTCCGTCCGAATTTTATTCGTGCGCTAACGTACGAAGACG
Organism: Idaea biselata; assembly: GCA_958496205.1. Taxonomy (NCBI): domain Eukaryota; kingdom Metazoa; phylum Arthropoda; class Insecta; order Lepidoptera; family Geometridae; genus Idaea; species Idaea biselata. The sequence continues at coordinate 1,781,253 of OY292398.1, read as the reverse complement.
TACGAACAATCCCATCCTTCTAAATACTATGAAAGCGCCCGGCCTAAGACTGCAAACACACAAGGCTGATGCAGCAGTGCAGCAGTATTAAAAATGATGCCGGCGTACTGAGACTGCCTAAAAAGTGTACCCTTTTTAGGCAGTCGGGTTAAAAGTAGGTTTAATGAATGTCTAGGCCACTAGTGAAGTTTATCGCTTGTATTTAGACAAGAGATATGGTGAATTATTATGCAAGCCTGGATAGGAAGCGATGACTTCGAGAAATGCATTAAACATATTTGTTAGGTATGTGATACGGGCGGCGTATTTCGTTTAACAAGTCAATTAGGGTTGGAATAGACTATACTATCTATCCTATCTGCGATAGATAGTTCGCTGATTTATCTGTACTGTATATACTTAGTACTAGCTGTACCCCGCAGTTTCAGCCGCGTAAATCCAGATTCCGTGGGGATATCGGGATCAAAGTATATAGGTAGCGAATGTAATATGTACGAATGTTTTTTTATAAACAAAACTAGCTGCGTCCCGCGGTTTCACCCGCGTAAGTCCCGATCCCGTGGGAATATCAAAATCAAAAGTACCTATGTTACTCAGGGAGAATATAGCTTTCTAATGGTAAAAGAATTTTTGAAATCAGTCCAGTAGTTTTTGAGTTTATTCATTACAAACATATTTTATGTACATACATACACACAAACACACATACAAAAATACAAATCTTTTAACCTAAGCCACATAAAGCGCGGCCTTATAGCTTTAAAGCGACACATTTCAGTCAAAAAAATCAAAGACATTTTCGGTAACATTACTCGCCGTCACTTGAAATGTGTTCCTCGTCAGCTCAACCGGCCAACAAATCACTAGCGAAAGGTGTCCGTGCTACATCTTAGACTGTCAATCACTTACCTTCTATATAGTGATTTAGTAGTCAAACGCTGATATCAATTAAAAAAAAAACCCGACCAAGTGCCAGTCGTAGACGCGCACGAAGGGTTCCGTACCATTTTCACAAGAAAATCACGTTTGTTGTATTTGCCCCACCTTAATATTTATTTTATTGTATTTTTTTTTACACACGGTAAAACACGGTAGCCTTTGACCACTATCTCATTTGACGGTAAGTGATGATAAGTTACGTGAACGTTTAGAAATGTTGAGATTTTAGTAGGGTAACAGTAGAACCATCGTTATGACAGTATCGTTGTCGTATCGAAACGAACCGAAGTAACCCTCCTGTAATTTGAACAGGAGCAGCTAACAATCATTTCCATGGATTCTTTTCATTCAAATATATTCCATCCTATACTATAGTACGCTTTATTACATAATTTAAGTTTAATCTATTTTTTGAATCTTGTAATGGACATGTCACATACGTCTTCAGGTAGTTTATTATAAAAAAGTACACTAGTGGTACAGAACGACTTACTTATTTCTGGAGCCTACTATACTGTACAGTCAGATCATCCTCGTGTCTAGAAGGTACGGAACCATAAAAAAGCGTAGAGTTGTCTAGCTACTGGCCAGTAAGTTACAAGTGAACAAGTCAATTAGATAGGTCTTGTACCGTCTAGGCTAGCCCTGCCTACTGCCTAGTATGGTGGTGAGCTGAATTCGAAGAAGCCATAGCTCAGCCGAGAGTGACTTCACATGTGCCGGATTTATCGATGCCCGCATCGCGAGAGTAAATTGGACACTGTCGTTGGTCAATTTTATGACTAAGGCAAAACTATGGACAGTATCGATACTATCGATAGTTTTACGCTTACTAGAATAGAAGATAGTTTTTTTTGTCTAAAACACACACATATTACAATATCGAAACGTAAATAAAAAAATATAAAAAAAATTGATAAGATGTGTGTGTTGCACTGCACCAGGACAAAAGGATGGCCCTTTTGTCCTGGTGCAACACACAGTGTCTAGCTTCGTTCTTTCGAACGAACACTGATCTTCTGTCACCACCGCACCGCTTCCTAAAGACAGTATCGATGCGATCAATACTATCGATAGGCCTATCGACACTATTTATTTGCCACAACTATATCGATAGTCTATCGATAGTGAGTTTTCGAACGGCAACACTAGTTATATGTACTCTACATTTATATGTTGCTAGGGTATGTATGTATAATGTAAGGTAGGTACTTACGTGTTCGTCCACAGAATATGTGAGTTCTCCGTCGTCGTATAGAACGAACCATCTTCGTTGCCATCGCTGAAACAAATAGAGAAATCATAATTTTAATAAAAACAGTAGAAAAACTTGAGAGGTGTCAAGGGACACTCGGATGGAACGAAGTTCCAAGTAAAAAAAAAAAGTGTATCCGTTACAACTTTTGGTCTTAATTTTTTCCGTCTAGCCCCCTTTCGCAACGTGCGATAAGGAACTTCGTTTCAAAAAATCATTACACAGTTTTTAAAAGACTGGTCGGTAATCTCAACTGGCTTGTTTACGAGATTAAAGATTGCGGGATTGCTGGGATTGGGGAATATCCCGTTTTTAGGGTTCCGTAGCCAAGTGGCAAAAAACGGAACCCTTATAGATTCGTCACGTCTGTCTGTCCGTCTGTCTGTCCGTCCGTATGTCACAGCCACTTTTTATCAAATAAATAAATATTGCACGACGTTACACACAGCGCAATCTAACCCCAAACTAAGCACAAGGTTTGTACTGTGGATGCTAGACAAATATACAATAATTTTAATATGGAATACAACCATGATTGTCGCCTTTACAACAGTCAAAATACACCCTTAAATTTTCATGTCAGTTCCGTTCATTTAAGCCACTCGAATCCCCAATCTCCCTTTAGTTCAAAATAGTACTAAAATCTAGGTCTGCAACTAGTATTCATTTCAATAGGTCATTACATAGGTTCTACAGATTAAACAATACCATTTTAATAGGTTAATTGTGTTGACATTAACTGTGTTGTAGGTGTAGACGATGTTCAACATATTAGACCGAGCGGTCGTCGCACGATGTATCGGGTGTATCGGGTTACGGAATAAAAGATGAACCATGTCAGCCTGTCCGTCTGTCTGTCTGTCCGTCCGTATGTCACAGCCACTTTTCTCCGAAACTATAGGAGCTATACTATTGAAACTTGGTATAAGTAGATGTAAGCTTTCACTGATGGATCAATAGGCCACGCACAGCCTACACCGCTGGTATAAGACATATTTTTTTTAGGGTGCAAGCTTTGTGATGTGTAAGTATTGACTTAAAAGAGAGGGAAAATTTAGTTTTTTACCCGGTTAATCAAAATATCACGTCAAAATGATATGAATCTGTAATGCTGGATACATTAGAGGTCGAAGATTGGTATACCTACGCGCTGTTATTGTCTATATTAGATTAGGTTAGCTTAGAAGAACGCTGAAATTCAAAGTGAAGCGGAATGACGTAGATGTAGTCAGAAGTCACCCAAGCGAATATTGTCGCGGCAAATCTCTATGATGCGCGCCTGTTTACCGACAATGCACTGATAATACATCGTCTTTGTCCGTATACTACGCGTCGCAACCAATAAAAGATGATTTATTTATTACCCAGGCAGGGACGATATTTTTTGTATGAAGAAAGCGCGGACGCGGCACATCACGGCGCGATGGACGTGCCCGTTACGTTCTAACACGAATATAAGCTACTAAGTGGCCCACTAATGTAGCCGCAACTTAAGAATACCGTGCTACGAACGCGAACGCTCGGTCTATATCCAATATCTATCCATCTAGATAGCACCATTACTGTCTCACGAGCGTTTATTGTGACTGAATGCTTAGATGGAGCACTGAATAGGATTGACTGACTTAATTAATGCGACTTGATTGCCTTTCAACTCTGGAACTTAATTGCTGTGGAGTTTATAAAGTCAAATAGCTTTGTTAAGTCAAGCGCAGTGGTTTCATTGAGATTTTTAAGGTAACTTAAGAGGAAAGGATAGCTACTTGTTCTTCATACAAACGTAGTCGATTGTTTTCTCCACAAAGTGCATCAAGAAATCAAAGTACGTTTATTCATTCGGATATTATCAAGATATCTCTTAGAAATATCAGTTATTATATCTAATCTACTGTGTCTTCGGAACGCGACCTCCAATGAGAAGAAGTAACAAGAAACTCATGGGGTTTTTTTTGTTTTTTTTGCAGTAATCATGTAATTTATATTGTCGCATATTTATTATTGAACAATAGTTGAACTGGAGCAATAATCTACACTATAATCCACAAAGTATATTTATTATACGAGTACATATATATATGTAGGTGCTTCCTCCCTGGATAAAGACATCAGAGCCAATATGCCATAAAACTTTTAGCTGCCATGTAAGTGGTTTGGGCTGTGCGTTGATAGATCAATCAGTCAGTCGGGCATTTTATAGATTTTATAGAAAAAAATAGTCCAAAAGTTCCTCGGTGTCCTTTAGTGTACGGCCGATTCAGGTGTGGCGAAATACTTAGCACCTAATTAGGTGGTCGGTTTATAAATAAATGTTCCGATAACGTGCCCTTTATTCGAAATGGCAACATTGATTTCACTTTTTGTACGCAATGAAAAATTACAAGAATTCAGTATGTGTTTGGTAGGTCGTGTATAAAAATTGTCCAAATTGGGAAAAAATAGATTAAAAAAATGTGAGCCGTCACGGGACGTCTGACAGATGTGAAACGTCGACTCGCTACGTATATAGTGCGTTTCATCTTTAATTACCTATGCCGTCATGTTGGTAGCAAAACAAAAAAGTCTTGCCTTAATATCTTAAATGTGCTATACCCTAAACCTTGAATACAGGAAGAATCGTTCATTCATTCTTTATATACAAATCGCCCTAAATTCAAGATAACACATTTTTTTTTTGTATTTTGCACTTTTTTGTTTTGCTACCAACATGACGCCATAGGAATTTAAAGATGAAACGCACTCTAGTATACAGATAGATGGCCTGTATCGCCATGACAAATGTTTAGGTTTACCCTCGCCTATAGAATTCAAAATTCAAAGTACTTTTATTCCTTCGGATATTGCAATGTATCTCTCTTTGAATCGTCAAATTAGATGTTTCACATCAAAATGAGAGCAAATAATATGTTTATGCCATAAAACCTATATCTGCCATGACCACACATTACCATGCCTCTACGTTTTTTTCCATTTTCTAATTAGAATTAAAATAAAATTTAGAAACAAAATATGGCATGGTACCTACTATTACCAATTATAATTTCTGATGAGTCTGCCTATGCAATAACGAAATTCAAATTCGAAAACAAAAATACGATAAAGATTTACACAACATCATAAAATATTGCAAAATACCGTTGCATCTTCTTAAAACATATCTAATTCGACAATTAGTGGTTGTGTTTTCTCACGGTGAGTACGGACTATTGAATGTGGTTGTGAAATTCGGTATTTGGACTGCATGCGGGTTAGCTCGGTTAGACGCATCGCTCGTTGACTCGCTGCGGACTTGGGAAATTTTACAAATTAAACATTTTGCAACTAAATATGACTACGGGGTCTTGACTACCGTTCGGGGTCGTACTTGGTGCAAAGGTTGCCCATTGCCATACAGAGAGGCAATGCTTCTAGCATCCTCGGCTCCTTTGCGCCGGGTACGATCAAGGGCGGTTTATTTAATTGACTTTATTTTTTTATTTATTTGTCATTTTTTGCGTTTATTTTAATTATAACGAAATGTGTTAGGCATATTTTAAAATAAAACTTTATTACAACTTACTAAATATGATTAACTTTTTAAACTAACACGATTGGAAACTCATTATTTTACATTTTCCCGGGTCTTAATCTCGTGATTTTTAGTTTTTAATTCTCTTACTTTGACGTTTTGACCATTTTACAATGGTCTTGGTCGCTAGGGGACTGGAGCTGGGGTGTCGTGCAATATTTATTTGTCTATATTTTATTAGGGTTAAAACGGGACCTTATTACTGAAACTTCGCTGTCTGTCCGTCTGTCACCAGGCTGTAGGTATCTCATATACCGTGATAGCTAGACAGTTAAAATTTTCACAGAAGATGTATTTCTGTAGCCGCTATAACAACAAATAAAAAAAAAATATAACAAAATGGGCCTTTGTATGTTGTGATGATTGATGATTGATTTGTTTCGTATCTAAATAGGATAAAATATATTTTTATGTAGAAACATATGTAGTGTTTTTATCAACCGTCAAATTTGAAATTTGAATTGACTGCAATGGTATTGAAATTATATTTTGGCTAACTTGAAGACGAGAATAGGCCACCTGTAATGTACCACATAAAGCCGCATAAAGCCGAGGTAATTTCAATGTACCGCGCGTTTTAAACGCAAATTTATGCGGTTTTAATGCGAAATCGCCCACAAGTGGGGTGTGGGATTAGCTACCTGCGACACTAAAGCTTATATTACGACGAAAGAGGTCGAATAAGCTATAAATCAAAGTTGCAGATTAAATTATTGGTAATCTATACTTTGTAGTAATATTGCGAAGAAGTCGATTGGATGGATGTTTAAGAGAATTGCAATACAGAATTAGGTACCTACTGTACATATTTCAATTCAATTTAATCATTTATTTCGTATAATTTTTTACAAATCCATGTTTAAAATTGAAATTATTTAAAATTAATATAAATGTCGCACTACAAAGTTCAATTCTATCATATTATACATAAAATAATTCAAATCGATATTAATTTCTTCTTTGCACCTTCTCATCCGAGTGATGTTACCGGTTGCATCCCGTTTGGGAGCCTGGGGTCCGCTGAACCTCAAATTGTTTTTTTTTGCAAGATTGCCAAATCTAGGCAATATGTTTCCAACCGCCTGCCTGACACCAACTCAAGCAGTTTATCCACCACCGCGCAGGGAGAACTTTAGGTTTGCAAGTCTCCCTGGGCTGGGAATATCATAGGAAGATACGTCGTAATCATAACCTTGTAGTGGGGAACGCAATTTTAGATTTTCGATAGAATCGGTTTTAAGAGGAAAAACATACAGCTGTATGTTGGCAATTCTAAACAAAAACGAAACCAAGACACACCAAGACAAGTTTCGATATTAATAAAAACAAAACACGACGTTTCCAAATTAAGATCCGACAAAACAATTAAATTAAAATTCAAATTAAGAACCCACCTTCTTTTTAAATCTAATCTTTAAATTAAAAGAAATCGCAGAGCCGATGCATTCCACCAAAACCAGTAGCCAAGCCTTAACCCATTGAAGTCCTTGAAATAAGCCATCAATACCATAAAAGGGCGATTAAATTGACCCAATGACCGCGCATGAGTCGGCTTATTATAAATCTGTGTATTATAAACAAGTGTCAGTGGAAAGTACGGTCACAAACTTAACTATTCAGGTGGGGAAAAACGGAACTACAAATCAGCTTAGATGAATATTAAATTCCGTTGCTGCTAGCGCCATTGCTGAGTGAAGGATAAGTTGGTCGCTGTATAGAAGTATCAGGTAAATAGGCTTGAGTCGCGATAATAACATGAAAGTAGGATGTGTGGATACGGTTTATGGTCTGCAGCACTTGGTGCGTTTTAGTGCCACTAGTTTTAGTGCGTTTTAGTACAAAGGTTTAGTGTAAGGTCTAAGTTAAAGGTCGAGGAAATAGGTTATTTTGTTTAAATAATAAATTTCAAATTTATGGTTGTTTTACGATGTTTGCGATAGTAAAGAGGTTTTTGAAGATAAATATTGAAATTGGCGCTGGGTAAAGTCTCCTACGTGCAAATTACCTACCTATGCGTACCTTTTGAGCGAAGCGGAGTCACATACGACCATCGTTTTCATATTTATACGACTGTTTAGGACTCTCTCGCGCTATGAAAAGATCGTTGGATGTTAAACTGACACATTAATGAGCCCGCTTCGCACGCGACTCTGTATGAACACACTCGAACAAATGTTGTTCGTGCTATAAACTGCCTCTATTTGGTGGTTTTATTGGGATTTTGCGAACCCCAGCCTCATAATAAAACAATTACAACGGTTTTGGTAATTTTAGGGTTCTGTACCTCAAATTACTCGCTTCTCACTCGCTCGTCTGTTTCAAAAGACAGACAGACAGACAAAAAGATAATCTATTCTGGTAGGTAATCTAAGGTACCTAATAAACACCACGCGATTCGAACCGAAAAATGTCTTTAATTTCAATACACCATCGCGAAAACAGAAGAAAAGTCTATAATCTAAGGTTGTTGAAATAATCGCCTTTCTTTAGATTAAAATTTAATCTAAACTTCTATACTAATACTAGCTGACACGGCAAACGTTGTTTTGCCTTATAAATTATAGATAGTAGCCGATTCTCAGATACAAAATCTCATAAAAATCTGTCAAACCGTTTCGGAGGAGTACGGTAACTAACACTGTGACATGGAAATTTTATATACTAGACTATAAAAAGGAAAGATTTGTATTTTGTGTGTGTGTCTGAATGTTTGTTATGAATAAACTCAAAAATTACTGAACCGATTACAATTCTTTCACAATTAGAAAGCTACATTCACCCTTAGTAACATAGGCTTTTGATCCCGATATTCCCACGGGATCGGGACTTATACGAGTGAAACCGAGAGATTAACTTTTTTTACTACACGTATCAAATCAGTTTCAACTTTCAACTAAACAGACACGTCCATCGAGTCACAGCTCCTTGTCCCATCATAGGACAATCGTCAAGAATAGTTACCCCGAGAAAGTCGGTCGGGCAGTCGGCCACTAATGGGTCGCCGAGCCCCGATACAACCGCCCGATAAGATACCCATTATCTGACCGCGGCGTTACATGGGTTAGCGATACTACAGTAGGTACGCTGCTGTTAGTAATCGAACCACATAATCAGGCAGGACTTAGGTTTGTCACATTATTATAACCGACTACCGAAGGAGGATTATGTTTTTTGTAAGTATTTTTGAGTAAGTGGGTATGTATGTATCCAATTTCCAATGGATTTTAGCACTAGCTGCGTCCCGCGGTCCCCGATTCCTTGGGAATATCGGCATCAAAAGTGGCTTATGTTACTCAGGGTGAATGTAAGTTTCTAATAGTGAATGAATTTTTGAAATTGGTCCAGTATGAAAAAAAATCAAATCGTAGGGGCACGGTCATGGCTGATATAAGACTTATGTCATATTTTTTTCTAATATATTTATCCAGGGATTTAACAGTCGACTACGTTTGTAAAGTTTGTATGGAGAAAAGAGTAGGAAGACTAGACTGTCCCCTTAAAATACCCTATTTGCCATCAGCTTCTGGTACACCTATACCTATCAGTTTAGAATCAAAATTTTTGGTCTGAATAGATAGCCATCGACATTTAGTCATTTCCGCCGGTTGCTTCTGATGAAAGTGCTTGCCGGTGGCCATCTCAATTACAACGCATGAGTCTAAAGTATTCTCTAGCATGACAAACGTAATAGTATTGTCCAAGACAGGTACTCATTTCTGACAATGATACTTATTTTTTGATATTACGCAATGAATTAAAAAATTGGAGATTTTATTAGGGTTCCGTACCGAAAGGGTAAAAACGAAACCCTATTACTGAGACTCAGTTATACGTCTGTTTGCCTCTGCATCTCATGAACCGCAATAGTTCGACAGTTGACATTTTCACGCAAAAACTACTAAACCGATTGCGATGAAACTTGATATGGAGATAGCTGGAGATGTGGATTCACGCACAAGCTAAATTTTATCCCGATCTTCCTATAAAAGTGAGACTAACGAGTCGCAGACCGCAGTAGACTTCTTCTGTTCTTATTGGGGTGTGGCTCACCAAGTGTTAAAGTTTTCAATTCGCCCTAAGGCCTCTAACTTGACCTAACGACTGCTATCAGAGATAACAACCGGGACCACCCGCTTAACCTGCCGAAGCACGGAGAAGATCAAGACAATGTTTTTTTTACCAAACACAAAGTGAAAGCCCCATAATTATTAAGTTATTCAACAATTATCAGAAAGACAATACCTTCCCATCGGTTATTAGAAAAGATTCTTCACAAAAAACACAATAGTTGCTGTTACGATGCCATCTGCCAATGATATAATACGTATTATGAAAAAATTCACACTTGTAGCTTGATAGTTAATTGATTGTGAATCTACGAGTAAAATATAGCGTTTTATGACCGGAGAAAGTGGATGTTTTTTGTAGACGTATTATGTAAAACGTTCGTACATAATATAACTGTTATATATTGATTGATAAATGAATGTTTTCGCTTCTGATCTAAGTAAATAAGATGATGTTTAATGATGATGATTGACTTTCAATGAAGGGAATTGATATTTTATGGTAGCATAGGCGATGGTTATGTCATACCTTTTGATGTATTTTACGACATTGGCATATATTGTTATGACATTGATAATCAATGTACCTACGTCATTAATAAGAAACCCGAAACCCGGAACCCGTTTTTTTGTGTCCCGAAACTACACATCATAAAGCTGAATGTCTACTCTCAACTAAAATAGGTTAACTTAGCTTAGCTCGCCAGTGTTTGTTTTCGATCAAAGTAACCTAGTTTTTCGGTGTGCAGAATTAATTGCTTTTAAGTAATTTGCTCTTTAAATTTTGTTCACACTATTATTAGAGTAATTATGTCAATTATAACCAAACAAAAGAAACAATCAAACACTTTCGCATGTTTTATTTATGTTATTGTTATTAGTAACATTTCGTAACATGCTGAACTAGAAAAGGCATTAATCTACATCTACCTACACTAATATTATAAAGAGGAAAGATTTATATTTTTGTGTGTCTGTGTTTGTAATGAATAAACTCAAAAACTACTAGACCTATTTTAAACATTCTCTCACCATTAGAAAGCTACATTCACCCTGAGTAACATAGGCTACTTTTGATCCCGCTATTCCCACGGAATCGGGACTTACGCGGGTGAAACCGCGGGACGCAGCTAGTTACTTATAATATACGAGTGGATATAATTGCAATGTAATTCAGGCATGGGATTCACATTGTTGCATAATATTTAGAACTATAGTGGATCTATACTAGGTATATAATTTTACTAACATTAGGTATAAGCGCGAAAATAACTCTGTCTGTCTGTTAAAATAAGTTGTAATAAAAATATTATCACATCCACAAACACACAACCCGCCCAACACTGCAACCCATCAGGGGAGAATTGGCTGTTTATAAAACGAAAGCTGTCTACAAAGTAACGTGATGATGGACCGATTGTGATGAAATTTAAAATGAAGGTAGGTACATACATTACATTGTATATTTGGTGTTTAATATGGGCCACGTTTTATTTACTTGCGTGGGTGAAACCATGGGGTGCAGTTAGTCTATACTAATTTTATAAAGAGGAAAGATTTGTATTTTTGTGAGTGTGTGTATGTTTGTAATGAATAAAGTCAAAAACGACTGCCGATTTCAAAATTAGAATAGATTTTTTTCAATAGAAAGCTACATTATCGAGCAGCTATTTTTGATCCCGATATTCCCACGGGATCGGGACTTACGCGGGTGAAACTAATAAAGGCTAAAACGATCTTCTTCGAAATCACTAAACAAAACTATCCCAAACAAGACGATTTCATAACTCTCCTGTCAGGCTGTGACGTAACAGACGCAAATGTCAAACGAGACGCGAAGCTGCGCGGGCGCATGATGGATCGTAGGTACGGACAGACAGATTTTAATGTTTACTATACTGTTATTATTTAATGTATAGAGTATTCTTGATGGTGGTCGATCTCTTGACAGGACCTTCAAACGTTTCGATGTAGGTGTTGAAATTTTAAAAAATAAAATGGTTATAAAATTAGCTGTAAGAAACTGCAAAGATTCAACATGAACATTGCACAGCGCCATCTAGCCCCATGGTAAGCTGCTAAGCTTGTGTTATGGAGCTCCCACATTTAGGAATATGTGTGTCTGTCTACTATTTTTGACTTAGGCTCGTTTGCACAGGACCCATTTTCCAGAGATTTAGATGTGGGATTCGCCAATTGGCAAGTTGCACAGAAAAATGTAGTACCTACATATGTATGTACTACCCTACGAGTAACAAATAGAAATGGAGATCTAACTCTCATAGTGAACCCGATAAAAATGTGTTCCAAAGTCAACCATCGCGGAGACATTTCCGCGCACTGGATTGTATCTTTCATGACATGACTGGCATTCTTTGACCCAACCTATTCCTAATCTTTTTTCCTCAACAGTTCAAAAATTTTAAAGTATAAACAGCTATAAAATATTAAAAATTCGATTTTATCATTATCAAATTACGAAATATTAATCCAACTGTCAGCACACAGTTTAGCGAGTAATATATTAATAAGTTTCGATAATGGACTATTTAGATAAAACATTACCTAACAGAACAAAAACAATTACAATCCAGCACGAAATATCGTTCAATAATCTTGCCACGGTTTCCCGTGCGTGTGCGCAGACGGATAGAGTTCTTACGCAAACATGCCAAAACAGACAACCCTTGCAATACTCACTCATAGTGATTGATTAAAAAGTTTACTTCTATTGTTTCAAATACAAAGGCCGACTGTACATAGCTAGAATAACTACCAACTTATTCGTTCAGGCGGACTAAGGAGGAACTAAAGATTGGCTACTGGAATGTCTTGTATTCGTAGTAAACTAGCGCCATCGCTAACTGCACAGGTAACTTGGTCGGAGTATAATTATGTGAAATAACCTACGCCTAATAAGGAGTGTCAAACTGTCTGTCTGTGTTTGAGATAAGGTTGAGAAAAGGTCACGTGTAAACATATTGGCCGTGGTTTTTTTTGCTAAGTTCCTGTCAAAGTGAGTGTAACTGATGAATGTGTGGTTTTTGATAACGCAAGCCGGGTGTGGAAGCTAGTTATTGTTGTTTTTTTTTGTAACCGCGTAGGTAACTTTAATCATTAAGGAGTTTTTTGATGAGAAGGTGGTTCCAGGTGCTCCATCAATCTTATACTTAGTTCTGTAGAAGCCGATTGTGTTGGTAAAAGTTTAAAATTTTGTAATTTACTGCATTCTGGGATGCTGTTCTGATCATCATTCCCAAGATTCTCATCAAATCTTTACCAACTTTTTATGGGGTGTTTATTACTTTTAGCATTGTTTCAATACTCAACGTTTTGAGATCTTTCAGGTCTCTTCTATATTAAATTCTGAAAAAGAGCATTTAAACAATGCTAAAAATAATAAACAACACGTGATTAAAACCGAAAATTAAGTTTAATTAAAATCTCAGATTAAAATCCAATATCGGGAAAGCAGAAGAAAAATCAATGAATATTTTTCTAATAAAAAAATAGAAACATCGCGATTTGACCACAGACGGTAACTCGGATATCAGATATCGGGCAACTGTTTAGTCTGTATCCTGTGTTGACCCATAGGCACAGATCTAGAGTGTAGTGACCCGTAAGCAACATTAGACAACAGACCAACGACCTCTAGACAATGAACCAGCAAAAAACATAAATGACATGATATTAGAACGACTTAAGTGTCTCTCTGCTACTTAATTGACAATTGGGAACTATTCCTTAAGAAACAAGACACTGTATTACTGGCCAGGCCGGGTGTGAGTCGTACTTGCGCACGAAGGGTTCCGTACCAATATTAGATTAGACACATTTGTTGTAAGGTTGTAGTTCATGAGATCACGGTTCATGAGGTAACCTGTCTGCGGACAGACAGACACCCAGACGGACAGCGGAGTCTTAGTAAGTAAAAGAGTCTAGTTTGTACCCTTTGCGTACGGAACTCTTAAAATTAGATATAAGTACCGTGAAAATATTTCTACAATTTACTTGAGGATTAGGCCCCTCGTCTCAGGTGTTAGAAGGAGAAGAAAAACAGCGTTCCCGTTGTTGTAATTTAAAACAATTGTAAAACGACAGTAGGCGGATTTTTTGTTTTTGCAAATACTTAGGTGTAATCATATGATGATAATCCTAACAGCAAAAATAATAATAACGTTGTTTTATAAGTATTCACGCAATTTCAGGCCTTAGTTGTACCTAAAATCTACATCATCACCGAATGTGAATTTGGTATTAAATTTAACTTAATAAAAATAATTTGGAATGGAATTAAGTGGATAGAACTGTAACAGGATCGGTTGATATGTAACATAATATAACGAAAAGATATATACCTATGGCGGCTCGATGTCTGCTGGTTCAGCTTGTGTTGAGATTAATAATTTTAATCCCAACAGAAACAAAAAGACTTTCGGTACCGAAACAAAAGACGAGCGAATTAGAAACAAAAGATGATCGAGACAAAAACCAAATACGATCTAAATAACAACACAACAGAAATAGATCGAAACGGCGATCGAAGTACCTACTAGCAGACATAAGACGATTGAATCAAAAACATAAGACGCTCGTAACAAAATGCGATCGAAGTAGTAGCAGACAGAAGACGATTGAAACAAAAACAAAAGACGATCGCAACAACGAGTTATACGTTATCATTCAATTCCCTATCACCCAAGAACCTGATATTCCACCACAGACGCGATTACGACAGCTCTCAACATTAATCCGATGGAGCAGGACAATAAACTGCAGTTAATTACCCACAACTTCTGGTATTTATCTTTACAACCTAGGAGAGGAAGCAAGGCTGTTTCTGATTACTCAAGTTGAATTACTTTGAGTTTGTATAGTTAAGCTCTTAATGCTATTCTTAAATGGACAGTAATAGAGCGAACTAAGCTCTTAATTACGTATGTGCCACTAATCACCACATGGTTGTGTTATATGGAGCATCTACATTTTTCACCCCGTATGAGGAGGTCGATTTCCTATGGTGCGAGTTAAGGTTTTACCGTGGATGGGCACCAAAATGTGTGTGGCAAAAACATTTTCTCGGCTCCTTCGTGCTTAAGCACGTTCGTGCCGGTTGTCATCTCTGATAGCAGTCGTTATGTCAAGATAGAAACCTTCGGGCAACCTGAAATTACTAGGTGAGCCACACCAATTTACGAAAAGAACAAATAACTCCGTATGATTTTTCGTCCACCCATCCTTCACACATTCACATTCCTTAAAACTTTTGGTTATTTTAACTGTTAGTTTTGGTCTAAATATATTTTCCCTTTCTGTCTACTATGACTATGACGGCATATAAAAAGACTAGCTGACCCGGCAAACGTTGTTTTGCCTTATAAATTATAGATAGTAGCCGATTCTCAGACCTACGCATATAAAATTTGGTAAAAATCGGTCGCGCCGTTTCGGAGGAGTACGGTAACTAACATTGTGACATGGAAATTTTAAATATTTGAAAGTCATTTCTATATAGGTAATAATTAGAGATGGGCCGACTAGTCGCCGACTAGTCGGCAAATTATGCCGACTAGTCGTCAACTAACAATTATACAATAAAACCAATATTTATTGATTTAGTAGTAGGTACAGTTTAGAAGGTGGGTAGTCAGAAAAACGTAAACAAAACACGTCGTAGCTTACATACATCATCTAAACATCTAAAATGTCATAACTATGCCTCAGCTCAATTTTTTTTCCAACTTTTATTTTTATTTCAACCATTTTTTGGAAGTTACGCTACAGCTTTCGAAGTGCAAACTTATCCAAAAATAGCAACAATCGCCGAGTGATCATAATTAACCCAAATATCTTGGAATTACAATGATCTGCATTGCCGACTAGTCGGCAATTTTGGAACCGACTAGTCGGCTAGTCTGCTAGTCGGCAGAAGCCCTAGTCGGCCCATCTCTAGTAATAATATTAAAATTAAAACAACCGCAAAATTGTATGCCTATACATTGTACGTACATGGCATTATAATATAGCATGGTAGAGAAACTGATTAAAAAATCACAGAAAGCGCACCAGATATCTATTATTACAATGCTAGTTAGCTTCCCAGATACCAGTCTCATTTCCTAACCAGCGCATTTAACCGCACCTTGTGCATTAGTGAATGAACTACTTAGTGAGCTACTGTCGCAGAATTGAACGCAAAATTATCATAATCGCTGTTTCTACTTTGTCTATCGGTATTACTGTTACATTAGTTTCATATCGGGTGTAACTTTCTGAAGCAGATATCTAAGGACTCTTGTAGGCTGATGTGGGTTTTGACGCAAATCGTCATTTTCGCAACTGGTCATCGCGTAAAATTTGGTCACTTACGCAGAATGTCATTTTCGCAACTGGTCTCTTTCGCAAAAGGTCACTTAGAAATATATCGTGTTAAAAACACTGAGAAAATTTTAAGTCAAAAAAGTGTCAGTGTTTCTAAGTTATCCTAAGTTTGAGGACTTCTAAAAACAAACGTGTGGAAGATACTCTTTTAGTTAAAAAAAAGTGGAGTTCTTTGCTGCGATGACTATAAATAAACTATGCTTTTAAACTTGAACACATGGTCAATTTACGTGTACCTAAAAAGACAAGTAATGACAGTCGTTATTCCACCGGGGAACATAAATCGGTCTGTACCCTTCGAAAAAACCGGACAAAAACAGAACAAAATGACTCCTAAACATGTACCTGCCCAATGTTATCAATATAATTAATCTACAGATTCCAAGAATAAAGTCTAAAGGCGTCAGATTAAAAAAAGAAAACTCAAGGCCAAAAAGAAAACACAAGAGATTGCAATTACGACGGCAATGATTGGGCAAAGTGAGAAGAGGCCCATCATTTCGGTAGTCCGAAAAGGAGAAAAAACTATATTATTATGCGGACCCTACCAAAACATTATCTGTAAGGAAAAATATGCAATTACGATGTCTGGAAAGTTTGAATCTTCATTTTGTGGATCAAGTTTACTGACAGAGGCTCCCTGCATGAAATTAAGTAGCATCGACGAAAAACTTGAACAAAAATCAAGACCAGTTAAGTCAGAACCAAATACAAAGTCACGCATACGTTACATACGTAAGAAAAAATGATGGCAAGAATGATTCACTTCTAAATAAAATTTTCTTTCGCTAAGCTAATGAAGAATATATTAGCTATCACACCATTAGAAATGTAGGTAATCAACATTCAATAGGAAGAGGTACATGAAAACGCTATGCAAAAAACTTATACGCCTTTCTCCGCAAAGCTAACCATGCATAATACTCGTAGTTCACGATACCGCCTCGTTAATTATAAACCGAGCCTCTGCCAATCTTTTCACTTAAACTCATATGTATTCATGAGTGATGATTGCCAAGACTCCGGCCAGTTCTAATTGAGCATTGACCTTAGGGTCTGAGTTTTTTAACCGAGGTGGTCCTGATAAATGTGGCCAGAATTCGAACAATCGTGTTTTTGCAGACGCATGTCTGAACCATGCGCGTGCGCTCCCTGAGCTCTTTATTCTGCCGTATTCAAAAATAAATTGTCGGCAACTCGTTTCGGATGTTTGGAAGTTTGCAGATAACGTGTTTTATTGGATCGATTCGCCGTTTTTGTCGTTTTGTGTTTGAACAAAGCTTTCTTTTTAGAAGATGTTTTCAAGGTAAGTTCGAGTTGACGTCAATAGTTGAATAGGTCGTATGTTATCATGAATTCCAAATACCCTTCTAGCAGTCATTTAAAAATTCCTACAGCATGTTATACGGCGATACGGCCCTGATTGACCCCGGCCTCTTTTGATGCTGTAATGAAGGGTTTTTATTAAATCAACGTCAGAGCTCCATTAAGGCCCTGAGAGCTGAACCATCAATCAAAAGATACGGCCACGGACCAAAAAAGGGGATTGAACTACGTTCCTGTATTTTGTTTACTTTTTGGATTCTAATTTGAATAGCTGTTTGGCTTCAAGTTTCGGTTCTGGATTCCTCCATCTTGTTTTGAAAGTATGAGTTTTTGGGCGAGATTTAAATGGCATCAGGACCATAAACGATCATAGCCTTCGAAATTACATGGAACAAATGGAAGATTTGTTCCGTGAATTCGGCAATGTTAAACATACTGGACTGAGCTTGTTCCTGAGTATTTTCACTAAAGAAAGTGTTCGAGACATGACGTTACAGTACAGAGGAGGTGGTAGTGTAAAAAATGTTGTGATCAAAACAAAAGTTACCGAAACCAGTTTCGACTAAAGGGTAAGTGTTAACATTAGAGACGTAGATTTTATCTGAAGAATGTTACCTACGTGAAACTTTAGGACAGAGTTACTCCCGCCCACTTTTAGAAGGCAACTTCGGAGATGATTAACTTTGAGAAACGTGTGTGAACGATTTATAAGATAGGACTAATTTAATTGACTCCTTGCCTTGGGCGTGAAGGATGCTCATCGACAATACCTGTAACAAGAAAACAATTTAGGTTAGTAAAATCATGGACTACAATATCTATTAAAACTGGACCTAACTGTGAAACGGTGTTTTTTTTTATATTCTTTAAAGAATTGATATGATAACAGTTCATGCTAAAAGCTAAGTCAAGCTCTCTGTGAGGCAATTAAACAAAAAAAATATGCCACTAGAATCGTATAATATTTAAGAAGTGGAAAAGAGCTTTTCCTTTTTACCCTCGTTGCATTGATAAAACGCATTATCTTGCCCATCAAATACTCTTCTTAAGTAATCTAACCAAATCGTCAGACACCCAAATGTGTTCCTTGAAGGAGCAAGCATCAGGCATTATCATCAGATCGTGACTACTAACACGTTTAAAATTATAGTTAACAAAAAACTTGATGGTTTTTGATTAGCTCTTCTTAAATAGAGGGCAGCGTTTGACCGCTATATCATCAAATGTTATGTTTTGATGTGCGCACACGCAAATGTGAATAGATTGCCTACTAGACTTTAAATTTTAAATGGACAAGGAAGAGGAGCTCATTGGCCTAGCTGTACATGCCGATCTTGAATTGTCGTCCAGGTTAAGCTGCGCTCGGCGCGGCATTACTTGGATGGATGACCGATAATTTGTGTGGCAAAAATCATTTTCTCGATCTCCTCCGTGTTTCGGAAGGCATGTTTAAGTCGTTAGGTCAAGTTAGAGGCCTTAGGGCGACCTGAAAACTCTAACAATATGTGAGACACACCACTTTACGAAAAGAAGAAGAATGAACAACCGTGGCGTAGCTATCGCGCTGGAACGGAATAGGTACCATAGCCGTGGGTTTGAGTCCAGCCGGATACTATTTTTTTAAATAAAAAAAAGGAGAATTCAGTTGCCAGTACAATATTTCCCTATTACAGAACATATAAAGCTTTTAAGCTTTAAAATTGAATTATTAATTGAATACCATTGAGTATATTGAATCATTATATATATTGATTTTCTTGAAAAGAAACTATTACCACAGCCGGCGAGGTGCTCAACTAGTAAGTAAACTGTGGTATTGCCAGTTCACATTAAGGCAAAATTTGGCAGCAGATCGCAAGCAGCATGGCGTTGTAGTCGTGATTCCCAATTTAGCAAATCTGCTGCAGCTATTGCTTACTGGTATTATCACTCCAGCGCAAGGGTAGGCGAAACATAGCGGTACACGTCAACATGATCATCATCATCCGAGCGATGTTCCCCGTTCCATCCTTCTCGGGAACCCGGGGTCTGCTAAACCTACTTTTACGTCTCCACTTCGCACGATCTTCAACAACAGAGTGGTACACCTGTGGCTACGAAAGGCATTTCATAGAACTACAAAGAAACGAATAGTGTCGCATAGACATCGCCTGCCGCTGCGTGCAGACGTCTACCAACTTGTACCTTAACACGTTATTTTCATTATAATTTGTTGGACATTAACGCATAGGCTCATAACAGGACATAAAGCAGTCGTGCTTGCGAAGTAATGAATAGACATCGAAATCTATTCACTCCTTCATTTTATGGGGACTGGACTGAGTAATGAGGCGTATTCTGCGAAAGATATCAAAGTTACAGAAAAGCTGTAATGTTATTGATTACTACTAATATTATAAGGTGAAAGTTTGTGACTGCGTAATGCATGTTTTTGCTCCTTTACGCAAAAACCGCTGAACCGATTGCGATAAAACTCGGTACATAGATAGCTGGTCTTCTCATCCGAACAATGACATGAACCCTTCTAGGGACTAAGCAGTTTATCCGCCACAGCGCGGGGAGAACTTAAGGTTTGTAGTCTCCTTCAATATCCCTTAGTTGCCTTTTACGACACCCACGGGAAGAGTTGGGTAACCCTATTATATGAGGGGCTACACGGCAAAAGTATTTAGGTAGATAACTGGTGACTAAATAGAACATATAGGCTACCCTGATTTTCCTACAGAATTGGAATTTACGAGTAGTTCTAGAATCTTCCCCTTATTGGTTACCTAAAGACTGAAAAACCCCGCATAGCATACCTACAGAGTTTCCCCGTAATCTACACAAAATTCCTGTTACATTAAGAGTAATTAACATGTAATCAATGACAGTAATAGCGACAAAACAGCAACAGTCCAATCTAACGTTCAAATCTATCAGTAGTCCAAGACAATAAGTGTCACAGTACAATTACTACCAGTAGTTCCAGTATTACAAATTGTTATCGTTACATAAGAAACAAACATTACGTCCGATAGTTATCCGGCTGCGTGACCGGCGCGCACGCGCTGCCTTCACGCACGACCCCCGCATCCTTGCGCGTGCGCAGTCGAACCATTTGTCATTGCTTGATTGATCTCCAAGTGATTGTTATGAATTTGTAAGTGTAATAGAAATGGTTTGTGAAACTGCAGGTCAGGTTTGCAAGATGGATAGTGATGGCTTTGTTTGTAGACTACATAGATAGATGTATGAATAATCGCCCAGAATAAGAGGAAGAGGAGAAGCAATAAACTTACATTTACAAACTGACAGACGAATTTTTTTTGCTAGACTTGAAGCGGGACGCTTTAATCGATGAAAAATGCATATCAGAAATTTGAACCGCATGATATTGCTTTTCTAGATTCATTTTTTGGTTTATTAGCATAAATTATCACCTTTCGCTATAAACCAGTGGCAGTTATGACAATCTTCAAAAAAGAATTAGCGTTTTCACGGCTGGAAAAGTATACAAAAGTATAAAATCCATTGTTTTGCTTCCAAAAGTTCCTTCCTTTGTGCCAAAACGATTTTGGTACGGTTTACAAAAAAAATGAAAATTTTTGAATCCAAACTGCTGGAATTAAATATTAACAAAGAATATTCCACAGATTACATATCATACAAAACACCAAACCCGTGAGACTGAGAAAAGAAACCGAAAAAAAAAAAT
Source organism: Idaea biselata (assembly GCA_958496205.1). Lineage (NCBI taxonomy): Eukaryota > Metazoa > Arthropoda > Insecta > Lepidoptera > Geometridae > Idaea > Idaea biselata. The sequence continues at coordinate 1,760,020 of OY292398.1, read as the reverse complement.
GTAACAACGAGTCTTCGACAAAAACAGTATCGGTAACCAAACCACAAGTCCTGGAGAACGTTAGGGACTAAAGGGTATATATAAAACTTCCTTTAGGGACCGCAAAATGGCTGAAAATAATAAAAGAATACACCAGCGTACAGGGAACATGATATTTCTGTCTAGCCTAACCGCAGAGTTGCGTCGAAAAAAATGGTACAGAAAGATGGACGAGAAATACATATGGCGTAGCGATAGCGTGTTTTATATAACTCTTAACAATGTATGAATGGAAAGATTCTAGTCAAGCAACTGTAACTTTGTGTGACTACTCCTATGTATATTATTTACTACCTGCGCCCGCGGTTTTACCTGCTTAAGTCCCGATCCCGTAGGAATATCGATAAGTGGTAACATAAGATAAGTAGTAACATAGTCTATGTTACTCCTGGATATTGTAGCTCTCTATTGGTAAAATAACTTTTTAAATCGGTCCAGTAGATTCGGAGCCTATTTGATTGCTATACTAGGTAAAATGTTTTTGACATAATCATGTTACTAGTTATCAGAGGTGATGTCTAAAACATATTCTATGTTGTGTTTCCGTGAAATACATCTATCGTTAAAAGAAAATGACAATCGCTGCGAGTATTAAGTGAGGTCGATGAATTTGAGGTAGCGTTAATTCGTCTTTCTTCTTATCTTCCCTTTAAATACCTAATGTATAATCCAACAACTATAATCACAGAAATTAAGCAACAATGTATCAAAAAACTTAAAGAACGCCAAAGAAGCCACAGAAACACAAGGGGTAATGACCAAAAAACACGACATTACAAAAACATTTTCAAAAAAGCAATTCCCGTAAACCAATTAGGCAAGTAGGTAGTTAATTCTCTCAAAAATACGCTTTGCAACCGCAAAGTATTTCGTAACACCTGTCGAAAGCTCCATTTCCCTTTCTTCCAGTGGTCAAGAACCTGAGATGGACATGCAAATTGCCAATAAACAAGGATTGGGCGGCCCCGTCGCGGCACACCACTTATCATATAGGTAGATACTACACTGGTAATTACTGGGGACTACGTTACGCAAAAACATTCTGGGGGGCTACTTTGGTTAGACGAACGAACGGACATTTGAGGTTTTAACCGTTTTAACGAAGTTTCTATATAATTCTTTTTACGAATCGGACGCAGGTAGATTAAGTAAAGATGCGTTGTTGGTTCGAATCCCGTCGTCGATAAAGCGTTGTGTTTTTGCCGAAGTATTGTTCCTTTATAATATTTTTTCTAGGTATTATGTGTTCGGTTCTCCATAAATGAGCGCTGCCATGTCACAGCCGCTGGAACATTTTTCGTGAGAAGAAAGTAGGCCTCCTGACGGTTGATTGTAATATATTGCTCTGCTATTTGAATTAAAAACATGTTAGTTACTTCAGTTCACAAGCCATGTTTTGACTATTGGTCTCCATGTGTAGTTTATGATTGTTTTAGAATGGAAACCGGCTAAGTGCGAGTCGGACTCGTGCACGACAGGTCACAAAAAAATAAGTTTGTTATATGGGAACCCCAGTTAAATATTATTTTATTCTGTTTTCAGTATTTGTTGTTACAGCGGCAACAGAAATGCGTCATCTGTGAAAATTTCAACTGTCTAGTCTTGACTCTAAATGTTTTTATCTTGTAATTACCAATTGTTTCATTTTAGGCTGTAAAATTTTTGCGTAGATACTAGCATCTTACGTCTTTCATTAGCACATATGAAATTCGCTAGAGCCATCCCTGTCACGCAATTGGGATTATATGGGCCCTTAAGCCATTTATATTAAGGCTTAGGCGCAATAACGCCCCAAGCCTTTGAAGTTCTAAACAAGACCAAAAACGGGAAAACCAAGGCAAACTGTAAACTGGACTAACTAATTCAAACCGCGACAAGCTTCATACTTTGTACGGGCACTCTTTAATTATCCATTTGAGCCGGACAAGTCGAAAGATATTGCATTTACTTAATAACGGTGCGTCGTGTCGAATCGCGCTTGATTTTATGGAGGTAGTGCAGGAGTGGTCATCCTGGTGCAATCAACGGAGGAATGTGGGACTCCGATAGTAGACAACGAGGTATCATAGTCTATTACATGCTTTTTGATTGAAATTTATCAGCGGGAAAGAAAATGAGAGATGGCTGTGACAGATTATGATGTTTCAAGCTCTGTAGATAATAGATCTAAGTATGTTACTAGACACACGATTTGTTAACATAGTTACAGTAATAGTCTCAACGCGACCAAGACCATTGTAATATGGTTGAAACATCAAGGTAAAAGAGTAAATAAAATTACGCAATTAAATGTAAATGGTAGGTACTAATTTTGATAGGCTCTTAATTCTTCAATTACAACAACAATCGAGTATGTTTGTTACACCTTCACGCAAAAACTACTGAACCGATTGCATACGAGTATAATATGATTGGATTAACAACTTACATCATCTTAGAACATGCACAAAGTTAACTTTTAACAACTGTCCAAATAATTGATTTCTTTCTGTACACGACGAGCAGTGAAGCTGATGAGTCATCAATCAGCATGGTCGGGGCGGTGTATCGAGTGGTACCGATATTGTTTCGCAATCAAGTGTAATGGAGTCGTGAGTGTACTCGCAAGAAGCGACCTTCGCGCCTCGTGGGAATCCACCTCAGGCCACCGAAGGATTTTGTTCGTTGTTTAACCTGACCTGTAGATGTGTAGTGCACCGTTTCGGTGACCACTTACCTGTTGCTGTTGCAATATAGCTCGAAGCCTGATGCGAAATGCACTTGCACTTTGGAGCAAGAATTTTGTATGTTTTATAGTGTACGTGACTGGTTTCTTCGGTTTTTATCAAGATGGTTACTTACCACTTTTTTAAAGGGGTGTTTATAAATAATAAGTAGGTTTACGCAAATAGTTGTTTTAAGAGGAATGGATGGCTACTCGTTCTCCATACAAAACGTAGTCGACTGTTTTCTCCGGGGATAAAGACATAAGAGCAAATATGTTTATGCCTTACATAATACCTATATCTTACCTTGAACATGGCCCTACGTTTTGTATTTTTTTAATTTTCTAATAAAAGTAGAAAATAAATAAAAATACAAAACGTAGGAGCATGGTCATTGGGCATGGCTTACGTAGGATTTATGGAATAAACACATTTCTCTAAATGTCTTTATCCAGAGAGGAAACAGACGACTTCGTTTTGCTAAGTTTGTATGTAGAGAAGATTAGGTATCCTTGCCCTTAAGCAGGATAATTTATTGCATTCTTAAAGAAACTAAAAACGATTTCGAACGATTTTATAGGTCGTAAATCATGTTCTGGCAACAAGTGCTGACACGAGCCGGTGCACTTAACAAATACAATATGCCAGCAAAGTAATTAAGCGAAAACAATATGAGTATTCGGCTATTAAATTTAATTACGAGTTCATTACCGGGCGAGTTCATTACAGGTTTGGGATGAGCGCGTTTTGTTGCGCAAGAGCACCTGGCTGCGCTAAATGTCAGGTGCGCCGGCGCGCCTTTTCGCGCGTAATTACCTTGTAACACCGCGAACTTTACGTTATGTAACCCTGTGAAATGTCATTTACAATGCTTTTATGGAAACCTGCCTGAAATATGTGTGGATAGGTCCTATCTTATTCAATTACTACGGCTTTTCAAGACAAGCCGCTGATTTTATGATGTCCTTTGATGGGAACGCTTTTGATGTATTTTCCGACCGTTTTCTTATTTAGGTTCCTAGTTTGCAGTTTACGAGTTTTCTTGTCGGTCTGTAAGGTCAACGATTCAGATTAGTTCAGGGCATGTATGCTATAACTAAATCGTTTCAACATCGCTTCAGCATAGTTAGATTTTTCTCGAAAACGGTTTAACATTTTTTGGAACTTTTGAAGAGTTTCGCTAAAGGTTTTACAATTATTTATAGTCAATGCTAAGTAATTACTTGTCTAAGTAATGTGTCTCTTACATTCTCGTTGACGGTAAAAATCACTAATAAGAGCAAGACAGTGCATTGCTTAGCCAAAGTAATCACTCAGATTTGTCTATAAATACGGTTGTTAGAGTGTTAGATTTTTTTTCGTAAAATTAGGAGCATGATTGCAATAGTGTTTGTTAATATTCAGCAAAATTACAATTCGACGAAAATTTAACGATGCTGACGCGACGTTGAAGCAATATAGTTATAGAATAAGTATCCAATGCATAGCTGTAAATAACCGGACACTTACGACATCATTTCGAGAAGTCAAAGTCCTATAACAAAAACAACATAACATGCATTCCGAACCTAAAATTACTACTACCGTTACCTATAAAACAGAGTTAACTTCGAAGATTACTTAGAAACTGTATGTGGTTGCCTGGAACCGATCCCGTCTAATCCTGGATTAGGTTCCGCGTTGCGTCGGCCCGCTTTGTGGTGCGCCCGCGCATCCTAATCGTGGCGATACGCAATCAACGTAATGGAGAGGCTCCGGGCTCGGGACGAACGAGAGAAATCAATTTTATCCAATCGTGTTCTCTACAAGTTTTTGAACACAACGGTATTTTTAAAAGGACCTTAGATTATTTTTTAAATTCCTTTGTGGTAGTGAATGCGCATTCTCTATTTTATTTGTGACTTTTTAGGAAACTCTTCTAGGTAGGTAGATGCATTCTAGATGATGATGACGTTATCATAATAAATGAGATGAGTCAAATTCTGTAACCTCGAAAGACTTCGAAACGTAGGATAGATAGGAAGTAAGGAGTAGCTCTAGTCATGCATGCCACAGTAAAAGACAAACAGTACATAATTTATGCAGCTGTTAATCATCGTTTATCATTTTAAGTAAGGGGATAGGAGAGTATAGTTTGTTACATAGTAGGTCGAGACAACAAGAACAAGGCTTCTCTAGCAACAATAGTGCGCCATAGGCCTGCTTGTGCGCAGGTAATTGCAAATTGAACGCATGATCGATGATGGTCCGTGAAAAATAACTCAATTCATCTGTATCAGATTCTATTGATACTTGCGTTGATTGATTGTTGCTTTTGCTTGTAGTATTTTAGTTTTATAGTCTACTAGCTGTGTCCCGCGGTTTTAACCGCGTAAGTCCCGATCCCGCGGGAATATCGGGATAAAAAGCAGCCTATGTGTTATTCCAGGTCTCCAGCCATCTACATGCCAAGTTTCATGGTAATCGGTTAACGGTTTTTACGTAATTGAGTAACAAACACACACACATACATACTCACAAACTTTCAGCTTTGTAATATTAGTAGGTATAGCTCTGTCTCGCAGTTTGCCCACTTAAGACCTGTTCTCATCGCGATTTCTTCCAGGCAACCTTTTGGATGGAAAGGGTCAGAAAGACCCAACTAGTAATAAAAAAACTTACCTAATAAAAAGATAGTTGTCGTATAACCTTCGTATCCACAATTAGTATTCCCAACTACATTCATATCGCCTTAAAAGTTGAAACTTCAGATATGGTCGTAGGTATCCACAACTGTTGACCATATACCGAGAGGTCAACCTGTCGATACGAGACGTATAAAACCGAATTATGTCCCAAGACCTTTTGACGTTTCGATAAAATATGAAGTTTTATTTTTTACCCACGACAGGGCGGAGTAGGTTTATGCATTTACTCTCTTATCAATAAACGTGGAGTAAGGTCGTAATAGATTGGCAACTCTTTATTTCTCTCTGTCAACTTTGAAAGTTCTTGTCACAGAAAAAGACAAAGCTTGTTCTCACTAATCCGATCTTTCTCCACGCTTATTAATAAGAGAATTTGGATGAGGTTGTTTGTTTGTTCAGTTTAAGTAGGTACTTCTATGTAATTGACTAATAGTGTCTCTAGGTTACTCCTGCGCATGTCCCGGCCCTTAAGCAATATCTGATAATGTAACTTTGAATAATTCATCATGATCATTTGAGCGATGTCCTCAGTTGCATCCCTCTCAGGAGCCCAGGGTCTACTCCGAACAATCTTCAGCATCCTGTGTAGTGAGGCCATTTGCACGCATGTCATCTCTTACGACGTCAAGCTAGCATTTTTAGGGATAAGTTTCAAGAATTCTATTTATACTTAACTACACCAAGTTTCCCGTGGAATAATCAGGAATAGGGGTAGAATTACCTAATTCTATAGGTTCAATGTATCGGCACACTAAGTTTCATCAGATCAGAATAATCAGAAAATGCTACCTTGGTTTTGTTGCTAAAAAATTAAGGCAGGCCTTTGACGGAGGCCCGCAGCGTTTTCTTAAAATTGTTACCTAGGTACTTATAACTTGCGCGCGCGCGATTTCAATGGGGATCGATAAGAAAAATTGAATTTACTCTTGGATTCTTTAAAATTTAAGGGACCAATTCCTCTTGATTTATTGTCATGAAAATTATGCTCCGATCAATCGTTTCGTACTTTTAATTTAAAATGAATGGAAGTCTGGGTGGCTAATATGTTGACAAACAAATTATGTTTTACACCCACAATAACCCTCCTTCGGCAGTCGGGTAAAAAGCAAATCATTTCCCGAAAAATCCTTGAATAACTGGTACTCGAGTGTCGACCACGATGTAATACGAAATGGTGTGTGTATTTTTTTTCGTAATGATGGTACGGAACCCCGGAGTACGATTCGCACTTGGCCGTTTTATTTAAGTCTGCACCTACCCTACTTACGCAATGTTATAAGGAAAAACAATATAAAGTACTAAATACGAAGTAAGTTGAAATTATTAAAGGAATTGGACCACATTTACCAATAAACAATAAATTGTGTAACGACCACGTCTATAACTTCCTATGGTAGGTTTAACTTAATTACATCACGGGGTCATGAGGAAATTACGTCACCGTACATAAAAAACAATATGAAACAAGAGAAAATGTGGTAGTAAAAAGTAAAAGTGTAAACATGTGGACAAACCTACGATATTTGTATTTAGAACGAGGTAGCATGTATGCGCCCACGCCTCTGCGCACCTCGTCTGCGCGGGCGCCGCGCTTCCGCGCACTTTCTATTAAACATCACTTTTTGGCGCGAATATGATTAACACTGACGTTTTGGAGGTCAATGTTGCTCGGTGAATCATTCGAGTTGCTATTGTATAGTGATGGGCACTGGGCAGTGTATAGCTAATGTTTGTTTTACATCAGAAACAATAGTCAAATGTTGGCTACGTATAGAGACAGATATGAGTGAATATTATAATAGTCCTTCGAGTCGGATTTGTAGGTAAAAAATGTGCAGATTAGAGCTTGTAATTCAATCACAACTGTAAAGTTTTACTTGAGTTAAACTTTTTATGAATAGAAATGTTGAAACTGTACGATTAGCCAGAGACATTTACAGCAATGTCCAAGCAAAGAGAAAATTATAAGTAGGTATGTACTTTAAAAATGTACCTAAAACTGTATAAGTGGAATCAATAAATTTATAATGTCATTGACTGAGTTGATATTCATAAGAAAAATAAATTCAATTTTAAACAATTTTCAGTGTCGGTATCTTTCGGAAAGTGAGGCCTTTCATAATAACAATTTGTGTCGACGTATCTTCAACGTTAAATACATATCGAATTACGTTCATAATTGAATTACTGAGTTCAATAAGATTAATACTTAAACTAGATTTATAGCAGGTACAGTAAAGAGCTACACTCTCCTACATAAAATTTTACTATCTAACGGGACGCCTTCAGGTGCGGTGATGTATTACCAAGTTAGGTGTGTCTGTCTTTAATTTATGAAAACGTAGAATCACTTTAATAAGTTATTAATATACCCTTAACGGCCCATATAACCCCAATTGCGTGACAGGGATAGCGCTAGCGAATTTCAGATGTGTTAATGAAGGACGTAAGATGCTAGTACGTGAAATTTTAGAGCGTAATATCAAACAATTGGTAATTACACGATAATAAAACATTAATTTTTAATTTCAAATCAACAAATCACTGGATTGAACTAAGATCAGTTCATCTACAAAGTTTTATTAGTATAAGTTAAATATTGACTGACAAAAACTATTTATTTGTAAAATTTAGAGGGAAGTTTGGGATTTTTATCTATCGAGAAAATTTTCAGGAATCGTGTTTTCACGTCATAACAGACTTAGTAAGTATCCTCGACTTTAATAAATATGGTTTCAAACACTTTCGTTTCTAATAACTTTTGTAGTAATTCATCCTAGAAACATCAGTTCTGACTTACTACGAGGCCTTAATAAGCACTTATTATTTAGCGCATGTTATGAGGAAAAGATACATAATTGTTTCCCATACAAACGTAGTCGACTTCTTCCTCTCTGGATAAAGACATTCGAGCAAATATGTTAGCATATTTCAACGCTCAAGGTTTCAGGACCTTTACATGTCTCTTCTTCAGGATTGACAGAAATTGTCTTTAATTTCAATACAACAATTACAACATAACAATCCATTTAAATGCTGCCAATCTCAAGTTTTTAAGCTATTGCATAGCTTTTATCGCGGGCTTTGAGCGCGGCGACCGAATCAAGAAATTCCGTAACGAAAATAAAACCTAACACCCCCCACTCCGCCTACCATGTAGCCTAAGAAAAAAAAAGTGCTTTACCGCGGCAGTCCCCAAGTGCCACACGTTTTTTTTATGGCGATGCGAAGTAGCGCCTGTTCAGCTAGTTTTAATTAAGAATATAACGGAAGACGTAAAATAAAGTAATAAATAATCGCAATACCAAAGACAGGGTGATTGTTATCGTAATGAATATTCATAGCGTATTAGAGAAATCGATTAATTTGTGTATCGTTTAGGAAAGTTTACCTCCTTATTTATATAAGTAAAACGTTGTAATTTACAGCTTAAAATTAATGACTAGAATCATTTGACTACGTACCACTTAGCTACGGTCTGCGTTGGAAGTCGGAACTTGGAAACCATCGGGTTTTTATTAGGTACTAGCTACGTCCCGCGGTTTCACCCGCGTAACTCCTGATCCCGTGGGAATAGCCTATGTTACTCAGGGTGAATCCAGCTTTCTAATGGTGAAAGAATTTTTGAAATCGGTTTAGTAGTTTTTGAGTTTATTCATAACAAACATACAGACGCACACACACACAAATACAAATCTTTCCTCTTTATAATATTAGTGTAGATGTATATAGATATGTAGGATTATTTTAATCAATAATTAGCACTCTCTGGAACAAAATCAAAACCTTTACAAACACAACACAAAAAAAATCTTTTAAAAATCCACTATTCATTTGATTGTTGTAGTTTTTAACCAAGAGTTGATTGCGTTCCTAAAAATTGTGTTTCGTCAGGAGGTATGGGAATATTTTTTCCACAAAATAAATCAAGAATTTATAGATTTTGAACACGTTCTGATTACGATTAACCCTAGAACATCTTACTCTGTACGGAATGTAGCCTAACCGCATTTCATATTGTTAAACGTATCTCTTCGATTATTGGAAAGCAATAAATAATAATAAAGCGGACAGGTATGGTTGCGTGACGCACGCTACCGTGCGCCTGCGCCGACACAGCCTGCCTCGCGGCGCGGCGCGGGCGGCGAGAGCGGTACGACTCCGTTACCGAACGAAATTTGCCCTTGCACCTTTTAAAATACGTCCATTTCTGTATAAAAATAAATCTTTCCCATTTACATACATTGAATTCATGTTTTTAAATTTATAAAGGTTAGCCTATCTAACAAAACACAAAGAAACGTCAAAAATATTCAAATGTTATTCTTTAGTGCGCGAGACTTAAAGAAAAAATAGGGAAGTTTAGATTCTGCCTGCAACAAAAGTTAAAAGTATGGCTCCTAATATGAAAAACCAGGATATGTAATTAAAAATATGAATGAAAAACTAAATCTACTTCATATTATTATCATCAGAAACGAAACGTGCGCATGCGCACTTTCGCGGCAAACTCGCGTTTATTATGCATAACGCGACGAACGTGCTACAATGGACACGGGTCATGCGCAGCTCCTTGCTCGACGATGTAAATCACCTATTTAGACTATTGTGGATTATTCAGAAATGCATAGAAACAATCAAACAAAGACATAAAGACGCCTTTACACTGAGAACAAAACCCTAGTAGTACGAGTAGGTCACCTTTTCAGATGGTAAGTAACTTTAAAATACTAATAAGGTACAAGTAAGACAGATACGATTTCACATTTAAATATAATCATTAAGAAATTAAACACAACATCTTAAATAAAATATCATATGTCAACAATCGGTATATTATTCTAAATAACAAGCATTATCCTATTTAAAAAAAACTGAAATTGAATTAGCGGTAACGTAATAGGCATCAGGAATACCTACAAATCAGATCTAGCAATCACTTTTTCCCTTTTTTACCACCCTTCGCATCTTTACCTCCTTTTCCTTTTTTTTTTCGTTCTGGTTCAGGTTCTGGTGGAGGAGTAGGAGGCAACTTCCTTTCAGGCCACTTCCTCGTTATAAATTCCACCATTGTTTGAATATTAATAGTTTTGGTCTTTGCTGTACGTGGTCCAGCGAAAGTAATCACGATTTCCTCTATAAGGTCATCGTCAAGAGGGACTTTGGCAGCGCGTATAGCGTTTGTGAACTCACCATGATTTATTATTTGACAATCTTTACCCAATTCCTTCGCCAACTGTAACACCACTAGCGCTATATCGGTCTTATTCTTCTTTGGTTTCTGCCCCAGGAAATCTGCTCTATTCAAAACAAGATTGCGATTATCTGTAGCTGATGGAAAGAACTTCGGTATAACAGCACCATGGGTGCAAGTAAAATTCTTCCTAAACTTTAAACGTTGAATTTGTTCCAGCTCTACCATGAATTCAGCATCTACAAAAACATTATCCATACGAAGATCTTGTAGCTTTACTGCAGCCTTTCTCATTTTATTTAGTACTGAAAAAGCATCGGCGGGAGTCATAGGATTGTATGACAGATCGAGAGTGACTAGCTTTCTAGCTTTTGCTAAAGTACCTGTTAAATTTGTGATAGCTTGTCCTGATAACTTGTTATTGTTTAGAATTAGTGTCTGTAAGCTGGGAGCCTTTATTACATTCTTAATACCAGTCGCGACACGAGCTTCTTTGATAGAATTCCACGCTAAATTTAGCTCTTGCAACTTTGTGTTCTCCGATAACCTCATCAGCAAGTTGTAGAGAGGACCCGGGGCAAACAAATTATTCCAAGACAGATCTAAAGCGACCAATTTGTTATGGGTTTCCAAAACTTCAATCAGCATATTAATTCCTTTAGTCCCGATCTGATTGTAGCTCAAATACAGGTTCTGTATGTGCATTCCAAGAAACACAGCGTTTGCTATATGCTCCATTCCAGCATCACCTATTTCATTTCGATTCAAATTAAGAGTTTTGAGAGTTGTATTGATTGGTAAATTGACTGTAAGTTTTTTTAAGCCTAGTGGTCTAATTCTACATCCAGATAGGTTCAGCTCTTCTAAAGTGGTGTTATAATTTAGCAGGTCTCCCAAATGAAAGCAAGCATCGTCATTCAAGAAGCTATCCGTTAGATTTAATACCTTTACCCACTTATTGTACCTTAGAGCCAAGCACATAGGGCGAATTACTCTCGGATCCACGCAGTAATATTTCAGGTCCATAACTTCGTTAAAAAGATTTCTGTGGAAAATTCTGACGGGGCAGAGGTTCGCTTCTTCGCAGAGACTAAGATACAGTTCTTGGCCGTCATCAGGGTAGATGATTTGAGGTTCCGGATGATGTATAGCGGCCACGATACCAGGGTCTAGGACTGCTGGATAGTTGTAATAAGGATGTCGGAATACTGAACTATCGGAAAGAGCAAGATACTGAGCACATATCTCTCCACTTCCAGGGTGGTACAGTCCTTCAGAAAACAGGAGTTTCTTCAAGTTGACTTCTGGGAGGTCTAGAATTAGGGAAGACCATTCTTCTTGTGGTGGCTCTTCGGAGCTGCTCTCCACGACTTCACCGACAAACACTACCTCTGCCACTTCGGCAACTGAACTTCCCGAGGACATGACTTTACATTAAAGATATGAATTAAGAAATAAAATAACGTATTTTTTAAAAATCAGTAAAATTTTACAAGGATTACGTCAATATTGCTTGAGACGATTTGACATTGACAATAGGAAAATTTTGAATAGCAAAGTGTCGACATTGTGACGCGTCGGGCAAAAGCTCGACTGCAATGCAGAAGGTTGCGAGTTCGATTCACGCTGAAACCGAGTATTTTTGCTTAAAAATAAATATTTGTTTCAGGTGTCAAATTAAGGGGTTTGAAACGTTGAATCATAGTCAAAAGTAAACGTTTTAAAATGATCTAAAATGAAATGTATTTGTTATAAACACTCGCATTGAATAAGAAAAATTGAGTTTTGAAATAGCAATACCCCAGTCTCAATGTTTCAAAGAACCAACTCGTTGGTAATGCCAGTTTAATTACAATACAAGCGCGGATCGGATGCGCGGGCGCTGCGCTCACGGAACCCGTTTACGATACTTTAATTATTATGGAATCTTCGGCGGGGAAATGAAACGCTGTTAGCAATTGTCTGCGTGCGTTTGCAAATGTTACCTTGCAGGTAATAAATACATGAGAAGTTTGGTTAATGAAAGCTGGCAAGTGCATGAGAATTCTTTAAGTTTAGGTTCAAAGAATCTTTATTATTAGTCATAAAAGATAATAGACCACTTACAGCTTACAACTAGAAGTTTAACAGGTAGTTATGTAGTGACTTCTGTCACGACAGTTTTTATCTGTATTTTTGTTCTTGTACTGTTTTTAAATTTAGATTTAAGTATAGCCATGGTTTTACATTATTTTATATCGTTAGGTAGGTTATTAAACATTAGTGCAGCACCCCCAAACATTATATTAGTTTCTTTAGCTGGATCTTCTGGTTCTAGCTGAAAAAACAGTGGTACACCATTTGCGAAAAAATTAAAAAAAAAAACACTTTTTCACGGACACTTTTTTTCCTCTAAGGCGAAACAAAGTTTACGGTGTCTGCTAATAACTTTTTTAAATGTTTTTGTTAATGTTTAGCCCTTTGAATTCTGTGTTAAAGAGAACAGATGTTCATACACTATTATGTAGGTATACTTTTAAATCCGAATAAAATTTAGTTTCTTTATTTAGATTTTCCCAAAGAATCGTAACTAAGGTGCTAAGCCAAGATTCTGCTCTTTCTCTTCTCTCTCATTTCTGCTATTCTTTCTTCTATTTGTTAGCGCAATACAATAGCACCGGCCAGTTCTCATCAATCGAGTTGCCTTTAACAATTCGTTACCTCGTCCGGAGTCCGGAGCAAAGGTTTAAGAAAAGCAATTACATAAATCAGGTTTACGCTCGCAGAAAGTGTTGGCTGCAAATATCAACCCGTAATTTTAACTAATTGTAAGATTAAATACGTTTGTCGTGTTGTTTGTTGTGGATTATTGATGTTTCTAGGGTTTCGGACATCAAAAGGTAAACAATTCACGACGAATCGTCGACGAAACACCAAAAGTGAACTAAATAAAAAGTAAAAAAAAAATCCTTATAAGATTACTCATTGGTCCGTATGTCTGTCGGTGTGTCACCATCATAGACACATTAGATTACTGAATATTCAAAGTGTTGTGTGACGTAAGTGTTGTGTCAAAGTGTTGTGTGTGTGTTTAGAGCGGTGTTGGTCTAGTGGTAGATACCCCAGCTTTCATTCTGAGAGTCGTGGGTTCGAATCCAGACCGACCGCGCACCAATGTATTTTTCTTTAAGAAAAAAAAAAGGTATATGCGCTAATAACATCGCTCTTACTGTGAAAGAAAAACATCGTGAGGAAACCAACATGTCCTAGGACTCACCACGGTCTGAAGTAGGGCATGCAATATCGGAAGGTTTTCAATCCCGGGGTGATATCGATATTAAGAGCTCAATCCCGGGATCCCGGGATTGATACTGGGATTTTAGATATCGTTAAAAAGGCGAATTTAATACAATAAAAATGTGTTAAATCTAAAATATTTAATATATTTAAGACTCTAGTGGTTTCATTACGTAAATAAGTTACCCCGAGGGCCGTCCACCCCATCATTTTGGAAATATGGCGGACAAATAGCCTAAACCCGAAAGTGTCTAAACTTTCAGGCCAAATTATAGGCGCACCACTAAAATGATGTTAGCAGAAATTTTTTGTATGCGAGCTTGTATAAAAAATACTTGTCATAAAAATTGCAAACAATCACGTTACTTTTATTGTTTTAAACATTTTACCAATTCCCTACGCTTCTAAATCTTTACAGATCTCTTCCTCAGGGGTAGACTAATTTGGGTTTAATTTAAATAGTTCTATTCAATCATTCCATGAGGAAAAATATAGCTAAAAACTTAATTTATACCCAAACAGTAATTTGCTCAAATCTCGATATCGGATCACTCAATCCCGGGATTATAATATCGAACTTTTGCGTCCGAGATCCCGGGATTACGATATCCCGGGATCCCGCGGTTCATGCCCTAGTCTGAAGACATGGGATGTTCAGTTTTTTCTATGTATCATATAATGTATGTATTTACAAAAAAAAAGTTTACCTAATATGTAGTATATCCGTTGATTAGTACCCATAGTACACGCCTAGTGCTTAGTTTGGGGCGCTGTGTGTAACGTCGTGCAATATATATATTAATTTGGTAATATCCAAATGAATTAATATATTTTGAATTTTAATTGAATTTAAGATGGACAATGTCCTGCTCGGAAAATATCCCTTAGACAAAAATCGTCCCTTTCTCAATCTGTGCGCCTATCGTAAATTGTTTCTTTCTCTGAGATTTTTTGACTGTTGGACCGTTGAATTAGAAAGCAAGAGTTAAAAAAACAAGTGCATATCAAAATGTCAAGTAAAAAACCCAACTTTCGCCCTTAAAACCAGATAAACAAACACACCTCTTTCCTACTCAATCAACAACAACCCACACAGTGCCAACTGCTAAGTATTGATTACATCACGAAGTTCACAGAGTACTTGACTCTGGTCTTCCAGTGAAAGTGTACCTTCAGGGCACATTTGAGGGGCAAGGCCGGCAGACTAGGCTTCTAGTTGGAAACGAATCTTATTACTGGTGATTGAGGTTGAGAATCGATTGGCATTATAATCGCGAAATGTTATAGTCCATGGGACACAAGTAGGTAGATATCAGGGACAGCTGATCAAGGATTCCAAGCAACTTACATTAAGAGGAATTTGACGTGTAAGTCCATACAACGAGGCTAAAAAAAGGTATCAAAACGTGTACGCAGACTCTAAATTGCAATAACTATTATTTATTATTAACTATACTTTTAGATTCTTCTTCTGTTTTCGCGATGTTGTATTGAAATTAAAGACAATTTTCGGTTTGAATCGCGTGGTTTTTATTACTTTTAGCATTGTTACAAGACCTGTAACAAGGCATGTTACAAGACCTTTCCAGGTCTGTTCTCCAGGATAGACTGAAGAAGAGACCTGGAAAGGTCTCGAAACGTTGAGCGTTGTAACAATGCTAAAAGTAATAAAAACCACGCGATTCAAACCGAAAAATGTCTTTAATTTCAACTATACTTTTGATTAAAAAAAATAACCGTTTATTTTTTCCATTCTCACACTTGACCAGTGTGTCAAGGTTGTTACATTAATCACAGCTAATCAAATAGAGCCGGTTAATAACGTATTGTTATAGGAGATGTTCCTGCGCAAGGGCAAGCACTGTTCGCCAATGAATTCACCAATCAGTATAAATTCATACAAAAACCTATTAGGTAGGTACTTAGTTAATATTAATAATAGAACTTCGAGTCTAGAGCGCATTATAGATGACTATGGATTTTAATTACCTCGACGTTTCGGTAATCGAACCCCGAACTTCAGAAGTTCCAATATTAATATGGACTTAAATCGTGAAGTTTAAAAAGTGTGCTTTAGAAAATTTATTTTAAAGGAAAAATAGCATTCAAAAATTTTCACTTGCGGCGAGGCTTGAACTTGCGTCTTTGGGTCGGTACCCCAACGTCTGTTCCAACTAGACTACGCAAGTCCACGCTGCGTGCCGTGAAAACTTCCAATGCTATATTCTCCTCTGATTGTTTACGATTAAGGCTCGTTAAAGCGCCATCTGTCTAGCATTGGAAGTTTTCACGGCACGCAGCGTGGACTTGCGTAGTCTAGTTGGAACAGACGTTGGGGTACCGACCCAAAGACGCGAGTTCAAGCCTCGCCGCAAGTGAAAATTTTTGAATGCTATTTTTCCTTTAAAATAAATGTTCTAAATAAAATAGCCTTGAGCTACATACAAAAATTGAAAAGAAATTTAAGTGTGCTTTACTTAGTTAGCTTTATTAATAAACGTGGAGTATATAAGGTCTGAGTAGTTTTACCACATTTGTTCCTGTCTGTCAACTTTGAAAGTTCCTGTTACGGAAAGACAAAGCATGTGCTCACTACTCCGACCTTACTCCACGTTTATTAATAAGGCTAAGTTTGTTTGGAAATGTCAAAGTTTTTGACGCCAAAGGAATATGTCATCCCTAATCTTATTATTTACTAGCTGCGTCCCGCGGTTTTACCCGCATATGTTCCAATTCCGAAGAAATTTCGAAAACCCTTTCTTATCGGATGCCTACATCATGTAAAGAACACTCACTCTTCAAATTTTAGTTCTCTACTATCAGCAGTTTAGGTTGTGCGTTGATCAGTCAGTTCGATTGGTAGTTCCAAAGATCCATTCATACAAACATCTGCTTAAACTTTGCCTCACAAATACAATAAATTCAAACCTTTCAAAGCCTAATAAAATCATAATAATATGTACTTAAGAACTTATTATTAAAATCCTATGGTTATTCACATACCTCACTATTCACCAATTGAAATTCATCACAAAACGTCACACCAACAAAAGGACTACCTCGAAATATGTTTTTGTGAACTCAAAGGGTATTATTACGAGATCCTTCGTTTGATAATTCGACTGTCGAGATCCGATCGTCTCGATTATTTTAAACCCTTAGGTTCAGCCGATCAAAAACAACCAAATATATTTTTTAAATTATATTTTAGAGTGTATTATCTCTATTGTTCATTGTTTATTTTTATTTTTTGGAAGAAGGAAAGAAGCGTTTCGGGACTTTCCTGAAGAAGCGAAACGTTGAGCGATGAAACAATGCTAAATGTAAAAAACACCACGCGATTAAAACCGAAAAATTTATTTTACGTTACGCCTTTTTTTATTATAAGCATTATAAAAAAAAGTTACATATCGACTGAATTAAGAATCTGTGTAGGTTGAAAACTTGGCGAAAGGCGCCTTCCTTGAAGTGACAGAAAGGTGAAATTTTCACTTATTTGGTCAATGCACACTTAAGATGATTTGATAGACAAAATTGGTCCTATGATGTTGATTTAGTGATGATGACTGCTTTCTAATCTTTTTTTTTATAATCAAACTTTTCTCACTTAGGTACTGACTATCTTATGCTATCCAAAGTGGATATGTGAGAAACCTTTTTTTTCGGAATATACCTACTTTAATTTCATCGAAAACGTCAGATTAAAGTGTAAAACTTAAAAAAACGTACCGTTAAATGTTCGGTTCGGTACGGTAGAAACATTTTACAGTACCATGAGATAGGGACATTTTGGTGACAGATAGACTGGACTTTTAGTACAAGGGTCCCATTTTTACTCTTTAAGTACAGTACAGAACCCTAAAAATAGCTCTAAACTCTAAATACTCTAACTAAAACATATTCTTGATTAATTTGTAAATAAATAACTCATCGTCAATAAAATACAGTGTAAAATACGAAATCAATAAATCGATTTAACAATACACTCAGATAACAAGGAATTCAATCTGAATCGTGAACCGAACTCGAATCGATCAAGCAACAATTAAATCGATATAGCTCAACAAAATACTAACCACGTACTTACCACATACTTTATAACAAACTTATACAGAGAGAACAATTTTGTTCTCCTTGTTGATCATTGATCAAACTTAACAGTAGATATGGCATCAGAAATTCTTCTTTTACTGAAATTATAGCTCAACAAAATACTAACCACGTACTTACCACAGACTTTATAACAATCTAATACAGATAGAACAATTTTGTTTTCCTTGTTGATCATTGATCAAACTTTACAGTAAATTTGATTAGCAGAAGAAAGACAGTTGAATCAAGCCACTGAAGTAACGTTCAAACTCAAATTCAATGATACTGTTGACGTTTTAAGCGTAATTCTTTAACATGATTATGGCACTCGCAGCGAATATCAATATTGTAGGACGTTGTAGACAGAACCATCCTGCCCCAAACTATAAGCAAAACTAAGCTTGCCACACGACGGAAATAAAACCTATGCCTATCCAGAGTTCAATATAAAAGTACACATCGGCATTTTCTTCCAATAAGGCGACAAAGTCTTTACGTGCCATTACTTTTGTGAATCGAAAGATTGCGTGGAAGAGATCTCATTAAGCAATAAGCTTAAATATGTTTATTTGTTATTTGTTTTGTTTTCTATGTTGCTGTGGTGTGTGCAATAAATAATTACATATCTAATCAATCGCGAAAGAACGCGCGACTTCATGTGTGTCATTGTTTCAAAGAGTTCCATCTATCAAAATTTCAAAGTCTATGTAACCATAACCCGACAAAATTCAAACCACGTACCTACCTACCTACCTACTTTATTAAGTGCAAACATGACAATTGTATTCGCAAGTTTTTTCCTTCAAGTATTCGATTTAAAATCGATACGAACATTCTATTGAACCGATACATCGATAATTAATTACGGGAATTCAATCGTAAGAATTGTAACCTCAAATCGCTGTCCCACGCTTGTCAAGGCGAGTGATTTGAAAAATGGCACCTATTTCTTTCTGTATACGTTTTGAAAGGGCTTGTGACATGGAATGGTAGAAATCAATGTGTAATTAGAGCGTTACCTTGGTCTAGTTGACAGGTGTGTTGGAGACACTCGACGTGACAGCTGCAGGAGGCGTATTTTCTAATCATTCGAACTTCAATTCGTAGACGAAAGGTGTTTCGCATGGATCTCTTAGTAAGTGTTAGGAATTCGCATGCGAAACTCGCGTTTTTGTAAGCATACGAGTTGAAATTCGAATGTTTATAAAATAGGTGACGGTTGTGTCATTAGCACAGACTCGCGGATTCGCGGATCGCACAGAAAGCGAGTGGCTTTAGCCTTCATTCCGAGTGTAAATCAGTACAAGAGTCTATATTATTGCCTAGAATTTCATGTACTTTTCCGCTGAATTTCAACTGAATCTGGTCATTTATTTAGAAAATCTTCATCTGTTACAAATGATAATCGTCATTTCTGTACTTCAGTTTAACGTCCGCTACTCATATCACTTTTACAATACTAGTACATAAGGTTCATTGGCATAATCCCCACTAAAAATTCTCCACCAGTGACAATTTTCAAAAACATTTTGGCGTTTTCCCCACTATCCTTGTTAAACCTGTTTAATGGGTTAAAATATGGTAATTGTTAAAATCTCCACTTTCTGCCCCATCAGTGGGGAAATATCTCAACGATTGTAAGCGAAGAAAGTAATCGTGCATGTCTCTAATAGAACCTCACAAATGGCACCTACTATCGTGTAACAACGTCCATATAGAAAGTGACAGATGCATTACCTGTCAACTGAAACATCAATTCTCTCCGTGATATCACAGGTAATATCACGTATGCGTTCGTTCAATATTGGAAAGTAAATTATATTGCAAATTGTAGGCAAAATTTTCCTTTAAAAGTAGATAGTTGCGATTTTAATGAACTTTGTGTGGTGGTTTCTTATGAATAAGGAATCGTTGAGATAAAATGTTGTAGAGCAGACGTTTAGTAACATCAAAACTCAAAAAAATACTAAAAAAATATTTGACACTTTAGATCTTAAGTTTAGTAAGTATGTTTGTGTTCAATGATGTTCAGAAAATTAGTTCATTTATTAATAGATTTCATTGCCTAACAAAGTAATTTTATTATATTTTATTATGTGACTGTAAGCGTATCATAACATATCTAAAACATATATGAATATCTGTCACATACATTAAAAAAATATAATATTTTTGTTCTTTTTTCGTATAGTGGTGTGGGTTTCCTAGTGTTAGAGTTTTCAGGTCGTCCTAAGAATGCTATGTTTGGCCTATGTAACAAACTGTCTTTGTCGTATAAAAAAATCTATATCGTCTTTGGCGATTGGCTGTAAATCTCAGTTATGTAACAGGACTAACTAGTTGTGAACTGAGCATTGAAATTCCTCTTACATAGCCATTGTTTTTGACTAATTCTTAGTAGGCAACTAGTTGCGCAAAAAGAAAATTCTATCGGCTTTGGCAACTGGTTGAGTAGCAAGAATGTTAGTTCTTCTTTGGCAACTGCTTGCGAATCTCATTTGCCAATGTGGCCGGAGCGGATATAACAACCGAGGCCAACTGCTTACCGTGCCTTCCGAAGCACGGAATATATAAATTCGATTTGTATATCCTTAAGGGTAAGCGGAATACGGCTATAAAAAAACGTAGCACGCAAAATTGTCCCACTGTACACGGTAGGTAGTCTAAAAGGTATAGTCTGAGTCAGTTATTAATTTTCGTGAACCACGAAAACAGCTCAACATTTCTTCGTGTTACTAAGTGACTAAGTTATGCAATTGTAGCCAAATTAGCACAAACAAAGATGAGCTATTTAACCTGGTAAAAAGCTCATAGGCTAAGTCACCACCTCAACACCTCAAAACGTCGCCTCAATACGTTAGTAATAATAATCTCAGTGACTTTTTATAAGCGTTAATTCAATTTCTGAAAGACACCGTACTGTGTACCTATATTATCACAACGAACAATCGCACTAACAATTAAAAAAATATTAAGTTTTCTGCCAATTGAAATCGTGACAATAATTCCTCGTTTCAAGCAAAATCAAATCTTATCGTCTGTGTGATAATGATCAATATGTGATAAATAAAATTAAATATCCAATCCTCTCTTGAGTAGCATGAAATTCTCGCTTTCATCCACTTTCGCTAAATACTGTTGTTGATAACCCGTGTGGCTTACCGTCACGTTGCACCTCAGGGCATAAATACTCCATTCGAAAATGCACTTTGTTTTAAAGAAATTAGGTCGATAATAGATCGGGAATTGTGTCATAATTAAACAATAGAATGTCGCGCGACGAATACACGCACTGATAGATTTTGATTTTTAACTCGAGTCGCTTCGAGTGAAATGTGATTTTACTTTCATGATAATGCGAATGCGATTTGCGAAAGCATTCGAATTGTCTGTCGCCGACATTTTTCTGCTTTTTTTGTTTATGTTGCTTGAAAGAGACGGCAAATATGTAGATACTTAGACTGAACGCTTTATTGTATGATTTTGTTCATTAACTCACCGATCATTAACAGTAACTATTCAGTATACTTTTTTTTCGTAATTAGTTTATTAGAAGCCTTATGATTTTATCCGTAGCTGAATTATAAAATTTGAGGTTAGTGTCGGAGTAAAAAAAAACTGGACTTATAAATAGTTCCCTTTAATTACTAGCTACGCGGGAATTTCTACACCATAAGTAGCCTATGTCCTTCTTCCTTCTCCAATGTCCCATCTACGTCGAAACTAAAATTTAACACAATGTAATCTTTTTTTTTAATTTTCAGTGGTTTAGGCCTAAAAACGTTACAGACAGAGATACTTTCGCATTTATAATATAAGCAGGGATAGAATTAAACGTCTATGGTCATCGAACTTAAGTTTAGAGATGTGCCTTAATTGGCAATCTCTTGTTTTTGATTCGGTATTTTTATTCATGAATTCCTTCGGACGTTGTGTATGTCTCACCTTTTAAGGCCACTTTTGTTTTTACTATAGACGGCAGGGAGTAGGAACGCACCGGTATTGTTTACCGGAGTTTTTCTTCTCTTTGCGGTTCTCGTCCTGTGATTTTTACCTACAATTAATTAATGAGATGGAAACGTGGCTATTGTGGGCTTAAATAGGCACCCATTTTAATTCACTTTAAAAAAGGAGGATCACCATATTCGCCATACTGCCTCTGTGGCACGTCGAGCGAACCCCCGACTGCCACACAGAAGGTTCGAAGTAGGTAAGAAGTATTAACTATGGGCGCTAGTAAATACTTACCTCCTTATTTATAAACGATGACTAAGTTTATGTCATCGTTTATAAGTAAGGAGGTTATTATGTAAAATAAGAAGCAAAAAATATAAAGAACCCCAATCCAACAAAATTGACTAAAATTAAAGCATGCCAACCACGCATCGCCACCTGATTTAATATTTATCACAAACTTGCGCACGCGCATGCGATTGCGTATCGAAGACAAGTGAGCAATCAACGTCGTTAAATGTTTTGTCGTCTAATATTTTGGATACCGAAATATCCGGTCTTGTCCAACTCGTACGCATGTGTAGTATTTCGTAGTGTTTCTTGTTGCGCGTGCGCTGATTCCTGACTCTACGGATATGATTTGATACTTTCGTGGTAAAAACTTGACAGATGACTGATGGAATTCTTGGCAATACGTCGCAATATAACACCCGTCAGTTTTATCGGTTAAGTACTATAATATTTTGACAAAAAAAAAGATATTTGGTTGAAGGGGGGATCCTATATTTAATTTAATTCCTTTATCCTATATTTTCCAGCCAATCTTTAGGTGGACAGCGTCTTTTGTCTTTAAAATTATTTTATAGGGACAGATAATAGACCACACCATCTGATACAAAAATGGAAACAAACGCAAAAAAAATCTGCCCTAGATAACGTTAAATAAGTTCTATAGATATTATTACCGAGGTGGCCGATGGCACTAACTAGTGCCGGTTGCCACCTCGATGGCAAAATCGAGTGTGGTGGCCGATGTAAATAATACGTAAGTTTATAAACTTATGATACTATTATGTTTTAAGTGTTAGCCGTCAAGCGATCGGCCGACCGTTTAGTCGAAGGTCTAACACTAAACGTCTATTTAACAAACTAGTCCCTTCGCCTATAAATCTCACAACTTTCTTAAACAAATATCTTTCATTATGAAACCGAATACAGGGTATCGGTGCTAGTAAATTTTGTAGTGAAAACAATGGGCTACGCCTTTACATTTCTCTAAATCAGTGGTACTCAAACTTTTAGTTCTTCAGTATGATTAATTAAATGCACCGCGTAATTCCCGATCTCGAAATACTAATTTCGAAAACCCTTTCTTATTTGACACACCACAAAGAACCTCCGAATTTCATGTTTTTGGGACCAGCGGTTTGGGCTTTGCGTTGAATATATAATTCAGTCGGTCAATCAATCAGTCAGGACTTTATACTGTAACGTTAAGAGTTTGACCTGCGCAGCGCCCCACCCCGTCTGTTGCTTAGAAGCGACTTGACATTTGCGGACATGACCAAACTGTTAACGTTACATCATCATCATCGTCATCATTTCAGCTGTATGAATTCCACTGCTGGACATAGCCTCCCTCATAGATTTCCTGATGCTTACATGGTAACGTTTACGTTACATGGTAAGGTTAAATACATTTTTTATCAGACCTTTTGCAGGTGAAATCGTGTAACACGTTAATATGTCAATAAATGCGTCAGGTGCCAAAGAGCCTCGAATGCACATTTAAACTTTATTTAAATAAAATATTTATTGTAAAGTTAAGAACCATTGACCCGTCAAGCTCTGGCTGGACAACCGCTGAGTCAGCCAACAACGATAGCGATAGCAACCGGTTGCAATCCTATTGTTAATCGATGACGTTTATTATTAATTTCGTACCTAAATGTTGTTTAATTTCGATTATTAAAGGCGATTATTATGCCAACTATAATTGTTGGTAAACTATAGTTTACATAGTACAAGCACCTGTCTAATTGTCCTGTCCTACTAATATGAGGTAAAAGTTTGTGACTATGATTGTTGCTCACAGAAAACCCACTGAACCTTGAAACTTGGTATGTGGATAGCTGGAGACCTAGAATAACACATATTTTTACCTTGATATTCCAGCAGGATCGGCACGGAAATTTCGATTATCGCACGTATTTCCCAAAACATTTATTATATTATAAATAAAATAAGTATAAAAGAGTACTTATTTACTTGAAGAAAAAAAAAATGAAAATTTACAGCCGTTTTGCGCACCATACTTGCGCGGGCGCAGCTTTGATTTACAAGCAGCTTCTACAATTTATTGCTAACACGCATAATTTGCTAGGTTCATCGTTCCGTTCTTTATTTACATACATTTATGAAAAAGAGTTAAGCTGTTTGTAAGTATAATTATGTGTTCCATTTACCTCGGGACCAGTTTTGGTTTTTATATTCTCGTACCAGCTGTGCCCTGTGATGAC
Organism: Idaea biselata; assembly: GCA_958496205.1. NCBI lineage: Eukaryota > Metazoa > Arthropoda > Insecta > Lepidoptera > Geometridae > Idaea > Idaea biselata. The sequence continues at coordinate 1,735,554 of OY292398.1, read as the reverse complement.
CATATATAATGGGTATCACGCAATCCCTATCACGCAAGAAAATTACCTAAAAAATCCCCCTTTTACCCATTGCTTCGTAAACATGGCCAAATCATATTAGCAGTATTATCGTCCGTAGAATAAATAATAATTCAGTAAATGTTTTAGCCAGTTATATTTGTGTTTCAAGCTGTATTTTATACGATTACAATATTATATTATTCACGTTTGTCCATTGACATCATAATGTCTATTTTGGAAATCATAAACAATAGTTGATACTAATACTCGACATTACCAAAAAGATTATAACCACTACGTTATAGGTTGATTTATGATGGAGTGTTGGACATGGTTGTTAACTCTAGTCTTATTTTAGCCAGGTCTTATTTTTTAATTTTAACGATGTCATCCACCCAGCTAGCCGCCGGACGTCCAACCCTCCCTAATCTTGACCACCACTCCCTACTCTAACAGGCTACTTTTCGAGACGTTAGGCAGTAAAACGCACGGGAGCCTACTTCAGAATTCAGATTGTCTAATGCCCTATGCCTGGGCCTAGGATTCCTTATGATGTTTTCCTACACTAATAAAGGTTTTACAATGAACCCAGTAATAATTAAAAAAAATAATTAAGAGTGTTAATTGGTCCCACTGCAGAGCAAGGGCGTCCTCTTAGAAGGGTTAGACAGTAAGACGCAACGAGAGCTTACTCCGGATTGGCGAATATGCCTTCGTTTCGTGGTGAGTCTTAGCTTAGGACAAGTCGGTTTTCTCTCGATGTTTTCCTTCACCGTAAGAATTATGTATCTAAATTAGTGCACATAACTTTTCACAAAGAAAAATATATTGGTATAGTCGTGAGTTCGATCCTAGCCGAAATAAAATAAATAAAATAATAAATATTGCACGACGTTACACACTGCGCAATCTAGCCCCAAACTAAGCTCTAGGCTTGTACTATGGGTGCTAGACAACGGATATACCACATATTATACTTTTTTTTTGTAAATACATACATATGATACATAGAAAACACCCAGACCAGATACAAATATTTATTTTTAAGCATAAACACTTGTACCCGGCGGGAATCGAACCCGCAACCTCCTGCATTGCAGTCGGGCATTCCCCCGACGCGCCACTGAGGTCGTCAAAATAACTACGAGACAAAAAAACAATGACTAATAAACAGTACCTCTAGTATAGGATTATAGGACAATGTTCAAATACCCGCAGTAAAGTAACAATCTGAATCAATTAGGTTCCCCGGCGCAGGCGCAGGCCAGCTACAATCAATTACTGCTTATCTGATATCTACGTTCGGTACCTAACCTAATACCTAACTATTAGCCCGTTGTTATCGTCTTGCAAAATAGTTTATTAACAATTTACTTGGATTACGGGCTAATGATTGTAATCAAATTGGTAAGAATTGGATTATACTCTTGTAATAATAATGTATTTTCGTCAATTAAAATAAATACCTAGTTTCTTGTCCCGCCCCTTTTGTTTCGTGTACACAGAGTACAGCCAGACGTGGTGCAAATACTTTTACACCGATTTCAAATAAGAAGGAGGAGGTTGTCAATTTATCGCGTTGCTAGGTATAATATTTTTTAGGGATGTTACACTATTACTCCAAGACGGCTTGGCCGATTGAGATAATCCTTTTTGAAATTGAAAGGTAAGATCTCCGAGTTGGTCCCATAAATTTGGTGAGGATCTGATGAGGATCTTCGGAGTGGTGAACGGGATTCCTCCTCAAAAAGCAGGTTTTTTTAAAATTACTTAGTTATTAGTATTACAAGGTTTGGCTGGCGTTCCGTATTTAGCCTCATAATTATTGATCATGTGTTTCATCGTGATGTTTTCCTTCATCGTAAGAGCGTTGTTACTTAACAATACTAGAAATAATTTATTGGTAAAATAGTATATTCCCAACGGCCACACACTGCTTTCCTACGGTGGCCGTTAGGAACTTATTAATGTAATCTTGCCCCGTACGTTTGTTCCTATTGGCCACCGCCACTGTCAGATGGTGGTCTATTCTAATAAAATAACGTAATCGACACAGACACTAGATACCTATATTGCATCTCCAAAACCATCTTTTTTAACCGACTTTATTTACAGGTAAATTAGGCAGGTACTGTTTGATTTGATTTCACGTCTATAATACGAACGTTAGACCAACATCCATAAAATTCTATACTGTGTTCGTACAAATTAAAATCTGCCGTTACATCCTAAAGGAAACACATTAATCAATAGGCTCTATTTTCAAAACCAATTAAATACGCCAATTTTTAGTAATTAAAGATCACCAAAATGGTAGAAATGTAGAAACTTCTGTCCAAGCCGACCTACGATAATTCTGTCGGAATTTATAGCCAATTTGACAGACCAACAAAATTCGTCACGTTAAATTCGTCACGCAGGATTCGCCACGTGGGCGTGTCGGTGTTTTATTAATGCAGTCGTAAAGAAATTATTTTTAGTATAATAATTATAGTCGTCCTAATGTAGGAAGACGATGTTTGGGGGGGACGATATTTTGGCCTAATTCGCATTTTGAAATTACCCAAATTGAAATTTTGTCATTCCAATATCATTGTCGCATTGAAATTAGACTTTTATCAAATAACATTTGACATTTATATTTTCGATATGGAGAATACCGTTTCCATACATTTTTTAGCCAGTATTGTTATGCAGTCCAGTTGCAATTGTTGAGTTTATTATTTGCAATTGTTGACCATTCAAGATCAGCTGGTGTCGCTAAGTCGATGAGCTTCTCTTTGGACAATTCTAATACAAGAATCAAGAATATATATTGTTTAAGTGATGTACCTACCTATCTACATAGGGGTTATAAATTAAAATATTTTGGATACAATCTTACCCACTGGCATACAGTATTTTAAGTTACGTACTTAATCTCAAGTAATTTAAGATCTCATACAATGAGATGGTTAGTGAATGATCGCGTCAGTCAATGGTTCAGAAACGCCTTCGGAAGCACGGAGTTATTCAATAAAACAGCCAGCCACACTGTTTATACTGGGCTGTAAACAAGTTGGGCTCGAATTACGGGCCAGAGTTGCTCTGTGAGGCCGAGGACACGCGTAACCGATACCGCTACAGCGAAGTTATGATAGTCCGACGTTCGCTTGATCGTTGTACTGTACTTTGTATATTGCTGGGTTAAGGGTGTGATTATGGTAGCAAATTAAGAACGCGGCGACTGTTACCATTTCCATACAAACTTAATACCAAAATAAATTATAAAAATTAAGTTTTCTACCTGTTGGGAGAGGGTCCGCATTCTCGGAAATGTAATAACCATTTTGTATAATAGATCGTTGTTTGTATTGCACCAGCGTATTTAGTAATAAATAAATGTTTTCTACCTTAATATCGATATTATTCGGATTAAGATTTTACTTTTTTAGGGTGTTGAAATGAAAAAAATGTTTCTCCGTTTTATTTCATTTCGAAATTTTTTTTTTTTACGCCGTAAAAATGACATTTTTTTTTCATTTTTACGGCGTAAATTACTTGTTATTGGGAATAATACAAAAAATGACATGTAAACTAGTAAATTACGCTGGAAAAATGAAAAAAATGTTTTTCCGTTTAATTTCATTTCGATTCTTTATTTTTCATAGTTTATTTTGGTATTAAGTTTGTATGGAAATGGTAACAGTCGCCACGTTCTAGATAAATCTGTAAAACTTATTAGTAGCGCCCCGCTCTGTTTCAGTCTCAAGCCCGCGGGGATATCGGGATAAAATAGTTTTTACATGAAGACCTCAAACACATATTTTTCAAACCTATTTTTACTGCCTATGTGTTTGGGGTCTTCAGCACGACGTTACACACAGCGCAATCTAGCCCCAAAATAAGTACTAGGATTGTACTATGGGTGCCAGACGACGGATATATTATTATATTTTTTTTGTAAATACATACATATGATACTTACATAGAAAACAACCAAACCAGAAACAAATATTAATTTCTAAGCATAAACAACTGCACTCGGCGATAATCGAACCCGCTACCTTCTGCATTGCAGTCGAACCTTCGCCCGCGCCACAAAGGCCGTCTTATTGTGACAGTTTGCAAATTGGCACCACAAAAGGTCCATTAAGACTACAAACGCTCCCGCTACATCGGCCACAGTGTCCACAACCGGTACTTTCGTCACGATACAGTGTCGGTTAATTAAAATTAATAATAAATTGAGTACCGAGAGGCGCCCGGGGCGGTGACAAATTGAACCCTACCCACTGCCCTGAGGACTCCGAATATTGGCTCCACTTTACACAAACTTACTGTTATAAATACGAAACTTGGCAGCTCTTAACTGTTAGCCGAGATAACGTGTAGATTTAAACCTGATTCGACCACCTGCGGGAGCGCTAAGATGGAGTGGTGCACAAGCACTTCTTCTTCTTTGCAACCGACTTTAACAAAGGAGGTGGTTTGCAATTCGACCCGTATATTGTTTGTATGTGGATATGTTCACGCCGTACTCCGGCATATAAAAACCGATCCAATCGATGCCTGGTAATTCTTATTTTATTTGGAAGGTCCCGATTCTGTCCCATTAAATCTTGGTGAAGACCTGATGAGAGCCTTCGGAATGATAAGCAGAATAGCATCACAGAATGCAGTAATTTACACATTTTTGGAGTTCTATAGAATATAATCAGCTTTAAGTACCAGGTACAGATTGATGGAGCACCTGAAACCGCTTTGTCCTCAGAAAACTCCTCAATGATTCGGTCATACATTTTGATGATTTTTATCGTATAGGTAGTGGTGTGGCTCACCTAGAGTTGTTCAGGTCGCCCTAAGGCCTCACTTGGCCTAACGACTGCTATCAGAGATAACAACCGGGACCAACTACACAAGCGGTGCTAGTGTGCTAGTAATCGTTACCTTATTTTATACTCGTACTCTGGAGCTCTTATTGAATATTACCTGTAAATAAAAGAGAACAAATTGTTAGAAATCATCAATTGCAGTTACTATATATAATAAAAGAAAGTCGTGGTTCCACCATTTATAACTCAAGAACGGCTAAACCGATTTGGCTGAAAATTGATGGGGAATAATAAAAAGCTTAGAACCAGGAGAAGGACATAAGGTCTTTTTCCATTTTTTTGCCATTTAAGGCGAAATAAAGTTCGCCGTGTCAGCCAGGTCAGTACGGGATCTGAGGGAGACTAGCAAACCTTCAGTTTTCTCTGCACGGTGGCGACCCATAGGGGGGTTGGTGTCAGGCAAAAGGCACGTAAAAATATTGCCAAATACATTTGCAGAAAAATTTGAGCCCAAACTAATTTGGGGTTTAGCGGACCCCGGGCTTCAGAGAGAGATGCAACAGGGAACATCGCTCAGATACGAGATGAAGTAATGGTACTGTACCGGGCCTATCAAATTGAGTTTATTATAAGTGAGAAGTAAGTGATAAGTGGGATAATACGGGTACTGATAATTATTAATAACTTTAACCTTACAAAAAGAAAGTGGTAGTTAAAGACCAATAGACTTGATAATGAGCTAGTGCATCGAGCGAGGGACAGTGAAATCACAAACGTAGTGAAAGTTTGTACTACTGGGCGTGCGTAGCTAATAATACTAATTTTATGAGTTTAAATGGAAAACGAAGAGTTCGAACATGTCCGTTTGTGAAAATTACCTCTTATTTGAATAAGTTGCCATTACCGGCCGAACACCGGAGCTCATAAGCAAACTTTATTCAATTTCCGATAAAATAAAATGAATAATGAAAGAAAAATGTTTATTAGGACAGCACACAGCGACAGAATGCGGTGGCACACGCAAAGCTGTGAGCAGATGGCGCTGGCATCGGATGATCTTTTTTTTTTTTTGTTGATGGAAACGCCGAGTTTTTTTTTTCTTTCGGTCTGTTACGGGATTCAAATCCCAGAACCCCGTTCGTATAGAAATGATACTCACATGTCATATTGAAATACCTGTTTACTTCTATTCAGACATTACTTTAAATGAACTCAAATACAATACTTTTATAGCCAAATTCCAATAATCTATAACAGTTATCTATTTTGTCAAATACAAGACATATCGTTTTATTTCTCCACAATCTTTTTACCCCACGCTAACGCGCGCTCCATCTTCCCCTTTTTTTTTTATTTTCTCGGCCGTCTGGCCAGTAATAGCCACTGTCATAATTATGTTTACTACAAAATCAATCAAAATTGTTCATATTAATGAAACCTTGACATTCGACCATCCTGGCACCGTGCATGTCCCCATGCACGAATAAAGATGTCACACTACCATGTGACATCTTGATTAAAACCTTTACATTCGGAACTCTTGTACAGGCCACAAGAAAAGAAAAAAAAATTACAAATAATTCACCTTCACATTTTCCCAGTATACAACATAACATTTTAAATATATATTTACAGTATTGAAACTTTGTAACTTAATAGGTAATCTTTCTCATATTAGTTCCATAAATTAATATGTTTAACATATTGGTTTTGTTACTTAATAATAATTTAGGTACACTTTTCATCTTACATTAGTTGCCTAAGTCAGACTTTTTAAAACATGATATCACACAACATAATAAGTTAATAAACTATCAATAGCTTGCTGCCGACACGGAATTCTAGGTTGAGGTTTTCATCTGTGTTTTAATCACATTAGTTTCCTAAGTCAGACTTTTTAAAACATGATATCACACAACATAATAAGTTAATAAACTATCAATAGCTTGCTGCCGACATGGAATTCTAGGTTGAGGTTTTCATCTGTGTTTTAATCACATTCGTTTCCTAAGTCAGACTTTTTAAAACATGATATCACACAACATAATAAGTTAATAAACTATCAATAGCTTGCTGCCGACACGGAATTCAAGGTTTAGGTTTTTACAGTAATTTAATGTTTTGTATAAGCTTATACTTATAAAACATACAGTTAACCCTTAGCACCACACACTATTTCAGGCTACACATCTACACACGTGGGGACCTAGCTCCCCATAAATAATACCCGATATTAGCACGATTTAAATCATAAATCGGAATTTCTTTTTACAAAATAAATCAATGGCATTATATGAATGAACCTATAAGAATATTGATTTCTATTTCCAAACTTAAAAAGTGCCATTTTTCTCAAAATCAAGGAATGGTACGAAAATATCGTTATATTTTTACAGTTACTTAACTTTAGAGGTCATAAATATTATAAAACTTTAATTAGCAACCAAACGAAATTATTTTTCAAATTACTAGTATCATACTACGAAATAGATTGAAAGATCTACAAAAACTCTGAAACATCAAAAATGACAAAGGGAAAATAATGAACATAATCTATTCTATCGTCTCATATCTCTTAAACCAAACATGCTAGCCTGGTGCAAATTCATTCCTCGCGAGATGTGATACTGAGAATACATGGACTCTCAATCGCGTTGTGTTTAATACACTTGAATATTTTCAAAAAAATTGTTCGTTGGGGACCTAGCCTGTGTGTGTAGTTACGGGTTAACAAAGAAAGTACAGGAATCAATTATATTATAATCATGTCGAACAGATACAGAAAATTGTCTATAAATAATCTCATACGTTGGTCAATGAAGTCATTTATGCAAAAAGTCTTCATATTCCATTCTCTATTCTGATATTGTGTTTTTGCTACATCAATCAATACATTTTCAACATAATAAAAAAAAAGTATTTGTTAAGACGATTTCTTAGATATCCACCAGCAAATAACGGGTAATTTCGGCTAGCAAAACGTGTTTACAACGTATATCAAATCATTTTAGATATTACTTTTTTGTTGGAGTTTTTATAACGTATGTCGTAGCTGAAATTGCCTTGTTAAAATAATTAACTAATTTCCATTAAGATATAAAACATTATTCCAAATGACATAGAATTTGAATTAGTCCAATCAGAGAAGTACTATTTTATTATTTACTTTAATAGACGATAAAATTACATTGTTTTAGTTGGTTGCTCCCAACGGCGTTCCATCTAGCTAGATCGGTTCTAATCTGCGAAAATCACAATGATTTAACATAGCCAACCTTTCGTAATATCATAATGTCTATTTATAGATATCTTCCGGGCATTAGCCATAACTGTTCAAATTGCTCATAATAACTTCATACGTGGTCATACAGTCCAAAAATAAAAACAAAATAAAATTAAGTATTTCATACAGGTTTGATCAATTTCTGGAATTCCTAACCATTTCGTCACCTCTATTTCGATTTCATTTCACTTTATTGAATCTCATGACAGTTTACTTAATCTCATGACAGTTTACTTAATTTCATTACATTTTACTTAATTTTATTACATTTTACTTAATTTCATTACATTTTACTTAATTTCTTTACATTTTACTTAATTTCATTACATTTTACTCAATTTCTTTACATTTTACTTAATTTCATTACATTTTACTTAATTCCATTACATTCAACTTATTTTCATTTTATCGTAATTCGATGAACACAGTCCACCCAAAGAAATCGCGTTAGATCAATCCCTGGAATTCCTAACAAATTCGTCAACTCAATTTTGATTTCATTACACTTTGTGGAATCTCATTACAGTTTACTTAATTTCATTTCATTGCAATCCGATGAACACAGTTCACCCAAATAAATCCGGTAGAACTGGTCCAATCATATGGACACAGTAAAACCAATCTGGCGGACACAGTTCCATCTCGTCCTCTCCTCTGCCACGACTCTTTAGTGGGTGAGGCCCTTGAGTATCGATGTTTTCATTTCTATCCTATTCATGGCATAGGTAAGAGTTCTTAAATTACTTGTTTCTTTACAATGATTCATATCATAATGTCCTTCTGTTTGCTTAAAATACTTTGTTGCTTGTAGGCATACATATGCTTTATGTACTAGAACAAATCCGGAGTCACGATCTATTGTTATATCTTTGGTCATAATAAGTGGCTGCGTGCGTGCTAGACAAACATTTCACTTCACATTTCTGCACAGTCCACTCGATAAATTTGATAGACATAGTCCAATCAAATGGTACCATAGTTCACTAAAACATTAAATAAATCTAGAGGATGATGCACTCGGTATTATAATACAGCCCTAAACTAAGCGGCTAGGCTAGAATACTAAACGTAATATAATTTTTATGTAAATACATAAACACATTGTGGATCATATAAAAGACATCCAGAACAATATTAATGGTTAGCAAAATACTTGTCCTCGGTGGGAATCGAAACCTCTGCGTTCATCTGACAGACATAGTCCAATCACATGGCCGCTGTCTACTTAAGTCAATCAGGCAGAAATAGTCCAATCGTATGGACATGGTCCACTCACGTCAAGCCGGCAGACATAGCCCGATCATAGATAAACGTAATCCATCCAAGTCAATCCGGTAGACATAGCTCAATCATATGGACGTAATCCACCACTCCACGCAGCCCATCTAAGTCAATCTGGGAGACAATGTACAATCGCATGGACACAGTCCATCTAAGTCAATCTGGGAGACAATGTCTATTCGCATGGACACATTCCATCTAAATAAATCTGGGATACAATGTCCAATCGCATGGACGCAGTTCATCTAAGTAAATCTGGGAGACAATGTCCAATCGCATGGACGCAGTTCATCTAACTCAATCTGGAAGACAATGTTCAATCGCGAGGGACACAGTCCATTTAAATCAATCTGGGAGACAATGTTCAATCGCATGGACACCGTGCATCTAAATAAATCTTGGAGACAATGTCCAATCGCATGGACACAGTCCATCTAAGTCAATCTGAGAGAAAATGGCCAATCGCATGGACGCAGTCCATCTTAGTCAATCTGGGAGACAATGTCCAATCGCATGGACGCAGTCCATTTAAATAAATCTGGGAGACAACGTCCACAAGGACATAATTCATCTAAGTCAATCTGGGAGAAAATGTCCAATCGCATGGACACATTCTATCTAAATCAATCTGGGAGACAATGTCTAATCGCATGGACGCGGTCCATCTAAATCAATCTGGGAGACAATTCTCAATCGCATGGACACCGTCCATCTAAATAAATCTGGGAGACAATGTCCAATCGCATGGACACAATTCATCTAAGTCAATCTGGGAGAAAATGTCCAATCGCATGGACACATTCTATCTAAATCAATCTAGGAGACAATTCTCAATCGCATGGGTGTCCATCTAAATAAATCTGGGAGACAATGTCCAATCGCATGGACACAGTACATCTAAGTCAATCTGAGAGAAAACGTCCAATCGCATGGACGCAGTCCATCTAAGTCAATCTGGGAGAAAATGTCCAATCGCATGGACACATTCTATCTAAATCAATCGGGGAGGCAAAGTCTAATCGCATGGACGCAGTCCATCTAAATCAATCTGGGAGAAAATGTCCAATTGCATTGACACATTCCATCTAAATCAATCTGGGAGAAAATGTCCAATCGCATGGACACAGCCCATCTAAGTCAATCTGTGAGACAATGTCCAATCACATGGACACAGTCCATCTAAGTCAATCTGGGATACAATGTCCAATCGCATGGACACCGTTCCCCTTAATCAATCTGGCAGACAATGTCCAATCGCATGGACACAGTCCACCTACATCAATCTGGCAGAGAACGTCCAATCGTATGGGCGCAGTCCACCTAAGTCAGTCTGGCAGATAATGTCCAATCGCATGGTCACCGTCCACCTAAGTCAATCTGTGAGACAATGTCCAATCACATGGACACAGTCCATCTAAGTCAATCTGGGATACAATGTCCAATCGCATGGACACCGTTCCCCTTAATCAATCTGGCAGACAATGTCCAATCGCATGGACACAGTCCACCTACATCAATCTGGCAGAGAACGTCCAATCGTATGGGCGCAGTCCACCTAAGTCAATCTGGCAGACAATGTCCAATCGTATGAACACCGTTCACCTAATTCAATCTGGCAGACAATATTCAATCGTATGAACACAGTCCACCTAAGTCAATCTGGGAGACAATGTCCAATCGCATGGACACAGTCCACCTACATCAATCTGGCAGAGAACGTCCAATCGTATGGGCGCAGTCCACCTAAGTCAATCTGGCAGACAATGTCCAATCGCATGGACACCGTCCACCTAAGTCAATCTGGCAGACAATGTCCAATCGCATGGACACCGTCCACCTAAGTCAATCTGACAGACAATGTTCAATCGTATGAACACAGTCCACCTAAGGCAATCTGGCAGAGAACGTCCAATCGTATGGGCGCAGTCCACCTAAGTCAATCTGGCAGACAATGTCCAATCGCATGGACACCGTCTACCTAAGTCAATCTGGCAGACAATGTTCAATCGTATGAACACAGCTCACCTAAGTCAAACTGGCAGACAATGTCCAATCGCATGGACACCGTCTACCTAAGTCAATCTTGCAGACAATGTTCAATCGTATGAACACAGTCCACCTTAGTCAGTCTGGCACACAACGTCTGCCCTGCTTCTGCTCTGCTTATTACTGCCGCGGTCATCTTCAACTCTGAACATAGCTTATTCGCTTGGTCGCGCATCGCAGCTCGCGCTGAACTTGTACGAGTATCAGACTCATCATTTATATCTGCTCCAACAAAATCCACTGCACAGAAAAATGTAAAACAAATAAAACAGAACTTATGTCATAAAATCTGAAGGTACAAGCAATAATTCTTTATTTCTTTTCCTTTTCTTAATTTCTATCAAGAAGATTGAGCATTTATGGCCCCTTCTCTTGGTGCCTTTTTATCTGACTCCTAGTCACTTCCATATAAAGTCGTAATCAAATTGAAATATAACTTGGTCACACTTATTACTTTTAAATATTGCTATTCTACTCCATACGCAAATGCCATTTTTAGCCAACGTTCTTTTATGGTCAAAATAGTCACTGAAATAGGCACAACTGTGAAGCTTTTCATTATTAACTAAAAATTAGATGTTAGCTCGTACTATATTCATAAAGGTGATAAATAAAGACCTGTACGTTAATTACTTGGCTGTATATTATAGGGTCTTGAAATAACGGGTTGTACAATATTTGGTTGTACATTATGGAGGTCTTGGCCAAAACAGAAAATAATTATTAAGCATTCTGTCTGTAATTGGCCTTTACTTCCTCATAAAACTATCACTCACTGTCAATAGATTGATAATAAAAATATTTGTATCTTAGGTGTCCAATCTGATATGATAAGTAGCAAAATGAATGTTCTTACCAAGTCAATTTACTTTATGCAAGTTAATACCATTCGACTTGCATAGCCTTTGAGTCATCCAGATGGTGATTGTTCAATGTTGAATATGTTTAACTTGTTGCCCTAAAGGTTCAGTGTTCGGGCCATGCATCGGCTCAAAAAATGTTTTTAGCCATAAACTTAACACGGGGAGTTCTGCCATGAGAAGGCCTCTCATCATGGAATGCAGATCTTGGCTTCTCTAAAGCAACTGAATTTCAAAAGTGGTTTCTGGTTCATGTCGCAGTTGGTTTGAGGCAAACAGTTACCACTTTATCTTAGATACTAGTGTAAACTTTTTAATTTAACCTGGACTATGTTTCAAAATAATATACTAATTCTTACAAATAAAACATGACAACCATCATGTGGAATATCCAATATTTATATTCCAAGACATTCATTTTAGGATGGGCAAAGTAATTATTGTGCATACCCAGAGAAACTTAACCATAGAATTGGTTGTTCTAAATAAACTAATTTAAAAAGAAAACAAAAATACTTCTGTTACTACATCGTTAAATTCACTCTTATTCACCAAGTGTGCAAAGCATCTCTACTTCGAGTCTGGCACAATTTGCTTTTATCGGACACTTTTAGTGCTACTTTGAGGATTTAGTCATTACTTGTAATTTTCAATTTGTGCGGCCTTTAGCTACTAAGGAGTAAGTAGGTGCTTGCGAGGTCTTATAAATACTAGTAGGTATCTCTCTCAATATCTTACTCGTCATTATTGCTTCAATTTAAAACAATCTAGGACAATCTAGGACGTTCCGTATCACCTTGAGTTTTTGAAGCCATTTAAAATGAACAGAGTCGAATCTAATCTAGTACCTTTATGTGACACATCATTGTACCAACATAAGGAATTTTTACCTATTGGATGTAGCGAAAATCTCAGTTGAATTGAATTTTAGACTGAATAGTGGTTCTGCAAAAACTCTTAGTTCTATGTCTGTATCAATGAGAATGACAGCTACCGGTACAACTTACCATTGGACCGTCGATTATTTGTACCTAGTAACTTAGGTATTACCTAGTAAACAAGTAGGTAGGTGACTGAAAAACTTTTGGCTCTTTGTTTATATCACTTAGGTACATTTTAAAACACATTTAATCGATCAAAGCAAAGTAAAAATTGTAAGTAATTGAAAGTTATATAGCTGTGGGCGTACATTACCTTGGTTTTTTGTCACTTCTGAGATGTTACGGGATTCAAATCCCAGAACCCCGTTCGTATAGAAATGATACTCACATGTCATATTGAAATACCTGTTTACTTCTATTCAGACATTACTTTAAATGAACTCAAATACAATACTTTTATAGCCAAATTCCAATAATCTATAACAGTTATCTATTTTGTCAAATACAAGACATATCGTTTTATTTCTCCACAATCTTTTTACCCCACGCTAACGCGCGCTCCATCTTCCCCTTTTTTTTTTATTTTCTCGGCCGTCTGGCCAGTAATAGCCACTGTCATAATTATGTTTACTACAAAATCAATCAAAATTGTTCATATTAATGAAACCTTGACAGGTCTGAGACTGATATGGCCAATTTGACGCCGAGAGTTGTAAAAAACACCAGTTTGCTCTCGCCCGTGCCTACTTCTTATAATATTGTAGGTATATTTCCAAAAACCATAACCAACAACTTTGCCTCTAATAATTAACAAAACAGCTAGTTCTGCCGACAGCGACAACGCAAACTTGTCGGCGCCTTCCAAATACTCGATCAAAACAAATAAATAATCAAACAAACAACGAGGTAGGCATCAAATTAGCAACATTACTAACCCGATCACGCAGTTAACCGGTCCAAATTAATGCGTTACGAATAAAATTAATCACATAACCGTCGCATATTTCATTGTCAATTTTCGCTTTTGATATCTAATGCACGAAATTGAACACTTTCTGTGCCCCACCCGCCATTGTACTGCGAGTGCGCTTGAGTGATCGCTTGTCAGCAACGACAAATCAAGATCGATTCCGTTAATTCGATTCTATTCTCCTTCCTCTTCACTCTTGTAGAACAAACAGTTCTCCATTTCGTTCTAAAGCTCGTTTTCTGCGCGTGAGTATGTACGGTTCATATCACCATTTGTCATGGTAATTCTTTTTTCGAACTGCGATAAAGTAAATTCATCGTGACATCCAATAAGTTAGGCAAATTGATTTGATATTCGAATGTGTGATTTGGTTTGAAAAGTGATGATGTATCGCCGATGTGATTGGAGGCTTAGGAGCTCATTATATTGTCTTGGTAGGTAAACGTATTTACGGACACTAACTTTAATTCACATTTAATATTAGTAGGATTGCTATGACGACGGTCAATGTCAACGGACTTTGAAGCCCTTTCAGGACTATACACTTCAACTCTTGTATACCTATCCATAAAAATTAAATACATTTTTCGGTTTTAAACGCGTGGTGTCAATCAATCCTGAAGAAGTGACCTGTGAAGGTTTCGAAATGTTGAGCGTTGGAACAATGCTAAAAGTAATAGACACCATGCGATTAAAACCGAAAAATGTCTTTAATTTCAATACAACATCGCGAAAACAGAATAAAAATCTATACCTATCCATTGTTGTCACCAGCTACGGTAAAGTCTAGATGCAAACCAGACCGCCCCGTTTTGAGATATATATCGCTTCAGACAGTATCAATTCGTGTCTAAGTACCAACCAGATCATCGCAAGTTCCATGTAATTCAACAGCAATAAATCTGCCGAGTATTGCAAACATTACTTACCCAACTTCTCACTTAGCCCAATAACCACCTCGGTGAAATTCCGTGCCGTAATACTAGGAAAATGTACAGGTTGCGCAGGCGCATCCCATCTAGCGAAATGTCAGGTCACGCGTGCCTTCCGCCCTACGCTACGCTGCAGCGCGCTGTGTGAACGTGGTATTAGAGGAGCACTCACATATCATTGGGACTGTGTTAATAAGTGCCCGGGAAAATGGAGGTGACTTTTAGAAGATTACATAGTTGCGTAAAGTTCGGCAACATTCTACGAATTCTGTAAATTGTATGTCTTTAGAAACTGTTTGTGGCTTCTGAATAATTTGTTGTTTTTTTTTGTAATTTAAGGTTTTTTCGTTTGAAGTGTTTTAAAGAAAAAAAAAGCTTTTCCGAAAAGAATCGTCACTACATAGTATAAAACAAAGTTGCTTCCCGCCGTCTGTCTGTCTCTATGTATGTACCTAAATGCTTAGATAATTAAAACCACGCAACAAATTTAGATGCGGGTTTTTTTTTAAATATGAGTGACTGACTGACTGATCAAGGCACAACCTAAACCGCTAGTAGAGATCTGAAATTTGGAGAGTTTGTTCTTTATTTGATGTAGGTATGCATCCGATAAGAAAGGATTATTAAATATTGTTACGGGATCTGGATAAAAAAATATGTCATAAAAATATTCTAGAAAAATTATTGGTTTGAGTTTAAACGTCTCTGCGTTAGACCTACATTCTCAAATAACAAAACCAAAAGTCTTTGTAACTATGTTAAAAAATCGTGTGAATTTAAAAAGTTTATGAAGAAAATGAAAAGCTTGTGAAATATCTACTAATACATACGGAAGCGATATTCTTAGAACATACAGACAAAAAGCAATTGTTACCTTTCCATTTTAAATGAATAATGTATAACACACCGTAATGCCATTAAGGTTGTGGTGTAGTAATTAAAATGACTACAGATTGAAACAATGTCTGCTTTTATTAGACTTTTTGTTTGTATGAGTGATTTCATATGAGACGATACCGGCACGGCACGGACTATGGTAACTTGCATAATATTGCTCTATTTCTCAGCTCAGTAGATGCCTGAGTCTGTATTTACTGGCTTGTATACTTTGGGGGTTCAAACCTTCACTTACCTTTTGCTTTGCTTTTGTGAGTGACCTACGATAGCGACTATAATTGCTTAATATTTGATTTACTAAATGCCTCAGCTAGGCCTTTCTATAGAAAAAATATACGCATACAAAAATTGGTATTTTTTTATATTTACAAGGAGAAATGCATCATCAAAAATCATGCCGTGACGGGGTTAGAACCTTCTCATATACCACTCATAACGCCGAGTGTGCTAACCATTACGCCACACGGGGTCCCACGTTACATGGCGAATTATTTATTATCTATTAGAATGCCTTCAGCAAAAAAAAATACTAGATGCATTTTTCCATAATACTATTTCTAAATTTTGCTTCGCTAAAGTTTCACATAGGAAACATTCTCGAGTCCGGTATGCCGCCGCCGTGCCGTTAGCCGTCCCCGTCTAACGTAAAACCGGCTATTGTGTAATGGATTATTTAATTGTTCACTGAAAGTGGTCCAACAATTCTGTGGTTTTATTGAAGCAAGCAACAACGGTAAGTTCTTATTGTTTTCTTTTTGTTGTTCTTAATTTCGGTTGCGCTTTTGTTTCGTTTGCGGTTACACTGTTTTGACGTAATGAGTCAAACTGTTTTTGTAGGTAATTGGAGCGGCTGAACCGTGGCGAATTAACACAGTTGAAAAAATATCAACTACAAGGTTCGATTTCACTAAAATCTCGTTAAATTGTTTAGTTTTTCTTTTATATTTTCTATTGCTGCGTTGCACGGTTTCACCAGCGTAGGTCCCGATCCCGTGGGGATATCGGGATCAAATGTAGCCTATTTTAATGTAACTTTCTATTGGAGAAATATTTTTTCGTTTCGTACCTACGTTTCGGAGCCAATTCGTTACAAACAAACATATAAATCTTTTTTGTTTATAATAATAGTATAGATGATTTATAAGTCTGCATTCGACTACTAACTCAGCCAATCTCAGCAGATGGCAAATAGATAACGTGGTCTAAGATGCAGCGCTATTGAGGTAATCTATAAGTTAGATATTCTGAGTTTTAGGCATTTTGCTACAAAGGGGAAAAGCTTCTTAGATGACTTGATTATAAGAGGAATGAAGCTTCTTATTAGGAAATAAGCAGTTTTTACATATGACGGAACATCGTATGCCCTGTACTGTAAAGTACCTAAGTGTTCTTTACCAACTGAAGCCTATTGTGGGGTGTGCGGGGGTGCGCTCGCGCAGCCAGCGTGGCGCCGCCGCAGGCTACTTTCACTACGCGCAGGTTCAACGCCCGTAGTAGCGCCAAATTTACGCGCCATTTCGTCGCGATACGCGTGCGCCGCGTTACGTCATGAGACGCGTCGCAAAACTGTGGTTTCAGTTATTGCTGAAGTTAAACTACGGTTACTGTTACAACTGACTAGCTGCGCTCCGCGGTTACATCCGCGTAAGTGTCGGATTAAAAAGAAGCCTATGTATTAATCCAGATCTCCAGCTATCTGCATGCCAAGCGTCATCGCAATTGGTTTTGTAGTTTTTGCGTGAAGGAGTAACAGACTTACTAATATACTTACTTACACACAAACGTCGACATTTATAATATTAGTAAATACGATAGGTGAGCTTTTGGCCACTATCTCTCCAGATGGTAACCGACATGACCACATTGACGTAGCAATCGTTCAAATCATAACTAGACGGCAAAACCAACCCTACATCCATACAGAGGGGCTGCAGCGCCCGAACGAATGTTTGCTCCTCCCTGCATCATCCAGGGACGGAAAGAAGGCGTCATGTGTGTGACAACTCAGGGCTAAATCCTACAGCACAGAGACAAATCGATCTCAAAGTAAACTAAAGTTTCGAAGCCCTTCCAGGAGGGGTACTTTAATTCCAACGCCGCCATCTAGTTCGCATAATCGGAATTCGCACACATCTTTGTTGCCACTGCACGTGCACACAGTTGAAGTGTTTAAGTGAGTTAGCAACTATTCTATAATGCTTGGGAAATTCGTGACCGACCAACCCACTGGCTCGGTTCTTTTCGGTAGAATTGTGAGAATATTACTTTTTTGATAAAAGCATAAAAGTATTTTAATTGCTCTCTGAAATAACGAAAGTAGAATTATAATTGTAGACAATTGTTCTGCTCGTACTTACATCTTTTTGTCTTCAAATTGTTGAAATCTTAGATTGTCCTAAAAGTAGCCACTTGCGATTATCTGATCGTGTTTGTTCAACATTTTGGAGCGAAAAAGTACGTACCTTTAAATATAAATATGGCTGGCTGAACACACATAAAAGAAGGAAAGTAAAGATGACACATCCCATTTTTTGAGTATGTACCGAGTCAAGCGAGCGAGTATCGCTGAGCGAGTTTATTTTTGAAAGCTCTTGTCGCTCAGCGACAAAATTAGTGTAGTGAGTCGTCGTCGGCAGTGTGAACAGGAAGAATGCAACTATTAGGGAATGTATATTAGGTAATTGTGCGTTTCTTGAGAGAGAAAATCGCCGAAAGTTAGTCGTTTTCTCACCGGACGGCGTAAGGACCACTGCCTTTAGTAGGTAATGAAAATAACCAGATTTTCTTGTTTTCGTGTACGCGTGTGAAACCGCGAGACACAGCTAGTAGTACATATTCCTATCGAGTTAATTAGAGATCATGAGCACCGATCTATGTGTCGATGTCGCGAGAGTACAGACCGACCGCGACCAAGTTACATAACTGAAACAAGAAAAGAAATCAAACGCAAACTCTCTTACTTAATATAATAAACTACAATGGACGAAATTAATGATCAAACTAATATTATGAATGTGAAAGTCGATCTGTACGTCCGTTACTCTTTCGTTAGTTTGCGATCGTCTTTTGTTTTTCCATTGTGCGATCGTCTTTTGTTTCCGTTTCGATCGTCCTTTTGGATTCGAACGTCGTGTAGGGCGTCGTGCGTCGCGTCGTTGCAAAAGTGAGCGAAAGATATTCAAAAATTTAAAATAATAATAAATAACAAAAAAACTCAAAAATGATATCCATAAGTCACATACAGCTTTGAGCATGGTAGGTGTGATACAGGTGCAAGCTGAGTCTACGCGTTTTCTCTTAAGTTTCTCCCCATCCTTACGAAGTTCCTGGTTGCATCCCTCTCGGGAGCCCGGAGTCGACTTTAAGACAGTAGGTATAGGTGAGTCTTATTGATAGTAAGTAAGTAATTTTTTATTTCAGAATATTAATTACATTCCATTTGTTAGTATGAAACTTAAAAATTAAAGTTAGTAGCATTTAAAAACATATTGAAAAATGTCATAATAATTTGATTTACAATTTAGTCGTACACCAGATTATTTCCCGTGATAAGGATGTCACGAAAGTGCCTCTGGATCGGCGACTCAAGCCTCGCAGCCACAGTTTTCAGGATGCTGTTCTGGCTGCCCCGCAATCTGCTGCACAAGGAAGCTGTCTTTTTGCGAATCACTGCGTGAAAGCCATCTGTGTGGGCTAACGGGCTGATAATAACTGCAAATTGATCTGGCAATGCTCCTTGGGACCAAGCAGTTTATTCTGCTTGAATCCCGGAAGAACTCCCGGTTCGTTAGTCTCGCAATTCCCAATTCCCATAGGCGCTTTTTACGACACCTACAGATGGGGTAACCCCTATTCTACGCCGAAGCCTAATATTAATATTAAAACTTTGGGTCTAGATCGCGGGTACATTTCGGATCGTTTTCGAAGTTCTAATATAAATATGGACGGAAATCGAGTACTTAAGTTGAAAAAGTGTGGGCCAAGTCTAATGTTAGCTATACCCACGGCACACACCTAGTGCAACAATAATAAAAGTAAAAGTTGTAACAACACACAATATTAAATAAGCTTCGATAACCAGAGACAATAGAGAGAGCGAAATGTTTAGCGTTGCGCCCGCGCCGCGTATCGATTACAGGCGGAATCGAGATGTTATCGAGATCGGAAGTCACGTCACTAAACAATTATTGAGCGGATTATGGTAACGTAATTTTATTGTAGTTATTGAATAATGTTTGTATGGAAGCTGCTAAAACCGGTTTATTGTCGTAATCCCTACTAAAACGTCCCCGCCAGTGGGATATGACAATTTTTAAAAACATATTGGCATTTTCCCTACTTTCATTGTTAATCTTGGTGGGTTGGGTTGGGATTATGCCAACCGTGTTCTAGTAAGTTGTGGCTAGCGGATTTTTTAGCGGATTTTTTTGTGAACAACACACAGCGCCATCTAGCCCCATGGTAAGCTACTAAAATTGTGTTAAGGTGACTAGATAACGGATACATTACATATGTTACTTCTTTTTTTTTGTGAATACATACATAAGACACATAGAAAACATCCAGAACAAACACAAATATTTATTTTAATCAACTTCAAAACAGGAGGAGGTTCTCAATTCGACCCGTATTTTGTGTGTATGTAAACTATAACACTAGGTGGCTACACACCATAGGAAAAAAAGTAAAAGACTGCTTAAATTGACGGAATCACGAAATTGTTGTTGGCAACACCGTCTAGGGAAAGGCTTTTTCTGGAATTAAACAAAAGTGAATGGGTTCAACCTCCAACCCCCACTTCTGGAAAAACAAACTCTTAAAGCCATTTCGTCCAATGTAACCTTTTTGATCCCACATCGGATGTTATAAAAACGCACATCCTTTTTTTCTGTTATGATCAGTAAGGAATGGGGCCATCGACACTGTAATACCACCATATCGGAGATCTAATAGCAAGTTAGTTGATGCAATTAAATGCAATACGAGTAGAAGAGCGTCGCAGGCGTAAGTGAGTCAGGGACGGGCGGTTTTTGCGCGAGTGCTTGTACACTTGGTTACAGAAGCGATTGATTACTAGTTGCATTAATTATTAATAGTTGCAATATTATTAATAGTTGCAATGCAAGACGCTTTGAAAATATTTCAAAGTTTTAAATGCTACTAACATAGAACTGGGCCTCTACTTTTACGTAACGATAACAAAACGTAATTCTAGAAGAAAATCTGTCATCCATTCTTCCGAATTTTTTATTTTCTGACGATTTTGAAGGACGGATGACAGATTTTCTTTATTTCGTTCGTTCGTACGTAGAATTAAAGTACCTCCTCTGAACTGGTCTCTATTAGAGACTATAAGGAGAAAGATCGGCTGATAGTGATCCATTTCAAACTCGTCTCTGACGGACAAGTTCCAAAGTCAAACTGTTCGGGTAATTAATTACACATACACCTTTAAAAAAGATGGATTAAAATTCGAACGTCGATGTTGGAATACCTACCATCTAAGCTATTATAATTTAAGCCTTATTAACTTATACTCTACATTTTAAAGTTTATGTGTATGTGAGTAAGTGAGTAAACAAATATGTTTATTAGTTCGACAGGACTTGAACCTGCAACCCTGACATTCCGTGTCATGTGCTCGCCCATTGCGCCACAGGTGCCTGTTCTGTCCTGATGAACTTATGAACTTTCTTCCTTCTCTTACGACTGAGGCACGACACGAATTTTTAACAACGACGGTGCATTTATTTCAAACACAGAAATCTGACTTGTTGCAGAGTATTATGTAAAAAGGAACAGTAGGTAATTAATTAAATAATACCTAATACTTTTGTAATCGACGTTACAATGTAAACAATCGCATGGGAACGGCAGCCATGCGTCCGCGCAATATTGACGTCTGTGTCTGTCTGTGTTGTTTGCCTGCTCAAGAGATTTATTATTAGATAACTTCTATAGGTATTATGTTTGCTTTAAAGCTTCAAATACACACGACACTTACACTTTACCTAAAACAGACCACACCTACAGCACACATGCACAAATTACTTAAATGTGAAGGTGACTACTTGGTCCCAAGGAGGGTCAGTGTCAGGCAGGTGACTGATCGTAAAAATATTATTAGATGTAGGTACTTAATTGCAGAAGTAAATGCATTCAATTTATTTAGGTATTTTTAAGATTTTATATGATTTATTTAATATTTTGTCATGTCCTAAAGACATACAAACAAACAAACTAACATACATAGTCATAAGTCTAATAACACATACCCCTCCTTTGCGCATTCGGGTAATTAAAACAAGGCTTTAGGCCAAAATAACAAAGCGGAGTTTAAATTACAATCTGAAGTTATAAATAGGTATATCTATAACTAGCTGCGTCCCGCGGTTTCACCAGCGTAAGTCCCGATCCCGTGGGAATATCGGGATCAAAAGTAGCCTATGTTACTCAGGGTGAATGTAGCTTTCTAATGGTGAAAGATTTTTTGAAATCGGTCCAGTAGTTTTTGAGTTTATTTATAACAAACATACAGACACACATACACACAAAAAATACAAATCTTTCCTTTTTATAATATTAGTGTAGATAATAAAAGTTGAAAGATTTCACCTTTGAACCTTCCCACCGTGGACTATCTTCAAATCTAAGTTTCGTAATGCAAAAACTACGTCTAACTTAATTCCTCGCATAAATTAAGAGACCGACATTAAATTATAACATAAAACTGTAATAAATATGTAATTATGAATGCTAATGTAGGATAAAACACGTTAGATCGGTACCCGGCTTACATAACTATTGATGCGAGAATTCTTAACTTTCTCTCATAAAGAAGTCTAATTTTAGGGTTCTCTGGACCGGTACAAAAACTTTCTTCGAAATAAGTTTAAATACAATTACACCGAAAAAAAAATAAGTCTTGTTTTCGTGTAGTGTTGTGGCTCATCTAGTGTTAGAGTTTCAGGTCGCTCTAAGGCCTTTAACTTGCTTGACCTAATGACTGCTATCAGTTATACCTAATAAATTCGGTCTGTACCCCAACGTCTAGTCGCCGCAAGTGAAAAAGGAAAAATATAAAATTTTATGCGTATTTTTCAATAAAAAAAACATCTTGATAAAATAGTCTTGAGCAATAAAAACAAATTAAAAAATATCAAGATAACATTTTTTAGTAAGTATGTACTCATACATATATTAATTAAGTAGTACCTCTAATAATTTAAAACTTACCGAACCCTACGACTTCAACCTCTTTCACTCTTACCTCGTTTCGAATTCAAAATCTCCATAATCCCAACCACATGTCTAATCCGAAATCTTACTGCATTGTAATAATCGTAAAGTATTGTATGTATGTATGTACTGTTAGTAAATACGAATCAATGGAATTTTGAGCATCGGTTCTCGATTGGATTCGTGATCTGTTGACATTGTCGACCTTGTCTTTTAAATGTACGTTTTAAAGATGATTGTTGTCGTGTTTTTAATACAACAGTTATTTATTAGACTTGATGTGAATTTAGGTTATTTGATTTAACCTTCTTGAGGTTCTTTTTTAGGGTTCCGTTCCCAAAGGGTAAAAATGGGACCCTATTACTGAGGCTCCGCTGTCCGTCTGTCACCAGGCTGTATCTCACGAACCGTAATAGCTAGGCAGTTGTTTTTTAAAGCAACCCAAAAGATGTATGCTTCCGCTGGGGTTGGAAAGACGTTTGGCGTCTTGTACAATCCCCTCTTCTCCCTCCCCAAAAAAAGGCCCAGTATTGATAAATTTTACCTAACACACGATAGGTACATTGGTCTAGTACCTACCTACACATCACAGAAATTACAATATAATAAATTGAAAAATACAATATATTTATTGAAACCAAAACTTATAATACAAAAAACTAAATTAAAACTAAAACTGATTAAAATAAATCTAACTAAAAACTCATACATTACATAAAAATTAATAATTAAATCCAAATAAAATGTAATTGAAAAATTGGTTGTTGAAAACGCACAATGATTTGTATTGACTGAAAGCTGAATGAATGATTGAACGATGACGATTTGTTCTGAAATATTTTTATCTAAGGATACCCCGATGGGCAAGATGAGAGAAAAAAAAATCATCTACCTACTTAGTTCTAAAGAATGAGTTCTGGTGAAGGCCATCCTGGATCTTCATAATAATGTTTGAATAATAAAAAAATTTAATAATTTTTGTTTACAGTTTGATCTTAGACTCTGACGCAGTAATATATAGTTATTCGTTTCATTATTTCATAAAATAATATAATAAAATAAGTTATTATAGTAATTCCATAATAACTTATTTTATTATAATTCTAAAGTTATTATGTGTATTCCGATGCGACTCGAGGGTCGAATATAATAAATAGTTTATAAATATTTGAGCGAACGCATACTTTTAGAGGACGAAGCGCTAGTCAAAGGTTCGACCTCAAAATGTTTTTCTTGACATTTCGGCGATGAGAATAGGCTTTGTTATAAGAACGTAACAAGTTATCTCTAAGAGCTCGTGGCATAGCTGCGCTCGCCGATATTGTATCGTCGCTGGAGTTAAGCAACGCTTGGCGCGGTCATTTCTTGGATGGGTAAACCGTAACTTGTGTGGCAAAACATTTCCTTGAGCTTCGTGCGACGGAAGGCACGTGAAGCATTTGGTTCCGGCTGTTATCTACATGTACACTAATATTATAAAGTGGAAAGATTTGTATTTAAGTGTGTGTGTGTGTGTATGTCTGTATGTTTGTTATGAATAATTTGTACAAAAACTACTGTGCCGAATTTAAAAATTCTTTTACCATTAGAAAGCTACATTCACCCTGAGTAACATAGGCTACTTTTGATCCCGATATTTCCACGGAATCAGGACTTACGTGGGTGAAACCGTCTGTGATAATAATGTAGGTAAAAGAAACAAAAGACGATCGAAAAAACTCCCGAAAAGTCTCGATGGCGCGCGAATAGGTCCCACCCACCCAGCTGACCCAGCCCATCCATATAAATTTTCATCAAAATCGATTCAGCGATTAGGCGTGAAAACTTAACAGACAGAGTTACTTTCGCATTTATAATATAAGCATTGATTATTGAATATAGGTACCTACTATTAAGTAGAAAATGAAGACAGTGCAAGCAGACCAGTGCAGCATGATAATGCGATGCGTTTGTTGAACCTGATGCGTGTGCGCAGCATAGTAATCGCAAAAAGTATTACCTATTTCAAAATAGTTTCTCTTTACGCTCTATGCAAATATTTGTTTTGCAAATTTTAGGGTTCCGTACCTACCCAAAGAATAAAACACGGGGCCCTTTTCTAACACCCCACTCTCCGTATCTGTTAGCATAGTGTAATCTCATGAACCGTGACAGTTGTCATTTTCACAGATGATGTATTTCACATAATGTGAAAATACTATTTTATAAAATGATCGTGAATTTGTATACATTTTCTGAATTAAAAAATCCAAATTAATGTGTACAAAATTACTTAAAAAGTCTTTTGATTTAAATCTAAATAACACATATGCCTGAACTAGGAAAATAATGTAAGTATCTCAGGCGAGAATGGCAGACAATAGAAACTAAAATTATCACTTATAATTAGATACAAATTTAAACTTATTAAATATGAAATCGGTCCAGTAGTTTCGGAGATTACCCCCAATATACATACATACATACATACATGTTACCAACGTTACCTCTTTATAATATTAGTATAGACTAGGTATTGGCATGTCTAAGTAAAGGTAAACATTGTAAAAATATATAAATTAAAGTAATATTAGAGGAAATAAAACTAGAATGTATAAGGACTAGGTAGGTATTTATAAGAAACTTCGCGTGACAATTCCACGGATGTGGTACATATAATTAAATCTGGTTGCGTGACACTAATTTATGTTAATTGTACCACCCAACGGGGGCGGTCTCTCGAAATAATAGCAGTATTTACTGAAAAATTATGTATGTAAACTTTTTTCACAGCAGCCAGGCTTTTGGTTACCGTAGTACCTTTGGAACTCTTTTTTTAGGGTTCCGTACCTAAAGGTAAAAACGGGACCCTATTACTGAGACTTCGCTGTCTGTCAAAACTCAAAAACTCAAAACTCAAAATTTTTTATTCATTTAGAACGTATATTATACACACATACGTACGTTTTGAAACGTCGAGATTTTAATTTACCGAGGTTTCGGAACGCGCCCTCCGATGAGAAGAAACCACAAGAAACTCATGAGGTTTTTTTTTTCCAATTATTTTTTTTATCATGTTTTATATTACAATCGTCATAATACAGATCTTAATCTGAACAGGAGCAGTTAACAATCATGTCCATGGATTCTTCTCATCAAAATATTTTGACGTGCTATAGTACGCCTTATTACACAATTTAAGTTTAATATATTTTTTGAATCTTGTAATGGACATGTCAAATACGTCTTCAGGTAGTTTATTATAATAAAGTACACTAGTGCTACAGAACGACTTACTTATTTTCTGGAGCCTACTATAGGGCACAGTCAGATCATCTGTCTGTCTGTCTGTCTGTCTGTCTGTCTGTCTGTCTGTCTGTCTGTCTGTCTGTCTGTCTGTCTGTCTGTCTGTCTGTCTGTCTGTCTGTCTGTCTGTCCGTCCGTCCGTCCGTCCGTCTGTCCGTCTGTCACCAGGCTGTATCTCATGAACCGTAATAGCTAGAAGGTTGAAATTTTCACAGAAGATGTATTTCGGTTGCCGCTACAACAACAAATACTAAAAACGAAATAAAACAATTATTTAAAAGGGGCTCCCATACAACAAACGTGTTTCAAAAATAACAAGGAGTCGAGTCAGGACAGGAAGAAGGACAGGAGGACAAATCGAGTTGGTCATGGAATTCAAAATGGCTGCCCTATCTGTCAAATATACTAGTCTGCCTTACTTACCAAAGAGTTTATTTTATGTTTCAGATTTTCTTTGTGCCAAGGTTTTTTTTTTTTTAATTTATTAGGTAGGTTTTGTGTAATACTAATTTTAAACAATGTAAAAGATTTAATATTTAATTTGTTAAAAAAAAACATCTTAAATAAAAAAAAATAGTCAAACATTTTTTGTAAATTGTTTACATTAGAATAGGGCCCAGAAATAAAAAGAAATAAACATGTCTTATTTTTTTATAATTTACTGTGTGAGGTCTAATTATATACCTACTGCAGACTTTAATATCACGTTATTTAAATAATTAGGGATTTAATAACTTTGTCTTTGGGGCAAAACGATTGAGGAGCTCATTGGCCTAGCTGTACCTGCCGATCTTGAACGGTCGTGTGGTTAAAGCAACGCTTGGCGCGGTCATTACTTGGATGGGTGACCGATAATTTGTGCGGCAAAAATCGTTTTCTCGAGCTCCTCCGTGCTTCGGAAGGCACGTTAAGCAGTTGGTCCCGGTTGTTATTTCTGATAGTAGTCGTAAGGTCAAGTTAAGGCGAATTGAAAACTCTAACACCAGATGAGCCACACCACTATACGATAACAACAACCATGATTGATCCATAGAACTGTCGAGGTTCTGCGCAAGCTATCTTGGGACAAGTGGCTTGCTTGTACTTTCTTATTGTAGCCCCAGTACCTAAAGGGCGATTAACGAAAGCTGGCATGAATACACATTTACCTACAGGTTACTATTATAATATTCTTTCCTCCAGATTCCTTCAGGTTCTCTTCCTAATCCTCGCGATGTTCCCGTTGGCATCGGCGCTCACACAGAGTAGGTAAGTCTTATTGACCATATCTACTGCAAATAGATCTAGCGATTTAGCAATGGGACCAAGCAGTTTACCCACCACCGCCCGGAGAAAACCCCAAGTTCGTTAGTCCCCCCTAGATCCTTTTTCCTCCACCCACAAGAGATAGGGTAGCCCATTCTATGATGGGGCTACACGGCCTGTCCTGTCTCTCTCATCCGAGCAATGTTCATCCCTCTCGGGAGCCCAGGATCCGCTAAACCCCAAATATTTGGGGTTGGCGCAGTAGGTAAGTCATCATTGAGCATGCCTTCTGCTAATAGATTTGGTAATATTTTTACGGCCGGCCGCCTGCCTGACACCAACCGTTCTAGGGACCAAGCAGTTTATCCGCCACCGCGCGGGGAAAAATTAAGTTTTGCTAGTCTCCCCTAAATCCCATAGTCGCCTTTTACGACACCCACGGAAAGTGATGGGGTAAACCTATTCTATGCCGGGGCTACACGGCATGTAACACGACAAAAACAATCCGCAAAGCTTTGATTTTTTTTTAATTCCTACCTACTTGCACAAAAAAGCGACCCTTCAAAGCAATAAACAAATCCAATTTGACGTGTCAAGAGAAACGTAGTTTATGAAAGGAAAAATGTAGCCTATAATTTACCGGTATCTAGTAATTGAATCAGATAAACCATGATTTAACGGCATCGCAACACTATTTTCTAATCAGGCCCGGTTTTCCGTTTTCCACTTTTCCCGCGCGTTCGGTCGTTGACCTCGCACGCATGCCCCTGCACATGTGAAAATGTAAAAATGCGCGCGCAACCACTTTCGATCTCGAACAAGCTTCCGTTAATTAGAAACTTACTTTCGATGTGTTATTTATATATCGGAGTGTTACATATACCTGACTGCTGCATAATCATTTATAAAGTTGTATTCTATACTACAAGTCAGGGCTGTTTTTTGGTAGAACAGTTGCTAAAAAAACAAAGTTCAAACAATAATACTTTAGAAATCCTTTTTTTGTATAGAATTAACAAAAATAAATAACCGGCCAAGTGGGTGTCGGACTTATTCGCTATGTACCAGTATCACAAAGAAACACGTTAAGTGTATGGGAGCACCACTTAAATAATGATTTAATTCTGTTTTCACCCGACTGCCAAAGAAGGGGTTATGTTTTTAGTATTTGTTGTTATAATTGCAACAGATTACATCATTTGTGAAAATTTCAAATGTCTAGCTAACACGGTTCATGAGATACCTACAGCCTAAAAGGGTCCCGTTTTTACCCTTTAGGTACAGAACCCTAAAATATATCAAAGTTTGAACAATTGTATTTAAATATTTAATCTAATCTTTAGTAACTTATAAACTGGTATTAAGAACGTGGCGACTGTTACCATTTCCATACCAAAATAAATTATGAAAAATTTAGTTTTCTACCTTAATATCGATATAATTCGGATTAAGATTTTACTTTTAAAGGGTCCCCACCGCAAGGTTTTCCAAAATATTTATTCGAAATGAAATAAAACGGAGAAACATTTTTTTCATTGAAAAATGTTTCTCCGTTTTATTTGAATGTGGTATTAAGTTTGTATGGAAATGGTAACAGTCACCACGTTCTTAAGTAACCAGTAGTAGGGTACCTAGTAGTAGTGTTACTGGTATAATATATTATTATTATATTAGAAGTATATATAAGTACTTATATTATTATGTATGGTTTATCAAAACAAAAATCACGTAACTATCAGTTGTTTTAGTTATCTAAACAACATAATTATCTAACAACTAACAACAGAACGTAATTAAAAGGAAATAATTAACTAAAAAGGTCAAATTTTAAATGAATTATGTTATTGACCTTGCGCTTCTTTGTTACCATTTGGAAATTTTCGGTTGAATGTTAAATAGATTATACTCATAGTTATCAAGGGCTTGTTCTAGACAAAAGAAAACCTTTTATATATTTGTATGCCAATTTTGGCATACCTATGCAGCACATGTGTCTTGCTATGGCGCCTCCGCCCGGCCGCGGCAGATTGGGAAGACCCAAGAAGTGCTGGCTTGATAAGATCGGATATGCGTGCAAATGGCCTCACTACATGGGATGCCCAAGATCGTGCGAAGTGGAGACGTAAAAGTAGGAAAGCGGACCCCGGGCTCTCGAGAGAGATGCAACCGGGAACAACGCTCGGATGATGATGATTGTGCAGCACATGTGTATTTACCGGTGCTGAATTATAGCTCACTTAAATACTAATAGAATATTAAGACAGCCCAACTGCAATGCAGAAGGTTGCGGAGTCGATTTCCGCCGGGTACAAGTATTTATGCTTATAAATAAATATTGGTTTCTGGTCTGGGTGTATTCTATGTATCCGTTGTCTAGAACCCATAGTAGAAGCCTAGTGCTTAGTTTTAGATTGCGCTGTGTGTAACCTAGTGCAATATTTAATTCGCCTATGCCAATTTTGGGATAGGTTACATGTAATGCAACACCATAGTGCAGCACAGCTGCATTTACCGGTGCTGAATTACAGCTCCCTAATACTAATACAATATGAACTCATCTTTAAGTTACTTTATTACCTACATGAAATGATTTACACAGTATACATATTTTTTTTTTGCTTAGAAATATGGTAGGTAAAGTGGACCATAGAAGTCAAAGTGAAGCACGGAGCAGTTCGTGGGTGGTATTTAAAGCTTTTTCTTTTGCAAAATAGAAAGTGTTTTTTTTTGCCATAAAATGTCTCGAGTGAAGCAGCAAAACACAACTAGTGTTAAGTTAATTTCCCTCTTGTCAAAACGCAACTAGGTAAGTAATTCATTAAAAAGATACCATCTTGTTAGTAGGTATACCGGAACAAGATAATTAACTGGGTTTGTTTGTCTGTCTGTGATTGATGATGTGCAAATTGAAAGTTCACTCCAGAGTGAACAATAAATTATGGAACTTTATTAGTTTGACTTGTGTAACTTTTTTTTTTATGCATTACTAGCTGCGTCCCGCGGTTTCACCCGCGTAAGTCCCAATCCTGTGGGAATATCGGGATCAAAAGTAGCCTATGTTACTTCTCGATAATGTAGCTTTCTATAGGTGAAAGAACTATTTCGCGCTATGGAAACAATCGGAGCGGAGTTAAAAATGTGTCAGTTTCAAATCCAAAGATCGTTTCCAGAGCGAGAAAAAGTTGTAAGACTATGAAAACACCGTTGAATGTTAAACTGACACATTAATGACTCCGCTCCGCTCGCAGTGGGTATCCGGCATTAGGTACCAACGAGTAAATTAACTTTTCAAAATTACAGCCCTTGAGTTGTCTATCTATGTTTTTATATTGATTCTGTAATACCGACATTATTACAGTAATCGACAAAATGTATCCGTTACTTCTCTTAATCAATGAAAGTTGAATAACTCTCAGTAGACACAAGTTTTTCTGCTAAATCATTGTTTTTAGTAGGTACCTATCGCTGTAAAAGTAAAAGTGTAAAAACGTTCAGATGAGCTCTACTGTCTCTTTGGTGTTTTTTGGAACACAAATATACCTATAGAAGTTATTTTGTTAATTTCTATAGCTAACTGAAAACTTTTGTGTAATAAATTGTAAAGTTGATAAAAAACAATGGCCGACGCGGGCGCTTTAAGGACAACTGTGCCTAGTCACGGGTTGTAGGTATTAAATAAACTTTTTGAATTAACACGATTTGGTAACATCCCTCGTTAAATTTTCCCGAGGGTTAATCGCGTATTATTATTTATTTTCTTACCTCGACGTTTCAACCATGTTACAATGGTCTTGGTCGCGGGGGGTTCCCTCGCGAAAACGCAACTTTATATAAATAAATTTTATTTCATATCAGCTTAGCGAATAGGTCGTCTAACATTTCTGATCGTAAAGACAAGCTAAGCCCCTAGTCCAATAAGTTTTTAAAGATATTTCCAGAATGCCAAGTGCAAGTGCAAGAATTGCACTTTTTAACTGATTTCCAAAATAAGAAGGAGGATCTCAATTGGCCCCTAATTTTTTTTTTAGTAATGTTTCTCGTATTACATAGTATGGACTACAGGTAGTCGACTGTGGCATCAAACTTTCCAAGTGAAGTGACGCGATCTCCGCACCCTTTTCCCAGATGACTCGACAACCTAACTAAGGTAAGGAACCACCACGTCATACTTCATAAATGTTGATCAATCAGCTAAGGTAAACGAAAGTTGATAGGAAATCCTTGATCTTAGTGAAAATGGCCAGTTCTAATGAGGTACGGGGTACGTAGAAGAGACGAGTGGCGCGGGCGCGGGCGTGGCGGTGTAGTACATCGACCTAGTATCAATGCATAGTACAACCTGTACTACTGCAGAGAAGATAAAAATAATCGCTAAAAAAATAAAAAACTTAATTAAGTATTAATTAAGTTAGCCTTTTTTCTAAGAAAAAGTTAAACAAATTTGACATTGAAATTCAACAGCAACAACATTCACTGTAATACTCCCGTAACTTTAGCTCTATTTATTAGAACAAAAAAACACTGTCAATATTAGTCATTTTGTTGAGAAAATAACACTGTAGACATCACGTGCAGTTAGAATTTCTATCGAAAATGTACCTACTTGAACTATTATAGATACCTAGGTAGGTTCAAACTTTTCTCAATTTTCTGTCATTTTGTCACTTCCACGTCACGTCTGTGGCTCTCGCCATATCTATGTAGGCATTACCGAGGAACTCGCGGGTTTTCTTTCCGCAGATATTTTTAATTAACAGTTTTTTATAAACAGGTCGGATAACTTTTACCACACTTTTAGGTAGGTAAGTACGCAATTTTTCCAGAACCGACAGGGTTCCGGTGACGGGTTTTTTCTACGGGTTTTTACGGCTTGATCCCTTTAAGGTGCGATTCAACCTAACTGGAATAAGCAACGAATAGTAATTCTGGGCTTAAAACGTATTTTGTTTGAGAGACTCACGGAGCTGTTCAATCGAAAAAATGTCGATTTATGCGGAGAATAGTTGTTGTTCAAAGCAAAGTCATCGTTTATAAGCAAATGGATTGCTTATAAACGATGACTAAGTTTAAGTATCGTTTGTCTGTGACATGAAGTTTCAAAGTTAACAGACAGTGACAAACGTTACATAAACTTAGTCTTTATTAGTTAGTCATTGACAAATGAAATAAAAACGTCAGATGATAGTCTAAAATTAAAAAAAAACATTTACCCACCATGTGTACACAATTACAAACTTACATATTTGTTAAGTGCGAACTCCAATTGCCAACACGTAACCAAATTCGAAAATGTAAAATTTACCTGAAACAAAAAAGAAATAAGTTAGATAACTTATCCATACAAGGGGCTTTTAGGTATAAATTTCAATCAATTTCAAACTCAAAAACCTTGAAAATAGAGTCGTTTATTTCGAAAAATCGAATAACTTTCCAAATTGAAAAAAAAAATCAATTAAAAACCGAGAAATGCAAGTTTCAAAGTACTACGTAATTGTCAAATGTATACTTTCGCCGCGCAATGCGCACGCGCAACGGAAGCACGATACGATCTATAGAAACGTTCATAAAATTATTATACAAATTACGGGAAACGGCAAATGAAAGCTTAATTTTATTAAATATAATTATTTTATTGATATTAGCATTAAAACCAAACGACGAAAAAGCGTTTTCTTTTCATATTTGAGTTTTTACTTCCTTCCTCTCTCGGTGAGAAATAATCACCACCCGCTGCCTGGTCTATATATTATAATAACTATAACAATTATAATAACTATAACAATTATAATAACTATAACAATTATAATAACTATAACAATTATAATAACTATAACAATTATAATAACTATAATAATTATAATAACTTTTCGTAAATAGTAGTATAGCTCCGTATTTCGGGCTGTTCCCTGCAAGGGGTATTAAGCCGAAAGGGGTTGTTCTAAAGTTGTAGCCCCTCTTAAATATTTGTTTTATTTTGTTTTTAGTATTTGTTGTTGTAGCCACTACCGAAATACATCTTCAGTGAAAATTTTAACCTTCTAGCTATTACGGTTCATGATTATACAGCCTGGTGACAGACGGACAGACAGCGAAGTCTCAGTAATAGGGTCCCGTTTTACCCTTTGGGTACGGAACCCTAAAAACGAAGTAGGTATACAGTCGTTTTTTAGGGTTCCGTACCTAAAGGTAAAAACGGGACCCTATTACTGAGACTTAGCTGTCTGTCTGTCTGTCCGTCCGTCCGTCTGTCTGTCTGTCACCAGGCTGTATTTCCTAAATAAGCAGCAGTAATCACGATTTATCTTCGAAAAATTGTAAAAACAAATTTCTTACCTTTCGCATGTTTTTGTTTTTTATTTCAACATAATTATGTTACGACCGAATTATGTATCGACCACGCTTACAGCAGTAATCATAAAATTTAACGACAACGACTTTACTATTCCGTGAGAAACATGACACTTATGTTTTAATTCTTACTTGGCACTGTTAATTTAATTTTTATGTAAAACAGGTGACAAGTGACGTGGTTTGTCAAAGAAAAGATGAGGAAATGTTATAGGACGAATCTCTGATAAACAAGTTCCCCCTTATTCATAACAGCTGCATAAACTATGTATCGTTTGTCTTTTACTGTCATATGACGTTTCAAAGTTGGTAGACAGATACAAACACATAACTTTGTCATCGTTTATAAGTAAGAGGGTTTATTGTAAGGCTCAATTACTCCGATAAATTTGCGAATAACTAGCTAAACAATAGTTGAGCTTCAAACTTCTTCTTCTTCTTTTCGTGTAGTGTTGTGACTCACCTAGTGTTAGAGTTTTCAGATCACCCTAAGGCCTTCTAACTTGACCTAACGACTGCTGTAAGAGATAACAACCGAGACCAACTGCTTAACTTGCCTTCCGAAGCACGGAGGACCTCGAGAAAATGTTGTTTAGAGCGTTTAACCACTATCTCACCTTATAGTGAGTAATGATATGGCTTAAGATGCAGCACGCTCATCTAGAAGAAGGGAGCAGTGGAACAAGATCCGAACCGTGTTAGCCAGACTTCTTCGCAAAGTAAATAATAATTTGTAGGTAAGCAAGCATAGATAGATTCCTACATTTTTATTATTTTGTGTTTAGATTTTTTCCATTTGCAATCAGTAAGCTCGAATAGCTTTACTAGATACCACTTAGCACCTATAGCATTCGCCTCTGCGTTTATGGGACCACATACTAATACAAGTGTTGTAACAGCCCGGTTACATTACGCAATGGCTGTCTGTCTGTCACTTGTAAACATTTATGTTCGAGAATTCAGTTGAGTTATAGTAAGAGATAGTAAATAGTTCGTTTAGGTCATTTTGATGTTGATGTTATTTTTGCCACTAAGGTACTACTTGATATAATTAATTGTGAACCTTCTCCTTTTTTGAAGTCGGTTAAAAATAGTAATGTAAGAAATGTTTGATAAGGAAAATCTTCCCGTGACGGGAGTCGAACACATGCGCCTCGTTTGTCGGGTATTTTTGATAAAGCATTTCTCCTTTTTAGTATTTCTAGTAGAAATGCCTTAAGATGACGACTTGAAGAATTTGTAGAATGAATGTCAATATATCTCTGTAATTACAATCCATATTTTGGTATTCATTTATGCTTCTTTTGCCTTCTTTTTGGTATTTTGTTTAAGTTAAGTACACAAAACAGTATAATTTAAACGAGATAAATATACTGTTTTGCCACTTACGTGACGCGGAGAACGTCGCAACTCGAGCTATTAGGTATAGCTACCGCGCGGTATGAGTTTTTACTTTATCAATGCTTCACCTTTAGCAATAAAAATAATAAACATTAAAGGTAATGGTATGTTTTTATAATAATGATTTTCTATTAAAAGTAGGTAACCATAAAAAGCTTACACAGTACAAAATCAAGAGATAAATCAAGTTACTATCACGACCCGCCATAATATTTTGTATCAAATAACTGAGCACGAAGAAGGATAAAATAAATTTAATTATAGAAACGGAACATCAAAAGCGGCGCGGGCGTCGTATCTATATTTTATGTCATAATTCAGATAGTTTGACATACGGCATGTCGGCGTCTGCGCATGTGACGACGACGACCTCTCACTTTCGCCGACACATGTTTCTTGTGCTTGACTATTCGAGGTGGCGCTAGCGTCTATGTGAGAAAACAATCATCAAATGTAATTTATAAGAGCGTGTACGCACTGCGTTTTCCCGTATGTCTGAAACCGCAAAAAATGCAACACATTGCTTTCTATACAAACCCATGTATAAGCGTTTTTAAGTGACTGATTTTGCGTGTTGGTACAGTTCCCGGCAGATTAGTTGAAAAAATGGTGGATGCGCAGAAGTCGATTTTTCGTAGAAGTCGCATGAAAAATGTACTGCGCGAACTTTCCTCTTCAACGTCAAAATTTTTCAACTTATCTGACGGCAACTGTACGCCATTCTGCGTTTTCAGCTATACTAAACCGCTTACGTTTAATCGCAGTGCGTTCTAAGCCTTACGAGCACATATTGTGACAAAGCGTGCGTGCACATGGCCTCACTACGCGGGATGCCGAAGATCGTGCGAAGTGGAGACGTATAAGTAGGAAAGCGGACCCCGGGCTTTCGAGAGGGATGCAAATGGGAACATCGCTCGGATAATGATGATGATGACATATTATGTCCTAGCAATCGAAGCGTCTCTGCTTCAAGTCTGGGAAAAGTTCGTTTTGTCCGATTTTGATGTGTGTTTTCCACCGATTATAATGAAACTTAGTGTACAGGTGAGCCTATAGATTTTTTAGGCGTGGGGAATTTCTGATTGTTGGGGTTTATCTCCCACAAAGGAGGCTATTTAATATCTCCTCACTCGGTCCTTCCAATAAAGCGATGGCGGGGTCTAACTGTACGCAGAACTACCAGTTTGTCTAACCAGCTATGGTGAGTGATAATGGGTCTAGTATGTGCTTACAGCTTAGGTATACCTTAACTACCTAACTATATCGATTTTTAACCCGTCTTATCTTTATCTACTTTAATACTATTATCTAATTAACAAATTCCAAATTTAAAATGTAATTGAAGGTTTTTAAATGCCTATGAGCAATAACACCAGTAAAAAAATAATTCTAACCACAATAAAAATCTACAACTTTGAACACAAACGTTCAGTAGGTATTTTGTCTTTCATACCTAATACATAATTGACAAATTCCTCATTTAAAATGTAATTGAAGCGATTTGCAAAGCCTATCAGCCTTACAACCAGAAAAAAAATGTCCTTTCCATAATACTTTATTAATAAATACCACATTAAATATTTAATTAAAGCTATTTGCAATTCTGCTAAAACCAGGAAAAGAGAATCAGATTGCAAAAAAAACTAAATATTTGAACAAAAAAAACATAACTTGGTCCTTTTCCATAACATATACTACCTAATTAACAAATACCACATTTACTATTTAATTACAGCTATTTACAAAAGCCTTTAATAGCTGCAAAATTAATATTAAAAAAAACCTAATAAGTAAATTAGACGAAAAAATACACAGTTTTGTGTTGACATTTATCCAATTTCAAATTAACAAAAATTAATAAATAAATTAAGCAATTAGCGACTTCCTAAAGGCTATAAAATTAATGAAAGGCCGTAAAATAATCAAAATAAAATTAATTCCAATGCTTTGTTTATGAATAAAAAGTTATGTCGTAAGGAAAGATTGATCGAAACATTTTATCTAAAGTTTTTAATAGCATTTTTATTATTGTTACCTGTTTTTATTATGTTACGGTTAAATTTTGAAATGTTCTTAAGGGAAACTTTAGGTAACAACTGTGTTACTTTGCTTGTCTTTGTAGGTCACAAAACAAAGTCAGAAAAAGTGACAAACTCACTTTATAATCAGCGCGAGGGGCTCGATTCTCGTAAATAATTACATATCAGTTAGATGACAGAGACAGTGCAGGCAGACCGATGACAGACGCAGTGCAGACGCAACGCAGACACAACACAATTACAAAGACAACTCAAAACATACTCTCAACTACCATACGAATACAATGAGAAAAGTGATGTTGTGAGTGTTGAAAAATGAGTTTAATTACTATCCAACATCGCGAAAACAGAAGGAAAATCTAAGATATTTTGTTCATTCTTTCTTTCTTTATTAACAGTCCTCTTTTATTTACAGATAATAACAAACATCAAATACCTAGATATACTTTTAATACCTACGTCATCGGATTGTAAAATTTTAGTTATCTCGATGGATGGTACGATTTGGATTTCGTCAACGAAATAAGTACTTGTACTTACCTAGGTGTGTATCTAACTAGGGATTGTAAAACAAAACTGGCCATGTGCGAGTCGGACTCGCGCACGAAGGGTTCCGTACCATTATAACAAAAAAACGCGTTTTTTGTATGGAATAACTTTATTTTTCATTTTATTCTGTTCTTGGTTTTTGTTGGTATAGCGACCACAGAAATACAGTGAAATACAGTATCTGTGAAAATTTCAACTGCATAGCTATCACGGTTCACAGACAGACAGATGGACAGTGGAGTCTTAGGTACTGTTTTTGTTCTTTGTGTACCTACCTACGGAACCCTAAAAACGATTGCAATCTCTATCTAATCTACTTACAGATAATGTGTTAAGCTTCTTAAATATTAACAAAAAAACATTTCCTAATCTCTGATGCCGATTCTAATCATTTTTAACTTATTCCCAATCAAGGAAGATCGGAAAGAAAATAGCCTTTGTTGATCAAGATCTTCAGCGATTCATTGAGTTTTATCACAAGCAGTTCAGTAGATAGATAAATAGCCAATAATAATTTACTCTGAGCAAAGACTTTTCATTATTGTCAATTTGAAATTAAGAATTATGCATTTCACATGGTAAAATATTATCAAGATCTGTAAAATATTGTCATAAAATGAGTTTTTAAGTGAGAAAAACGCTGGTCCAATGTTACCCCAAAACTAACATAACTTTAGACCACATCTACTTCTATCTCTATTTCAGAATTCACACATAATTTGAAAGTTTTTGAATGTAATTGGTATTTGCAACATAACAAGATCACTTTAAATAAACTTTGTGATTATTTGGAGAAATTCTTTCCAAATTACTTTGTGGTCATTCTATACATTTTATTGCGTAACTACTCGAAATTGTCTTTTATGTGGTGCAAAGTTACCCGGAATGACTTTACATAAATCTTTTAATTCTTAATTTACTCAATAAACTTGATTCATAAATCTTTATCTATTTACATAACATATTAGAGTAAATATTCATGTTATGTATTTACTTAATTTTATGGCACTTTTTGATATTTTTAAACTAGATTAGATAAGTAAAAAAACCGTATAAGAAAAAAAATGACTAGTTTGTTTGAAAAAATCATAAATTCTAGATCGTTACATAATTTTTAAAAGAAACACGTTTTTTTCTAAAGTTAGGTGCTAGTTAGGTACTACCTATTTATTGGTCTTATCTAAAAAATCTAAAGCCATTCAATAAAATTCAGTTATTGGGTTTTTGAGAAGCCCTTTTCCACTCCACCCTTTAACAGTATGTGATTCCGGTGTTATTTCTTTTATGTTTTATGTTCGCCCTAACTAAGGCCATTAGCTTGACCTAACGACTGCGCTATCAGAGATAACAACCGGGATC
Organism: Idaea biselata; assembly: GCA_958496205.1. NCBI lineage: Eukaryota > Metazoa > Arthropoda > Insecta > Lepidoptera > Geometridae > Idaea > Idaea biselata. The sequence continues at coordinate 1,696,125 of OY292398.1, read as the reverse complement.
TACTTAACGGGTTAAGCCTTCCGAAGCACGGAGGAGACCGAGAAAATGATTTTTTACCACACAAATTATCGATCAATTACCCATCCAAGTAAATGACCGAACCAAGCGTTGCTTACCCTGCACGACCATTCAAGGTCAGCCGCTGCAGCTATGCCAATGAGCTCCTATTCACTATAGATAATGTGTATTTGTACCAAATACCAATATACGGCAGAAAGAATAAAGTTCGACCACGACTTATTCAAAATCTCGATCATGTTAAAACCATGCAATTAAAAAGTACAACGACCCCGAAAATTAGTTGAACTTCAAAGGTTAGATATGGTTACGTATGAAACAGAGATAAAGATACACCGGCAATAAAATCTTTATCGTGAGATTTTAGACAATTAGTAGCGTATTGTACATTCTTAGGATGATTCGTGAATGGTCCATTGTTTACTTACGTTTCAGTTGTTTGACTTAGGCCTCAGTGTGTAACATACCTAACCTACGCGGACGCAAAACATCTCGGAGCACATAATTGGGTCGTTCTTGCGGAAATTTGGACAGGGATTTTTCGTTAGGAGAATCGATTTGAGCAAGGTAAATGGCGTCCCCATAAACTGTCAATTTTATAAATTTCATTTTAAAATAATAAATTGAATTGTGATTTCAATTTAATGCAATTATTCGCCTGTCTTATGTTATTATACGATTAAATAAATACTAATTTAGTTGATTATTTAGCAGCAGTAGAACAACCACAATCGAGTTCGTTGATCAAACCCTAACATCCTAATAATAGCAATTTACGGACTCTACTGCGACTGCGGATATCTAGAATATCTACTATGTTGCAAATTGTGTTATTATTTTTTCTGTGATTATATCATTGAGATATTACGGACTAGTACTAGAGGTGATGTCTCAAACATATGTATGTCATGTGCCTTTTACGCGAAATAAATATCAAAGCCGCTGCAGCGCTGGCAATTTTTTTACGTCTATCGTCTTCCTTCAAATATCATATCTACTCTTGAGGTTGAGATCAATAGATGAGATTATATACCCACAGACATGATAGGTAGTAGGTACATATTGTCATCAAAACTGTCACTTCTTCGTACCTACCTAAGTTCCTATATTCTATAGTAGGTACTACCTAACGCAACACCGTGTTTACCGTCTGTCAATTACGGTAGCCTCAGATTCCTAAGGTTTTTTCCACATTTTATAGGTAAATAGCGTTAGTTTTTTCACTACCAAGTTAGGTGTTGCAACGAGGATGGAGTCTGCATCACCGTTACCAGGCATTCCTGGACGGGCGACACCAATTAGCCTAGGGCGGGACGCGCACGCGCGGTCTACCCGCGACGAGTTTACTGCGCGCACGCAGCGAGCGGTTGCTCTGTGGTTTGTGACACAGTGACTGTTAGTTAGACGAACGTTTCTTTTCGTGGATTTTTTTTCGTGGATGTGTTACTTTGTTTCACTACTGAGCAATGTCTTCTTCATTTACTATCGTCTTCCTGATTTAAAGCTGATTTCGAACAGTTTGTATTGAATGCATTGGGTGCCATCGTTTTCTCAGTAAAAGTCATTAATTTTAGATTGACTCCCTTGAAATTCCCTTTGGAAATGGTTGTAAAAGTCAATTAAATTATTTTCGTTTATTGAATGTATTAAGAAACTAATAAAGACATATATAAAGACAATTGATAGGTAACAACTAACAAGTATTAATATTCGACTTTTTATTTTTTTCTTTATATTGTAATGATGTCACCTAATCGTTGCATCGGTGATTAAACGGTGCACAAACATGATAAAAACCTTTTTATCGGAAAATTACAAATTGATAATCTACGTAAAAGAGTGTTCGAGGATATCAGCTACCTATGTATAATAGTTTTATTAATAAATTAACATTTAATTTGAATTCAAACTAAACAATCATATGGACTATATAAATTATAGGTACCTACCTATGTTTTATAAATTTTTCTTCTGTTTCTACGATGTTGTATTGAAATTACAGACATTTTTCGGTTTTAATCGCGCTAACAGCAATGCTAAAAGTAATAAACGCCACGCGTCTTTAATTAATTTAAGTTATTTAAAAAATACTTCTATAAATCCGCGCAAAGCGTGGATGAGGAACAAAAACAAACAACAGAAAAGCGTAAACGAGTTCTTGATAGAACTAAAACCTTATAAAATATTCAGTAAAAAATGTAATAGAGGAAATTGTTAAAGACGTAATTTACAACCAACTTATTTTCTCACAAAAGTGAGCAAAACAAACGATCTATGTATCCCGTATACTTACTACTCCATTTCTTCGTGATAATTGAGGGTGAGGGTACATCAGGCATTTCCTAGTTGCTGCCGTAATAGGCAAGTAACCGGTCCAGTAACATTGTACAGAGAAAAAACTGACACCAACCGCTGCACAGGAGTCAATGCGCCGGCGCAAGACCCAGGACTTGCAGGTAATCCAATAAATAAAACTATAAAACTAGTATCAAGAAGAAATCTAAACATATTCGCTTTGCTAATGTAACTTAATGATAGGAATACAAACTGAAAACTTAAGATTCCAATGACAGTTTTATATTTTAAACGTATTTGCATAAACAATATTCAAGCCTTAAGTGTTATCATTGAAGTTTGATGCTTAAAAGATCTTTAAAGGAATTGAACGCTAGTTACAACTTCCCACGCTACATTCACTATTTAGCTATCCTTTCATTAGAAATACTTTAGATAACTAATCTAAGATTACCTTGATCTGCAAGAACCGTAAAACAAATATTCTATTTGCTTCGATATCTGTCTATCAATAGTTTAAGTATTTTAATGTTTATATCCGGCACTAAGGAATATTCATTTATGTTTTATCCGATAACAATCTATTTACGGTAGCATGATTACTGATTACATTAAATATATTAGACGTATTTACTACATGATTTATCTTTATTGAATCACGACTTCAAAAAAAATATAAGTAGCCATTGTGATTCAAATTGAATGTTCCTAAAATAAATTTGATTTCTTACGCAATAAAGTTGAACATTTGTGTATGTTGTAAACAAAAGTGGTCGTAAAATGGACCCCTGGGGAACCCCCAACATATCTTACTCCCAATTAACGTATCATTATTTTACGAAAGGTTTTAAATCTCTTTGGAAAAATACTTGTTTTCTTTAAAGTGTAAACATAATTTGTGATAAAAAGTGTTTTCCCGAGTCTATTATATCAAAGGCACTTGATTGATGGAGTCGAAAGCTCATTAAAAATCCGTGGCGATTGTATCTTCTTTTGGTAATAAAATTTATTTTTATGGGCGAAGTTATTTTTTATTCTTTCATTATTATTTCCCGATTAACTCCGTTAGTGACACTGGGAGACAAGAGTAATTTATCGATGTTTTAAATATACGTTTTTAAACACAAATCACCGAATTCTTCAGTCATTTTACAAGTGTAGACGATAAAAAACGAAGAAATTACATTAATCTATTCCTAACCAACTTTATCGAAATCGGGAGATTTTAAATACGTGGCGTTTGTTATTTTAATCAAAATACTTAATGCTGATTATATCAAGCAGTACATTTAAGAATAGAAAGATATAGAAGGTTATTTTCACTATTGTCAAACAAACTGAAATAGGTAAGACCATAAGTAGGTAATAGTATTGTAATAGGCTAATAGGTATGAAAATGCAATAAGTATAATAAAATTACAGACAGTCTACTTGTCATGTAATGACATTAATACATATAGTAAGTAGCTATGTATATACCAATGTCATATAATTGGAATAAACATATAATTAGGCTCTACATTTGATATAATAAGAAGAACCGTGAAATCTTTGTTACGCGTTGAATGCCTTGTAACAAAACCAGAAATAACGATGTTAACTACGATAGAACTAGAATCAGTACTGCAATCAGTAGCCTGGACTAAAATAGCTGGAATATTTAAGCGAATACGCGAGTGAAGTCAGGGCTTAGTATACAAGTATAGTTGTGTCTGTCTGTCAGTCAGCGGTAACTGTGGTCGGGGCTTCCGCATTGCGCGGGCGCCGCACGCAGATGCAGTATTCGTTTCGTAAATTGTTTCTTCTTTTAGATTAGAGAGATCGTGATGTTAATTTGAAGCAATTTAATTTTAAATTTCTTATTATGTAAGAAAAAGATCGATAAATTACGACCACGAATAAATAAGTTAGTAATAGTAGAAAATCAGAACATAGAATAAAATGCACATTCATCTATACTAATATTTTAAAAGGATAGATTTGTTTGTTTGTAACGAAACGACTGGACCGATTTCAAAATTTATTTCACCAATAGAAAGTTACATTATCGAGGAGTAACATTGCTACTTTTGATCCCTATATTCCCAAGGTATCGGAACTTACTCAGATGAAACCACAGATCACAGCTGGTCTACTATAAAAGAATGCCTGCCTATTCTTGAAGTCTCCTCAAACATTAGGTAATATTAACAAAGTAAAAAAAGAAGCACAAGAAATACTAAAAAATATGCTTAAGACAGAACATTATTACGCACAGTAATACTTAAGCGGATAAAAAAAAAGAGTTAAAAGCAATTTAGCTAATCAAAAACTGAATAACATATCTTTAGCACAGAAAAATGTAGATCTAACTGCACGTAATCACCAATTAAAAAGCACAAATCGACATATAGAGAGATCCGGTTGAAAATTGTGTTAAAACAAAACGCATATAGTTAGAAAACAGACAGACTCATGATATTGTCGTTACAAAAGCGGCGCTCGCGCAGCGTGAAGCGTTATTAGAGTAGAACGGTGTTTATATGTATACATATACATACATATCCAATCAAGTTAACTCGGCAGATGGAATTTTATAACACTCATGTTTTCCTAAATTTAAATTAATTTAAACTAGCATATGTATTTGGCAAAAGAATATACAATGGCAAAAGCAATAAAAAAATTGAAAAATACATAGGTATCTAATTAGTAGATATACTTAGACCTATTAAAAAAATGCGTGTCAATCCTTACTGGAAATAAAGTTAAGATCTATTCTTATGAGAAACTAATAAGAACTACGAATATAATTATTATACCCTCTCTGACATACACTTTTGAATTCAAGATAATACAATTCAGTTATTTTCGCAATTCTTTGAATAATCACATTAAAATTAATAGAAAGGTATTAATTAATTAATTAATAAAACAGACTCAGAATATAATTATGAAATAAAAATTACATAACATCTGTCAATACATAATAAATTGTAATAAAAGCAAGGTAAGAATCTGTCATAATATTTAACAAAAAAGAATGCTAATTTATTTTATAACTGCATTAGCCAAAATCAAAATCAAATAAATTAATCAAATGACAATATATTTTAAAATTCAGATGTAATTAAGTGTTGTAGCACTGTATAAATTAGTGTTGAATTATGTAGATATCTGCGTATTACATCAGAGATACATCGAATGCGCGGGCGCAGGAGAAATGCACTGTGGCGGGAAAATACTTGGGGACGTATTCAGGATTATTTTTAGTAGGTTTAATTTATATACATTTTTGTATTAAAGCTTTAAATTATAGTTAATCTATTGATGATCAAGTAGGTACATAGACAACTATACAAGACTAGATGGCCAAAAGATTAACTTCAAGAAATATTTAACAAATGCATTATATTTATTACCTGTAAGAACAAAAACATCAATTTTCGATGTGATTGCCAGTCACTTCCATAGAGAGCAATGGCTTTGTGGGAAGTGCATTGTTTTGAAAATAGGCACTAAGGCCTAAATTCATCACTTAATCCGCATCCTTGACCCGTAAGAGAGACAGAAAGAAAACAACAGACGCATTTCTGAAACAAAATCTTTCATTTATAAACCTTACTGCGTTTTAAATCAGTTATTCGATATTTTGTCAAGCTTTTGCTGATGCAAAATATTACATGCGAATACAAGACAAAGCATTGATAAATTATCTTATGCCTAGAAGAGAAATATTCACTTCGTGGATGCGTGGCGCTAGGTATGCGAAAAGGGAATGCGCACACTCAATGGGGGACGTTGGTGTCAAGGGGCGATCCGCCCTCTAACAACCATCCTGACTCCGTCTCTGGACTAATGTGAGCATTATTTATGCATTAAAGGATATCATTAAAAGAACATCATGTCGACGATGACCTGTAAAACGTGTTTTTAAGACGTTCTCAAGTCCCGGGAGTTGTTTTTTTATACTTTACAATTTTCAAATGTCCAAACTTTAAGGTTTTAGGGTTCCGTACCTAAAGGTAAAAACGGGACCCTATTACTGAGACTTCGCTGTCTGTCCGTCCGTCCGTCTGTCCGTCTGTCACCAGGCTGTATCTCATGAACCGTAATAGCTAGAAGGTTGAAATTTTCACAGAAGATGTATTTCGGTTGCCGCTACAACAACAAATACTAAAAACAAAATAAAACAATTATTTAAAAGGGGCTCCCATACAACAAACGGGTTTCAGAAATAACAAGGAGTCGCGGGACAGGAACAAGGACAGGAGTTGGTCATGGAATTCAAAATGGCTACCCTATCTGTCAAATATACCAGTCTGCCTTCACTTACCAAAGAGTTTCTTTTATGTTTCAAATTTTCTTTGTGCCAAGGTTTTTTTTTTGAGTGATTCGGTCGTTTGATGGGAGTAAGAATCGAAGATAAATATTTCATATTTTCCTATAAAATTTAAAAATTGGTTGTTGTAAACCATTTTAGGGTTCCGTATCCAATTGTGATAGGGGTACGGAACCCTTTATGCGCGAGTGTCGCACTTGCCCCGTTTTTAAAGTGTTGGCCTCAAGATAAATGAACCAGTGTTATACTTATACTCGTAGTACCTGCCTATACTTACTTTGTATCAAGTTTAATTTTTTAGGCCCAACAAAGTCAAGTTTTTTGGTGTCAGTTTAAAATATCACATTATCTTTTGGGTATCCTTCTAGTTGACTTAACCTGCCTCCCTTTATTGAATCAAGATACTTCAAATGTTTTAAAATTCGGCTAAGGGCGGGTCGCACCTGCGCGCATTTAATAGGGTTCGGCACAAAAAAAACACGTTTGTTGTCCCACTAAAAACAATAAAATATAAATATATATTTTATTGTTTTTAGTTTGAATTTGTTGTTATTACGGCTACATAAATATATCATGTGAATATTTCAACTGTCGCATGTCGAGCGATCACGGTTCATGAGATACAGCCTCGTGACAGTATCGTACCGACCCTAAAAAAAAATATGAAATTGAACTGAAAAAATACCAGTTCGAGAAATAAAACCCATAGCTGACTTCTTTAAATAAGAATTTAAAGACTACTTGGCTTATTTCCTAGAATAAATTATACCTATTCGAATAAGAAGAAATTATTCAATATAGTTGTTTGTTTATGTTATGACTGAAATACCTAGTTATTGACTACTTTGTTTGGCAGAACTAGGTGTTCCCGTTCGAAGGATCCAAATGTGGTCTAGATTATGGTTAGGTTAGGTTACTTTCTCTACTATATAAGATCTAGGTAGGGTAGTTACCTTATTGTGTTGTATATTTGTGTCTCGAAATTGTTTGGTTTGCCAGTTTTTATCACTACATTTATTGAAATTATAGACATTTTTCGGTTTTTCAATTAAACAGTTTACAGGTCTTTTCTTCACGAGAAGGGACCTCGAAACGTTGAGCGTTGAAACAATGCTAAAAGTAATAAACACCACGCGATTAAAACCGAAAAATGTCTTTATTTTCAATACAACATCGCGAAACCAGTCATTTATTTTTAGGATTCCGTACCCAAATGGTAAAAACGGGGCCGTTTTACTAAAACTTTATTGTCTGTCTGTCTGTCACCAGGGAGGCTACCGCGGTTGTATCGTTGACATCAACTCGATGCCGCCGACGCGGTAGTTTGACATCTTTGACTGCGGGATTTTCTGTCAAAATCTTCAATTCAATTCAATTCTGTCTGTGTTTCATTCATTCAATTTGGCTTCGGCATCGGTATGAGTAATCGACGCGTCGATTTGAAATTTTCGCGGTTCGAAATTCGGCTGTCAACTGTCAAATGAATTCGTTGCCGATGCCGACGGAACAACCGCGGTAGCCTTCCAGGCTGTATCGACTGTCAACTTTCAACTGTCTAGCTAACACGGTTCATGACATTCAATCCTGGTGACAGACAAACAGACGGACAGTGGAGTCTTAGGAAAAAGGTCCCGTTTTTACCCATTGGAAACTTTAAGTTCACTTTATTAAGATTACAAATGCTAAGGCTAAAATTCCAAAACAGATACCAAGAAATATTCATCCAACATGACCATAATAACCTCCTATTATGTCTATAATGAACAACGAACACTCCTTCATTGCCCAATACAGTAAACAGATCGAAAACGGGCAAATTTTAATATCATAACCTAAGTTCGTGACTGCAATGCGCAGGAGTGTACCGTGGAGCCATTTACTTTGTACATAACGATATTAAACAACATGTTTCCGAAGATGTCAAAGGGCACCGCAAAATTGAAGCGTAATTCTAATAATTTTATAATAAGTACATAGTATTTCAGAGATTGTGTTGTCAATGAATTATTTAATCATGATGTCAGAGAACAATAGGCCAAATATAGTGCCGATTCCTAACTCACAAGCCACAACTTTACATATTATGAACTGAACTTAGTTCAATACGTGCACTATATGATTTGAACTTCAAAATTAAGGTGTTGTTTTCTTATAATTAGCAATTTGTTTGAATTTACACTCTATCTTACTTACATCCTTCTTTTACACATCTAAAATTCGCTAGCGCTATCCCTATCACGCTATTGTATCGAAAAAATCAAAACGTAGGACCATGGTCATGGCTGATATAGGACTTATGATAGGTATAAACATTACTATTTTTTTTCTAAAATCTTTATCCAGGGAGGAAACAATCGACGAAGTTGGTAAAGTTTGTATGGCGTTATTCTGCATTGGTGAAGATGAAGCTAATATGGACACTTTAGAAATACCAATAATATTAACAAGAGACGATAAAAAAAACAAGCAATTAATAAACAAAACTAATCAAATAAGAAAGAAACAATAAAAGAAACTCTATCGATCACAATACCATTGCACAATAGAATCCAACAAAACCTATCACCATGAATGGATGTTTTATCTCCTGGTAATATGAAGTGAATTTCACGGTGATGCAACACACACTGAGGAAGTACTAGGTAATGTTAACAGGTAATTAGCAATTTTGTTAACATCGCGGTTTCGAGTGAAAGTCTGGTTTATAGGTGGTTGTGTTATGTATGTTGCTTGTATAGATATACATAATGGAGATGTTTGAACATTTCCTTACTTCCTCTCATCAATTCCTTAAGGTTTTTACATGAAAGGTTGTTACATGAACCAAGGGTAAACCTTAATACCTACTAAGAAATACAATGTATTCGTTTGCAATAATAACAGACATTTGATTGTCATTGTCAACATTAAATAAGCCCCAGACACGCGCATTTCATTCAACATTTTTATACGCTTTCAAGAGATAAGTTATCTTTACGTCCTACTTTAGTTTTATTTTGTACAAGTGTTGAGTCGGCCTGCTAATGGGGCTTAGCAGAAAAGTTTACGTTGTAAAATAAAAATGTCATTTTTATGTTTTTCAAACTAGATTGCTGAGTTCGCTGTGAATATGTTGTTTACTGGAGGCTGGGAACAGTTGCTACGGCAACTGGGGTTCTATAAGATTTATAATTTTTTAGGGTTTCGTAGTCAACAAGAAATCTTTAGTTTCGTCAAGTCCGTCTGTCCGTCTGTCTGCCCGCGGCTTGCATGAGTATACAAGGATTTAAATTTATTTAGTTAGTAATTTATTAATATTAGTTAGCAACTATATATCTGCCTCTCCCTTTCAGTGCCTAGTTATGAAAATTAAAACCTGAAACAATTCCGGCTATTCAGTCTATTATACATGCTTTCTAGTCGCAAGTAATGCCGAGGATAGCCTGCGTTCGCAAGGCTGCGCCCGCGCCGCCGGGCTGCCAACTAGCGCAGTTACCACGCACGACTGCCTCGAGAAAGGCATTCCTATTTTTATTTAACTTTGTTTTCCTAAGTCGGTAATGTAGAAAGGTGGGATCACGAATAATGAAGTCTCTTTCAACATTTGCAACTATTGCCTTCATGAATATTCCGGTCGCAATTACAAAAGGTAGTATCTACTTAGTATGCGCGTGCGTTTGTACGACTTTTTAACAAATGAGGTTAAGTATTTGAGGCGATGGAGTTTTTCCTTTGTAGTGCCTACTGTAGAGTAGTGGGGTATGTGTGCCATTTCTGGTAGCGTTTAGTCGCTGTTTTATGTGATGTTAATATTTTGTTTTTTCAACCTTTCAAGTGATAATCAGTCCCTTTTCCGTTTTAAGGTTGCTTGGAAGAAATAAGGCCGCCTATTTGTACAAACTTTTTAAAGTTTTTCATGTGTAAAAAGCAAGCACTAAAGTTTTGTGCTAAGTAAGATCTAAGTTTTACTTAACAGTAAAATCTAAGTTTTACTTAACAGTAAGATCTAAACATTATTTCTTAGTGTTAATCCACACTTAGGAATACTGCTTTTTGAAAAAATGCTTTCAAAAACTTTAGTACCCGGCGGGATTCGAACCCGCGACTATTGGTAATCCGAACCAAAGCGTTAAACCGCTTCGCCACGGGTAGCCCTCCAGCCGGGTCGAATTTAAGAAAGCACCTCTTCGTGTGTTCTTGCGAGTAAGGCCTCGTAGTGACATCTACCGGCGAACTTTGCAGATCGACTCGGCTTGTAACTTCCCATAATACATGGAAATGATTACAATATAAGATGACACATTCCAAACATGTAAACATTATTTCTTAGTGTTAATCCACACTTAGGAATACTGCTTTTTGAAAAAATGCTTTCAAAAACTTTAGTACCCGGCGGGATTCGAACCCGCCACTATTGGTAATCCGAACCAACGCGTATCTTACTTTACCGTAAAAAGGGTAACCCCTTTTTCGGTAAAAAAAACTGAAATTCAGGAGTTTGACCCCAGCCTGGCCGGCCCCCGCACATGCGCGTATAGATTATCCACTTATTAGGCCACACTCTGTATAAGAAGGTACTAAGTAGAATCATTTATTATTAGTATACTTAATGAATAATGGAATACCAACACATCTATCTAAGTGGTTTTTAATAACTACTTCCTCCATCTTACCAACACGTTTTGTTTTTTTATTTTAAAATATAATTTGAATCATTTAAAACGTATTTTGTATCTCATTCTCAACACAACACAACAATGTGGATTGAAAAAACGTTAGTGTCATTCAATAAAATTAAATTGCTTTTTTATGTAACTGTTGTTTTTTGTGCAAAATCTTGATTGGGATTTGGAGGTTAAATCTCTACTAATACTTATAAACTAGCAGAGTCCCGTGGTTTTCGCGTAACTCCTAATCCCACGGGATTTTTCAAAAACTCTTTCTTAGTGGATGGTTACTCATCGCACAGAAGTCAGAACACACTCTCCAAATTTCAAGTTTGTTTTGTTTTGTTTGGTTTGGGATCTGCGTTGACATAATTATAGATCAGTCAGGACTTTGAATTTTATATACATACTAGCTGACCCGGCAAACGTTGTTTTGCCTTATAAATTATAGATAGTAGCCGATTTTCAGACCTACTGAATACGCATATAAAATTTGGTAAAAATCGGTCTTGCCGTTTCGGAGGAGTACGGTAACTAACACTGTGACATGGAAATTTTATATTTAAGATTAGAAGATATAGATGCGAAACTAACTCCAGTATGTTTACTGTTTTTGTGCCACGGGAAAGGCTTTTGCTCTCATCTCACCGGATGGGAAACGACGACGAGGTCGACGGTGTAACATGCTTGTCTATAATAGAAGAAACCTTTAGACTTGGTTTCTTCTATAAAAACCTTGGAGTCCTTACTCCAAGGCTTCAAGGTTGTAGTAGGTATATGGTGATCCCGAAATATGGATACTTCCCATATTATAATGTTGTCCGATTGATGAGACAAATGGGAATAACGTTTTTTGCCATTTATTTATAACCATACTCTTCACAATAAAAAGCAAAGATGAAAATAAAACAAGCCAAACTTAATCAAAGGTCTTCGTACAAGAATTCCAGGGTCACATTCACGCTTGACGCTTTCCCATAAGACGAAAACGATATGAGTTTGGTATTTTATTATCTGATACATAAGACGGTCTATTCATCTGTTTTCTTAGATGATTTATACATCGCAGGCAACTCTTAATTCATGCTATTTATGGCGCTGTAGTGCTCGGGACATTGTTAGGTGGAGTAGGCTTGCCCAGCACCTATACCAACCTCCCAGCCTAGTCAGCCATGTCCAGAGGAAATAACAGGTCAATATGTCTGGAGCTAACTAAGCCGTGGGTTTCCTCACGATGTTTTCCTTCACCGTAAGAGCGATGTTAATGACGCACGTAACTTTTTCTTAAAGAAAAGGACATTGGTGCGTGGTCGGCCAGGATTCGAACGCATGACCTTCGGAATGGAAGACGGTCTAAGGTGTGGGTAATATTCGGTGTTCCCAACCCAACGCAATTTGTATTAGAAAATGTATATTTTATGTAAATTGAAAAAAAAACCGAAACTTTGCAATATTTCCTCCACATTAGAGAAACAGTCTTTTTCGATTTTTAATTTGACCATGTCGTTGTCGTTAACGTCTTATATAGAAGCGTAGGAATCCATACACTATTTTTGAAAAAATCACTCGGCACATTATACCCTAATCGCGTTTCGGAGAAACGTTCATATTTTATTGGCGTTATATTGCTGATATAAATAAATCCCTGGAATCTTTGAAGAAATCAAAGAACACTAACTTAGTTTTTATATATTTTGACTATACATACATATTATTATATAGGCAAGTTGTTGATTTTATCTGTCTGTCATCCTTAACCATTTCGATCGTCTTTTGTTTTCGTTTCGATCGTCTTTTGTTTCTACTCCGTCTTTCGATCGACCAAAATACATAGGTACCCATAATAAGTATTTTTCGGGGGAAATCGAAACAGGGGAAAACGGAATTGGGGGGAATCGGAACGAACCCAATTATTTCATGCAAAGCGGTTCATACATAATGTCATTAAGGCCTCTCTCTGCTTTCTCCACTGGTCCCTATCTAGTGCCAGCTGGGTCCAGTCCCTAAAGCACGAGTCCAGTTCGTCCCACCATCTCCTTCTTTGCTTACGTTCTTTATTTTTGTTAAGGAGCTGAACTCTGTATTTCTTGACAAAAAGCATGCTGGAGTCTATGGCACGCTAGCAGACCCTTTACAAATATACAAAAAAATGGTAAGTAAACATTTCTGGTGAAGAAGTAGTCATGTGCTGGTCACACAGTACCTATCTTCTTCTTCTTTTCGTATAGTGGTGTGGCTCACCTGGTGTTAAAGTTTTCAAGTCGCCCTAAGACCTCTACTTGACCTAACGACTGCTATCAGAGATAACAACCAGGACCAACTGCTTAACGTGCCTTTTGAAGCACGGAGGAGCTCGAGAAAATGATTTTTTGCCACACAAATTATTAGTCACCCATCCAAGTAATGACCGCGCCAAACGTTGCTTAAGGGCGTTTATTCCATTCTCTTTCTCCATACAAACGTAGTTTACGTTTTCCTCCCTGGATAAAGACATTAGAGCAAATATGTTTATGCCATAAAACTTATATCTGGCATGACTATTCATCTTCCGAAATATTTTTTTCATTTTTTATTTTTTATTATTATTTTAATTAGAAAAAAAAAAAGGTTCGTACATTGACAAGACATGACAGATATAGGTTTTATGGCATAAACATATTTGCTCTAATGTCTTTATTCAGGGAGGAAAACGTAAACTACGTTTGTATGGAGAAAGAGAATGGAATGAACCCTCTTAACCGTCACGATCGTTCATGATCGGCAGGTACAGCTAGGCCAATGAGCTCCTCAATACCTATAAGAAGATTTAATACGAATTCGTCCCATATTTAGTTCAAAAGGCGTTCAGTAAATCGAGAATGGCTTCGATTGATCGCAAAATATATGTCAAAAACATAATTAATAATAATCAACAGACAGACAGGTTACCGTTAAACCCCCGGATATACAAGTTTCGTTGTATTTATATGGAACACAATCAAAATTGTTCTTAAAAGCTGTCATAACAGTGATGTATTGATTGTAACATGTTGTTTTTCAAAAGAGGACTCTGTTAGGGTCTGTGTCTTTCTGACAATAAACATTAAAATATTAGAATTAATCAGTCTCAAAGACTCAAAAGTCTTCTCGCGATCACGGCCGCTGTAACCCGTTTGCCGAAACGTCGAGGTAATTAAAATCCATAGTTATTTACACAACGCGATCTAGATCCGAAGTTCTAATATTCAAGACGGTCGGAAATCGTGTTAGTTTAAAAGCTATGTCCCATTAAAGAAAAAAAATGTACCTAGGTACAGTCGTACAAGATTATTTTTTCCCAATAAACACCTAATAGGAACTATAGATCTCAGTATATGTGGTTTTAATACTGACTGATATGTGATATAAAGGCGATAAGCCCACCCATTGTGCCAACCTAGTTTTTAAGGTTTTTTTCTTTGTATTTTTAATTTTTGGTACAATAGAACGTTTATCTATCTATCTTTAATGGTCGCCTTCCACCGCGAGCGGACCGGAGCCATTAATATGTCAGTTTAACAACCAACGATCGTTCTCATAGCGCGATCGAGCCCTAAAGCGCCGTATGTCCATGAAAACGAACGTTGTATGTTAAACTGACACATTAATGGCTCCGCTCCGCTCGCGGTGGAAGGCGACCATTAATTTCAACTCCATCCCTCCGCGCTTTTTCGAGATAAAGCGTCTTGCCAGACTGACGGACGGACGGTCAACAAAGTGTTCCTATACGGTTTCCTTTTTATTACCTTTTGAGGTAGAGAGCTGGGTTGGTCTAGTGGTAGATACCGCGACTTTCTTTCCGAATGTCGTAGTTTCGAATCCTGGCCGGCCGCGCACCAATGTCTATTTCTTTAAGAAAGTTTAAGTGCGCTATTAACATCGCTCTTACGGTGAAGGAAAACATCGTGATAAAACATATGGCTTAAAGTCACGCAAAAAGGCCCAGTTATAGGGCTAGCTGCGGAAAAACACAGTAAGAAGTAAAGTAAGTATACCTTTTGAGGTACGGAACCCTAAAAAACAAACGCGTATCAACCCATTGAAATAAAAAACCCATCAAATAAAATGCAGACAACTGTCAATTTAAGTAAATAAAGCCAGACTCAAATCGTCCATCGATACAACAAAAATATATTTTTATGCGAAGAAAAAAGACATTCAATACATCGTATCTCGGATATTGTGATAAGGAACCCAGCGGGTGGTTCAGTTTCGGCGCCAAAAAGTGAAAAAAGAAACACCGATGGATTTCGAGGCGCGAATTTCGAGTTCAGTAATATTAATCAAAGATTTTGGAGGGAATTATCAATTTATTGGCAAGTTGCAGTGGCACCTGATAAAGATAACTGGACAGGAGTGTCGGGTTTTAAGGTTTATTATGTTTTTTTCGCGATATAATCGAATTATATTACTGCTTTATTATTATTTATTTATTATTAAAAAGTATATTGTGTTACTCTCCATCACTTAAGCTATCCCTATGTAAATTTTCATCCAAAACGGTCGAATCGTGTGACCACACGGTCATGTAATATTGTAAATCCGAAAAAATATTACATGGTGTGGATTTGGATCGAATAAGTGCACGATCGGTCAACTTCGCGTCCACTTAAATTTTGCGAAGGAGAAGAGCAATCGGTCCACTTTTTCACAATCCGACTTTGTACTATTACGTGCAATTGACCAATTTGACCGTAGACCAAAGAATCTAAAATATCATCGATTTTCTGTTTTTTTTTCGGAAAAAAATTTAATAAATAAATTAAAAAGCTTAAGCTTGATAAATTAAGCTCATTCGATTTTAATCGCGTGGTGTTTATTTCTTTTAGCATTGTTTCAACGCTCAACGTTTCGAATAGTTTCAATACATTTACACGTCTCTTCTTCAGGAGTGACCAAACCAGGATTGTCATTGAAGTTTGAAAACCGAAAAATTAGTTTAATTTTTAAATATCACCGCCATTTTAACAACAACAACAGCAATATAGCAAAGCTCATTGACAAACCTCTTGTTTTGATTTCGAGCACGTTTGTCTCAGTACACCGACCAAATTACAAACACAGCTCATTACCATGAAGCTTGTGTTTAAGCAAGGTGTGTTTTTAAAACAATCGATACTTATAACAGTACTTTATGAAAATGTCACCGAAGAACAGACACATAATGACATAGCTTCGCGATGCGTGTGCGCAGACAATTGGACGCAGCTGCGGTATTAGCATCGAGCGCTCGACCGGGGAGTGGAGAACAACAGACCGTAAAAATAGGTCACTTTCGAAATTATAGGGATGTGCAATGTTTTGATGAGCTTTGGCTAGCCGTGTAGCCCCGGCATAGAACAGGGCTACCTCATCTCTTCCCGTGGGTGTCGTAAAAGGCGACTAGGGGATCTGAGGGAGACTAGCAAGCCTTTAGTTCTCTCCGCGCGGTGGCGGATTAACTGCTTGGTCCCTAGGAGGGTTGGTGTCAGGCAGGTGGCCGGCCTTAAAAATGACGACGTATCTACTGCGCCGACCCCAAAATAATTTGGGGTTTAACGGACCCCGGGCTCCCGAGAGGGATGCAACCGGGAACATCGCTCGAATGAGAAGAGAAGAAGCAAGGTTTTGATGATGTGGTAGTATTGCTGGTGGAAGTGACTAGCCTGTGAAATCCTGTCACTCCTCAGCTACCTATCTACAATGTGGTTCACACCATGGTTTTCTGATGCGAACATAGTCACAATCTACTCGGGGGGCTGGTAGAGCAAAGCGGTCTCAGAGAGACCTAGAGTCGGAAAGAGAAGTATGGGCAGACCACTGGCCAGATGGTCTGATGATATAAAACTACATGGTGGGGCGACTAGGCATCGGAAAACCAGTGACAGAACTATGTGGATGGAGCTTGGAGAGGCATTTGCCTTACAGTGGGCAAATACATGCTGCTAAAGAAGAAGAAGCAGCAGTGATAGCACGAGAAACTTTTTTCTTAAGTTAAAATCACCCATCCCCTTCCTTAAGTCTTGTCTATTCATTAGTTGCCTGGAAGAGATCGCCTATATGCGATAAGGCCGCCTATTGTGCCACTCTAGTTTTAAGGTATTTTTTGTATAATTTGTATTAAGTATGTGTTTTTGGTGCAATAAAGTTGTAATCTATCAATCTATACATATATTCTTAAGAATTCTTATATATTTTGGCTGGTAGATATTAAACCTCGATCAAGGTAATTTCGTTCAATGCGATGTTATGACAGTTTCCTCACTGCTTTGTTGATATTAGGACTTACCTTTGTTCTGTAGAGTGGGTTTGAGAAATCCCACCCCGGCGCCACGAACAGATATCCACATTTTGATATCTTTCTGCTCGCCTGTAACAAAACAAAATAAAAATTTATAAACAAAGATGTCAAAAAAAACATACACTGTAAAGTTAAACCTACCTACGATTTTCGATATCGATATTAAAAGTTCATCATATATTACTTAGTTTTTTAATTGTCGACTATGATTTGACGAATTATCATGAAGATAAAAAAATTAAATTTAAAATTTAAAAAACCCCCGAATTACAAAATCTTCAAAGTTAAAACAAAACTAAACTTTAAAAAGGCAAAAATAATAACCCGAAAACAAATTTCATGTCTCTGAGTAGGTATGTGGTACCTTACGTTCCCGCGTCGGGGGACGCGGTACTATAAGCACGGGTCGGTTACCATCAACTTCTGTGACACATTCCCGCGTCCCCCGACGCGGGAACGTAAGGTACCACATACCTACTCAGAGACATGAAATTTGTTTTCGGGTTATTATTTTTGCCTTTTTAAAGTTTAGTTTTGTTTTAACTTTGAAGATTTTGTAAGTCGGGGGTTTTTTAAATTTTTAATTTATTTTTTTTATTTCACCCTTTTTGTAAAAGCGATTTTGATGAAACATGCTTATTGTTGTCACAAAAGTCACGTCCTTTTATTTGATACCCCACTCGGGTATATTTGAAAACATTCGGTTTTTATTTCCGAGTTTGACCCTACATATACTTTGAACGGCTGAACCGATTTTGATGAAACTTGCATATTGTTGTCACAACAGTCATGCTCTTTTATTTGATACCACACTCGGGCATATTTGAAAACATTCGGTTTTTATTTCCGAGCTTCAACCAACATATATTATGAACGGCTGAACCGATTTTGATCAAACATAGCTAAGAACACTCGCGCAAAAGACACCTATTAAACAAAAAAAACTACATTCAAATCGGTTCATCCGTTCGTGAGCTACGATGCCACAGACAGATACACAGACAGATACACAGACAGATACACAGACAGACAGACAGACAGACAGACAGACAGACACGTCAAACTTATAACACCCCTCTTTTTCCGTCGGGGGTTAAAAATGAAGTCAAATATAAAAACAATAATATCAGATTGTAGTCTTAAATATAAAAAAAACCTATCATAGATTATATTTACAATATCTATCTACTCTATAGCATTTTATCTATATGGTTTGTCTAACACAACAAACTTATTATTCTTGTTTCGACCCTTTGAAGATATTATAATTCTCCTCATTTTTAATATTTTCTCCTCTTTACCCAGAAACCGCAAACGCAGTTAGTGAAAGAAAACGTAAAACATTACTCAGACAATACATTTATTTAACCTCAAAACCGCGATGCATTTTACATAAAATAAAATAAAAACCGGCCAAGTGCGAGTCGGACTCGCGCACGAAGGGTTACGTTCCACTATAACAATTGGGTACAGAACCCTAAAATAAACACTGGACCAACCAATCGGTGAACGCAATGCGAACGGCGTGTCTATCACCTTATCACTAGATGGCGCCAGTGGTAAAAATACATCGCGGTATCGTTGGGTTTTTATGTCAAAAGTCACGTTTGTTGTTTAGGTACCCCCTTAAATATTTGTTTTATTTTGTTGTTGTAGCGGCTACAGAAATAAATCTTCTGTGAAATTTCAACTGTCTAGCTATCACGGTTCATGACATACAGCTCGGTGACAGACGGACAGACAGACAGCGGAGTCTCAGTAATAGGGTCCCGTTTTTACCCCTTGCGTACGGAACCCTAAAAAAACTTACAGTCAAGTGCAAAAGTCAAAACTTGAGAAAAAATACAGTTTTGTCATCTTTTCGTACTTTTTTTGTCGTTAAAATTGCAGTTACTGGGTCACCTTGTTTGTTTGCACTTTACACGCAGTTTGCAAGAAATGCAATCGTGTTTATTACGTACTGTATGTACTATCAACAACAAAAATGGGTATCCAGTTAGCCGAAAGATTCGTTTGAACCGAGCGCCGAGCGTGGAATAAGCATATTATATTACTATATTATATAAGCATATTATATTATAGCATATTATATAAGCATATTATATTACTATAATATGCTTATTATAGGCTATACACATATTGATATAGGTGTATTTATAAATATCAAATGTGTGACAATTATTGTATATCTAACTCCATGCGTAAGTGTCTGGTTAGCACAGCGGTCTTATTGCATTGATTTTAATATAAAAACTTTTGGTCTTCATTTTTTCTGTCTAGCCCCCTTTCGCAACGCGCAAAAGTAATCTGTACCTAAATTTACCTTGCAAGCGAAATTAGACCTGACGGTGTATACCCACTTTCGTTGTTGATAGTACCTACTGTACAGTGAGCACCGTAAGTGAAATGTTGTGTAATGGACATGTCAATGACCGAACGATTTCGTTAACTTTTGTGCAAACGAACATACAAGACACACCCGCGAAATACTTTTCAAGTACCTAGGTACCAATGTTTTTGGACAAAATATTTCAATTTTATATTTTGTATCTGGTTACACCAAAGAATTTAAAATTAAAGACATTTTTCGGTTTTAATCGCATGTTGTTTATTTCTTTTAGCATTGTTTCAACGCTCAACGTTCAATGTATTTACTTTCAATACAACATCGCGAAAACAGAAGAAAAATCTACCAAAGAATTTGTTAAGTAATCAGTTAGCCTTCCTGTGAATCCTACTATCCTACCAATATTATAAAGCTGAAAGTTTGTGAGTATGTACCTATGTATGTAGATAACTGGAGACCTGGAATAACACATAGGCTACTTTTTATCCCGTTATTCCCGCGGGATCGAAACTTACGTGGGTGAAACGGCGGCGGGTGGGGCGCAGCTAGTTTAAATTAATTTCAGGTAATTTTTCCATTTGCAACAATGTATCGAAAAGATGTTTTAAGATAAAGTAACCTATTTTTAAAAGCGATACAGATAGCTGCAGGTTATGGCGGTAATATCTGTGGCCGTAACAAATACCTATTTAATGACTTTTGTATTCAATATCAAATGTAGTCGACTGAATGTATGTAAGATAAACTTATCTTACATTCATTTGAATTTTGAATTTACGTTACTTTGTATGAAAACTTATAAAATATTTTATATGGTGTTTTGTACCTTATAATAAGATAAACATTTGCACTCTATCAAAAACGGGTTAGGAGTTTTACGACTGATCTTTATGTTTGTTTTAGTATTAGTTTTGTCTATTTTTAAGGAGCAGCTGTTGGATTTCCAAATCTATATACCTTTATTTTTGGAGTATCCTGTTAGGATATGGATCATGTTGTGGTAGTTTAGTGTGCTCCACCTTAGACCGCGTCATCATCAGCTGTAATAGTGGTCAAACGCTAACCTATATTATGATAATGTTTTGAAATATTAAAGATTTTTATCCTTAACCCTTTACCACCTGTGAACCCATAATTGGCTCGATGTGGAAACATGATGGCTGAGTAAGCTTTGTGCATAAATCAAAATTTATAGAAATAAAAATAAAATATACAAAATAAAAAATAGGCTTAAATAAAGTATTATGTAAATTAAACTAGGTAGCTAAGTTATGTTGAATTTGCAAATAAGTTGTTGAAATATTTCGAAATAAATCAACTTCTAAGCAATGATTTAATTATATACCTACCTACACAAACACACCTCAAGAGTTATTGCAAAACGATGCAACACAATTAAGTTAGTAAAAAAGAACGTCTCTTTTTAATTAAGTTAAATTATGTAACCTGAATTTAAATTGTGTACGGTGAGGTTATTATTTAAACACAGCTGACAAGGCGTTGAAATAGCTTGCTAATTTGTTAGCCATGAAATTAAACTCATTTTTCTGTTTTAATGGCGTTTATTTTGTTAGTATTATGCACTTTTCAGAGGTAAGTACATCTTAGTGTATAAAATAAAATAAAAATAAAATATCTTTATTGAGTTCTCCACAATAACAATGCTTAACTAGTTATAAGTACTTATTTAGTATAGGTAGGTACAAGTAGCCTAATTGATGTTTTTACACTAGGTTATTGTGGGGACTGGAGCCTGAACAAAAGTTTTATAAAAAAACCTGTTTTACAGGTCTCCAGGCTTCCACCTTACAGATCCAGGTCACAAGGGTTGCAAGTATTCTAATTTCAACTAGTAAATAATTAGTAGGTAATTAAGTATTCTTATATTAATCTTATATGGTAATCATAAAATAAGCAAAGTGTGTATGTGTAGGGTGTTTGGAGACCGTATGTAGTGTATGATGATGATGATGAATGTGCTATTAGGAATTTTATAACTGCAGGTACAAACAAATTGTTAAATGGTTTAATAGATGTGTAGATTTTTGACAGTGTAATAGGTGTAAAGAATATGATTGACGGTGTGAGGTTGGGTGAGACATGCCTAGGAGATGGTTATTAATATTTTTTCAGTATCGTCATAATTTAGAGGTTGTAGCCAGTTATGAGTTTTATGCTTGCATTCATAGCGAGTTAAGGAATAAATATAATTATTTTTATTAATATTATTATATAAATAGGGTCCAAGAAAATGGAAGAACCTTTGGATATAAGCCGTATGAGTCCGCACTGTTGTACACACGGAGTGGTTTCTACGAATATTTTCAAATACCTCCGGCCTATATTCCAAACGAGAGTGCGCCTGTAGAACAGTGTTTAATACAAAGAGCTGACGAACAGTCGAACAGTCAGTACATTGGTAAGCTGGTATAGTTTATCGGTAGGATGTAAAAATGGAAGACGTCTACTTACCTTCAATACTGCCCTCTTAGCCCTTTCTAGTCTAATTAATGTCGTTTTTGGTGCACCACCCCATGATGTTATACAATATGATAAAATACTTTGAACTAGAGCAAAATAAACTGTGGTTAATATTTGTACATCTGCAATGTTACGTAGATTTTTGAAGATAAAGATCATTTTTCGAATTCTTGTGCTCAGTGTGTTGATGTGGGTTTTAAAATTTAAATTTTTGTCTATAATGATTCCTAAATATCTAATATGATCAGCTTTATCTAAAGGTGTACAGAAGCATGCAATATTTGTTGAACAAGAGGGAACGTGGGATATTATAGAGTAGTTACTTTGTTTGGACGCTGCGTTGTTATTTATTATCGAGAATGGTATGTATTTCGTTTTTGTTACATTTAGAGTTAATTTATTGTGAGTTAGCCATGTCGATATTTTGTCAAATCCTGTTTGTGCTCAAACAGGATTTGACAAAATATCAAATCCCGAAATCCCGAAAATACTGCTTCCCAAGTTTTAGCATGAAACAAGAGTGCAGTATCATCCGCAAAAGTTATAATTTTGCCCTTTTGGAGTCTTAGGTTGCAAAGGTCATTTATAAACGTTAGAAATAGGGTAGGGCCCAAAATACTTCTTTGTGATACGCCGTATTGTATGTGAAGATCAGAGCTGCAATTGTTGCCCACCCTAACTCTTTGGTAGCGATTTGTGAGATAGTCCTGGAATAGGTTTAGCTGAACATCCCTAATTCCAAGTCTTTCTAATTTTTCTAGAAGAAGGGGTGTTGAGACTGTGTCAAAAGCTTTGGCTAAATCTAGAAATATAACAACTTCCTTCTGATTCGAGTGTGATTCGAAGGTTCTGTAAATACCTATGTAGAAACGTCGCGTCGGGTGTTAAAAAATGCCTTATATAATAAAACCGCAAAAAGAGTATATTTTCATTTCAGGATCGCGAAAACCGAAGTAAAATCAATTTCATAGCTATTATGAAATGATTTAAGTTTTTATTACGTTTTCGAGATTACACTAATAATTAAATATTTTTTCAGTGGTTACCTATTGCGTATATTTTGTTTTGTGTACTAATCCGATATTTCAAGAATTTCCACAATTAAACGCCATGAATAAGAAAAAAAAATCGATGACTTTGGCATTCGCTAAAAAAAAGTTTTGGATTATTTCACTTATAAACCAAAGTACTTACCTGAAATTTAAAATCAATGTGTCCGTACCAACTAGGGTATCGAGAACCGGGAACTTTTTTGAAAACCGGGATTTTCGGTACCAGCCTAAGAAAGAACCGGGATTTCAAGGGATTTTCGGTACTTTCGGGATTTTGTGTAAACCTCTGTAAGATGCTTTAAGATTTATTTTGCTTTGTAAAATCTGTACGATGTTATATTTAGCTGCATTTTTTTATTAAAATAAATAATCTTGTATAGGTTTCCGTATCCCAAAGGTAAACACGGGACTTTTTACTAAGTCTCCACTGTCCGTCTGTCTGTCACCAGGCTGTATCACATAAACCGTGATAGCTAGACAGTTAAAGTTTTTATACATGATGTTTTTCCGTTCCCGCTATATCAACAACAACATTAGTGCGATTTATTTTTACCACTAGCGCCATCTAGTAATATACTCGCGCCAGTAGTAGAAATTAATAACATTGCGTTTACGAATTTCAATTGGTCCAGTGTCCATTATTTTAGAGTTCCGTACCCAATTGTGATAATGGTAATTTAACAAATATTAACATTAGTATAATTTAGTATAATTTAACAAATATAAGTCTCTATTAATATTAGCTAGACAAAATCAAATTCTAAAATCACATAATTGCGTAGTCTCTCATCATTTAGTAGTATCTATCTGGCATAAAATGTAGTTAAAATCAGACTAATCATTTAAATGAAATAAATCAATTAGTACTAAAATATGGTTTAAATATAAAACAAGTTAGAAAATAAGAATTAAGTGTAAAAATAGTAAAAAAAAATATTATTTTTGCTTTCCATCACACGAAATATATTTTTTCCGAAGTCCCGAAAATCCCGGTTCTCAGATTTTTATTCCCGGAATTTCCCGGTTCTTTTAAACAGCATAAGAACCGGGAAATCCCGGGATTTTCGGTACCGGGATTTCCCGGTTCTATACCCTATTACCAACCAATAGTATACATCTACTACAATAGTTTAAAAAAAATGTTATAATAGATTACTCAACCGATCTTGATTAAACTCAAAACGAGGATACATTGATTCTTTAGGAATAACATGGGCTGCCTACTTTTAATTTTGATGTTCCTACGTGAAATCTGTCTTTCTGAGAATCTATCTTTATGAGTATAATCCAATAAAATCACAGGGCGTAGCAACTACTCTATTAAACATTCAACACAATGCCAGCCTGCAATAAAAATTGACGACCGATTCATTCTAAAATCAATAACTAAATCTAAACCTAGCTGTACTTACGTCACTATGACGTGACGAGGTCATCAACCGATACAACAATGCCTGTACAACAACTTCTGTCAGTTTTGATAACAGTTACATACAACAAATGTCAAATATTTCGAATAAAGGCCAGATTGTGTCAGTGGTGTAATGTTTTGTGTAATCGCTCGCTCTAGCTCTGTTCAGGTTTTTTAACTGTGCAATTGTGAGTTTTTTTAATGTTAAACTCGATCGAAATAACTTATTATTCGTGGTTTACGTAAACGGCTTACATTGTCTGTCAATCTGTCGAGGTGAGGTTTATTGGTGGAACGTAAAAAGAGATCCTGATTTTGGCGTAACTTATATGAAATTAAACTCACGATTGACACAGAATAAAGAAGAACATAATTTCGTAAAAAAAAAACAACTTTGGTTTTACTGGATACAAATCCGGTAAAACCAAAGTTGCACATCACGTACAAACGCGATGTGCGACCGTTGCAGGGTTAACTTGATTAAACACACACTAAAAGAAAAAAATAAAAAACACAAATAAATCAGAGGAAAATACGTCATCTAAAATCCTCCAGCGGCAAAGATCGGGCTCACGTCTGTCGCTTGCAGGGTGAGTGTCCATTCCACTGGACCACACGAGATCGGCGGCGAATTTATGTTTCCCTCTTTAATATTAGGTTACCAATTTTAGCTCCTTAAATGCATATTCTACGAGAATCACTTTCTAGTTCTATCAAAACTAGTCCAGCTTTGAAACTATGAGGCAATAAACAAAAAAAATACATACGCGACGAATTGAGAACTTCCTCCTTTTTTTGGAAGTCGGTTAAAACATAATCTTCAACCCGTTGACCACAAATTATATCTTTAAAATAACCATTAAAAGAGATTAAGGGTTCACTTACTAAGCCTCGGTTACCTTCTCGCGTCGACGTTTTTAGGGTTCCGTACCCAAATGGTAAAACGGGACTCTTTTACTAAGATTCCCTTATCCGTCTGCACCAGGCTGTATCTCATGAACCTTGATAGCTATAGGAAGTTGTCAAATTCACACAGGTGATGTATTTCTATTGCCGCTAAGTATAACAACAAATACTAAAAAACAATAAAATATAAATTTCAGCGGAGCTTCCATACAACAAACTTGTTTTATTTTGTAATAATGGTACAGAAGTTACGGAACCCGACTCGCCCTTGTCCGGTTTTTATTTTCCGTAAATTCGTAATGGAGATGGTATACGAGTATATGCTCGTAGAAATTTAGAGGCTCCGACTTGTTCGGGTCATGCTACATTTAACTTAAGTTACGGGTTTAAGTTAAAGTTATTGGGATTAAAGTCGGATTAACTTAAGTAATAGAAATGATTATTTATGAAGTGTAGGTTAGGTTAAGTATTTATTTCTAGTTGAGACGACTAGTGACTGGTTAATTTAAATTTAGATTTAAAAAATATATACTTAAGTCCGTTAATTTGTCCCATTGCAGGGCACGGGGCTCCTCTAAGAGGGGTTAGGCAGTAAGACGCCACGGGAGCCTACTTCGAATTGACGAATGTCACATTCCTACCGTCCTTTACCAATTGCAAAGTTACACATCTAAAGCCAACAAAGTTGCAAATAATTTACCGCAGCATTGCTAGCAATGCAAATAATGTAACACTACAGACTCAGATCTTGATTCATTGTTACAGAGCAGTTGTTACGGTATTTCTAGTTGATTTCATCAACGGTTACAAGCCTCGACTCTCGAGACCAAACATGTCGGCGACGCTCATTCATTATCAGATCGCATGCGCATTGCTCAGACACGATTACTTTCCGAAAGTGTAAATAATTCGAATTACGATAATCGATAGTTTCACAAGTCGACCGGCAGATGGAGGTCGTGAGAGTCAGGGGAGGGGAAGGGGGGGAGTCGTGAGAACTAGGGAACTTACACTTTCGTCGGCGCGCGCGCAGCTAACCGATGCGCGGGCGCCCCGGCGTCTATGCACGAGCGACTAGGGCATAGATTAATCATTCATCTCCGTTGTAATACGCTAACGAGAAAGCGAATCATTTACTTTTCTCAGCTAGATGAGCTTCTTTATTGCGGTGCTTTTTAGCCGACTGCGCGATGCAGAGAAAGGTTATGTGTTTGCGGTAATCAGCACTGATGATAACCACGTTGCAACAAAGCAGCAATGAAACTGAGTTATTGATAAGATAGATAATACGGGTGCAGAGCCAAATTTGTGGTCGAAATTACAACTGGGGGTTAGAGGTTTTTATCATGTTACCAACAATTGATACAATTTATTTTCTTTGCACTTGTTCTTCGTAATTTAGTTCGGATATCTGCAATAGCCGAGTCCCGCTGTTTTACCCAAGTAAATCACAATCCCGTAAGAATTTCTAAAAATCTTTACTTAATGGATATTAAAAACACCTACACCTACATTGGCTACACCAATTTTCATGTTTTTTTTTTTTTATGGGTCCCATAAAGAAAGACCTAAAAGCTGATTTACAGCGATTTTAATCTGCGGGTACGATTCAAACATGAATAATGTTCAGAGCGAGATTCAAAGTATGAAGTTTCTAATTTCTGCTTCATTAGTAGCTTGGTATGTGTTGTATAACGTCATTTCTTTTAGCACCTCCGTAGACGCAATAATTTAGGTATGGTAAGATATTGTAAAGTCTGTTATTCGGGATATATGCCCTTAGCCTATTTTTATGGCAGAAACGTAGAAGGAGGCCCGACTTCAACTGTTCTGGGAAGAGGGCAGGACAAAGAAGAAGAATAAATTGTGTTTTACATTGTATTTGTATTTTTTTTGCTCGTTATTATTTTACAGTAATCATTAAGTATAATAAAATCTCGTATTATAAAATTCAGTGCTTGCTTTCCGTAGTATTTATTGTAGGTGATTTATTGATAACACTTGTTTGACGTCTGTTTGTCTATCTGTCCGTCCATCACCAGGCTGTACCTATCTTATATGAATGAACCGTTATAGATTGACAATTGTTATTTTTACAGATAGGTAGGTACTGTATTTCTGTTGCCGCTGTTTTTTTAAATAAGTATGTTTGTTTATGTTATCTATAAGTGTTTATTTTCCCCTTACTTATAAACGATGACTAAGTTTATGTAATGTTTGTCTCTGTCAATTAACTTTTAAACTTCATGTCACAGTAAAAGACAAACGTTACACAAACTTAGTCATCGTTTATAAGTAAGGTGGTAAATGTTTATATTATACATAAGTGAACATTTTCCCCCGAATTTATATTCGATGATTAACAGTTGCATAAAGTATGTGTCGTTTGTCTTTTACTGTCATATGACGTTTTGAAGATGATAGACAGAGACAAACATTACATAACTTAGTCATCTGTTAATCATCGCCTATAAGTAAGGGGGTTGATGTTGATTTCAATGACTTGAAAAACTGATCACTTATCCAATTATCAATTAGGTATACCGTATACCAACACGAAAGCATTACTTTAGTACTTATCATTAACAACCTGTCTTCGCGACGACCCGTCCATTGTCCCATTCGCTTTCAAGTAAAAGCAAAAGTAGCAGTTTACTGAGGAATTATCGAGAGGTGCATTGAACAGGGCGTTCCGAACTTGTCACGCCGTGCTACCGGCACAATTATTATATCTAGACCACTCTCACTCGGCAAAAACTACAACAAGACGTAAAGAAAGCAACTCCAAGCAGGTGCGCCCCCATTTCACTTTCCAATGACTTATCTTCGGGCGAACGTGGCAAGCGAATTACAACTTTTAAAAGGGAGATTTAGAGTGTAGTTTCCAGTGGTTCGGGTGAGTGATTCAGACGGTGTTTGATTATCAAGATTTACGCGGAAACCCTTTAAAAGTTAATTGTAAGTTCATTTCGCTTTCTAACTTTTGTAAGTACGAGTGTTGGTGATTACAACGTTATCTTCGGTGAGTTAATTGTTGGTAGGCCGGTGCAGTCTCTAAGGCAGACGGGTCAGAATATTATGCTGTGGTATCTTTATCTTCTAGCTAGATGAGCATGCAACTTAGACCATAGTTAGACCACATCGTGGCGCGCATCGCTAGGCCACACTAAAGCTCATTAGAATCTATATTTATAAAATGATTTGTCCTGAGTGACTGATTGATTGTCAACGCATAGCCTAAACCGCTGATAGTATAGAGCTGAAATTTGGAGAGTGTATTCTTTATATGATAGAGGCGTCCGGTAAGAAAGGGATTTTGGAAATCTCCACGGGACCGGGAATTACGCGGGAAAATCTATCAATCCAATATACCTACCTACTTATGGCCGTATAACCAGCCGCTCTATGCTTGGCTTAATGCTTTGTTTTGCTCTTGTGAGTGATAATGATAATCAACGTAACCAAAAATTTCACAAAAGCTGAGTCTACGCATAGGGTCGTTTGTGAAAAGTTTCATTGCAATCTATTCAGTAGTTTTCGCGTAAAGATCTAACAAACCCAATTTTACAACAACCTTTCGCACTGTGCATTTATTTAAACTATGACATAAGCGATATCAATTCCAAGATCGCTATATCTCACCACGATAGTCTCAACTGATCGCAACGAACAAACAACCTGTCAGCACATAACTCTTATTTTATTACCGACATATTTATCGGCTGCCTTTGATACGAAGACTACCAAACAAAAAGCAGCTCCACAAATGATTGCAGACAATTCCGCGGTCAAAGCTATCGTTTTCATCTCAATTGTAGCTGATGGTCGGCCATTGTGGCTGCGTACGCGCAAGAAGCGCTAGACGGATCTTAATGACAGACTATTTAGCGCTGATATGGTTGAGACGTCGGAGTCGACGGGTTAGATCTCTCTTTTTTATAAGCATCTGTTTAGAGTGAATGTGAGAAGGTAAATCTGTGCTATGTAACGTCTCTGGTAACGAGACTTACACCCTAACTTATAAACGATGAATTAGTTCATGTAACGTTTGCCAGTGTCTGTTAACTTTGAAACTTCATGTCACACAATTGTAGCTGATGGTCGGCCATTGTGCCTGCGTACGCGCAAGCAGCGCTAGACGGATCTTAATGACAGACTATTTAGCGCTGATACGACTGTGGAGACTGTAGGGTGGATATATAGAATGTGAGCGGTGAATCTGTGCTATGTAACGTCTGTGGTACCGAGACTTACCCCCTTATTTATAAACGACGAATAAGTTTAGGTAATGTTTGCCACTGTCTGTTAACTTTGAACCTTCAAGTCATAGTAAAATACAAACGTTACATAAAGTCATTGTTTATACATTTTTCTTCTGGTTTAGCAAATATGTTTTTGCTAAAACAGAACAACTTTGGGGCATGGTCATGTCAGATAAACCTATCTGACATGACCATGCCCCAAAGTTTTGGTTTTGTTTTCATTTTTTAATTAGAATAGAAATATACCTAATTTAGAAAAATTAGAATATAAAAATAGGTGCATGGGTGAGATAGGTTTTGTGGCATAGACATATTTTTCTAAGGTCTTTATCCAGGAAGGAAACAGTCGACTACGTCTGTAAACTTAATTCATTATTTCGTCATAAAATAACATTACATAATATTGGCATGTTTGTTTGTACGGAGAAAAGAGTAGGTAGACTTTCCCCATAACTCTGGCGTAAAACCGTATTATCGTAAGCATACAAAATTGACAAAAAGACGCAATTGGACTCGCATTCCTAATATCAACCTTCCAAGACATTTTCATTATAAAAATCCAAGACAAACGAGACACAAACTGTACTCGATCTCATTTTAGAAGCAGGCAATAAAACCGAAGTTATTAAATAACTTTAATTAAAACTGGTATGATTTACGAGATTCGGATATTGTGTAACATGCCCATTGCCCATTATTTGTAGAATGAGGAACTGTGGTATGTTCTTAGGTGTAATTATTTTCATTCTGTCGAAACAAGATGATTTTAATAACAACCATGCATAGTTTAGCAGCCATTTTAGAAGTAGAATAGTGAATATGGCGCATGTAGTTGGTACATTGGATTCTCGGATTCTGGAGATTTTTTAACGTCCGTTAGGTAGGTACTTTCTTATGAGATAGTTTTAGGACTTGTTCATAAATGGCATTGTGAAATTCTATAGAGTTTTATCCACCGTTAAAGTTGCAATCAGTGCAAATATTTGTAGATCATATAAAATATGTTGCAGTTGCAGTCATAACTTAAAAGCGGCTAACACCTGATTTGGCCGCTTTCGGGTTTAGACTGTAGCATACCTATATGTACTAAGGTTTCTTTATGGACAGTAGATTATAATCTTTTTACACGTACTTAATTTTTATTTAGACCTGTAATTTCACGAAGTACTTTTGCATTAATCGAATTAACAACCGTATGATAGAGCAAGGTAAATATTATTAAGCACAGTGGCGGCGCAATGTCTTAATTTATTAAATTAACATGTGAGTAGTTTACTACTAGTAGCCTTGACACGAAAATGTTCTGTTACCGATCTATTATTGATTTTATGATAAGTAAATAATATACCTTACGTGTAATTCGTGTAATTCGACTTTGTATTGGCATGCCCGATCAATTATCAAAATGGAGTGTTGTAATTTTTTTGTTGATTTGTTTAGTCGTTAATAACATCAATAAACTTTTTAAATGTCATGATTTTAACTTGCGCGGGTAGAATAAAATGTGGGTAGTTCATAACTAGAAGATGACAGTCCGCTCGCGACCAAGTCCATCGTAACATGGTTGAAACGTCGGTTAAAATAATACGCGATTTTATGTTCCGGGAAAATGTAACTATGTTAATAACATCGTTAATAAGCATTTAGCCGTGTAGCCCCGGCATATAATATGGCGGACTAGCGATCCTGGAGTTCTCTCCGTGCGGTGGCGGGTAAACTACTTGGTCCTAATGAGGATTGATGTCAGGCAGGTGGCCGGCCGTATAATATTGTAGGTGTGGTCAATGATGACTTAGCTACTCCTGTACCGGCCCCAAATAATTTGGGGCTTAAGCGGACACTGGGCTCTCCTAGAGGGATGCAAACGGGAACATCACTCAGATGAGGGTTATCTAATAATAATTTAGTTGGTTTTACTGATCATTCTATCGACACAGCCATCGCAAAATAAAAACCAATGATCCTTACTCGTAAATACATGTTGTGCTCAGTTTTAGGACAGCCAGCAAGTTATTTATCTGAAGGTCGTGGATTCGAATCCTCCAAAAGCACTATGTTTTGAAAAAGCGTAGTTTTCGATACAAAAAAAAAGCTAGAATATTTTAGTGCGTTTACATAACTCGAAACAAAGTGAAACCTATCAGCTCCATTTTAGGCTCTGCAACTAGATATAAATTCATTGTAACCGATTTCTCTTACCAAAAGCAAGCTAAGTAAACGACACTCGATGTATTTACCAGGCAATAAATCTGAATTTCTCTAATGTTGGAGGTGATTAATCAGCATTTAGGTATCAAAGAGGCCGACAAGAGACACTTTCGCCATTATACCCGGTATAAATTGTAACGCCCACCGAGGTGCGTGCGCCTGCGCAGCTCGCGCGGCTGCGAGGGCGCGGGCGCAGCGCAGGTGACGCGCATTTACATTAATGTAGCTTTGATTGAATTTAACACCCAATAACAAGAATGTTACTGACAATTGATTCGAATTTGAATTCAAATACGTATACAGAGTAAGAGCGCACTTATGTCCTCTAGTTCCATACCTACCTATCTTATTGATAAACGAAATCTAGGAAACAGTTATACGATGTTTATTTCTGGCTGCTAACTTTGACGAGGCCGGCCATCTCCGAAGAACCGACCACCGTTGCAGTAAATGTTCTTGAGTGGAGATTCCGACTTGGCACTAAGGTCACGTGTGTAGGCTGCACTCCGGCCAGGTCTTCACCCCCTTCACCATCTCTCACCCCATTTTCCGCTTGCCCCATCCACCATTTGGTGGAGAAAATGGGGTGAGAGATGTACACTTTGAAAACTTTTGAAATCGAAAAATTCATTATCAAATTACCAGTTAAGTCAAACTCAGAAAATAATTATGACGTTTAATTTAACTAACTGCATAATCTACAACACAGGTCATAGATCAATAAAGCTATGACGAAATTGGCCAACCAATTACACCAATACAATCTTAATTAAAGTCAATAAAATGGGCGGGATTAGTCGGGCCTTATTTATAGATCGATCTAGATCACAATGTCCTCGGTCGACAATATGGAGTCAAGGTGAAGTCGTTGCATCCCAATGGGTCATTAAATCTTATTGCAGCCAAGCCAAGATGACTCATAGCGCAATTTCACAGTTTAAACAAGTAAATAAACGCCAATTAAATTCTTTGTCGCCCTCTTTAATATCAAGAAAGCAATGTTGAATCCAAGCCAAAAAAATACGAATTCAAAAATGAATTGTATATCTTGATAACTCATTTTATTACCTTCTTTGATTGGCCATAAAAATACAATGGCACCGGCTACAATATGTCAACCAAAAACAATTCACAGCATTAACTTAACAATCACTCGAGTTTTCACCATGTGAATACGTTTTCTCATCACGAAAACCATTCGCTTTCCACACACAATCGTTGAGAACTAATTCACTTTCTAGACGGAAAATTAACTACACGATCACCAGGAGATGTTGACCTCTAACTAGTGAGAACAGAGTAGCGTAATGGGAGAGGCTAATAGAATCGGTAAGGTCTAATCGGCTGGTCGTGTGGTGCCATCGGCAATTGGTTTCTTTTGTCGCCGAGCGGTCATTAACTTACAGAGTAATTGCCCATTGTTCGAGGCTAAATAGGGTACTCCTAATGGCGAGGTGATAACTCCACTAGATTGAGGGCTGTAGTAATTGTGCGGGACAAAGCACAGCGATTTTGTTTCTGTGGATTTACGACTCTACAAAGTACCTATCGACCAGTTCACTTTACAATCGAGCGATTTATGAATGGGGAGTGGATTATCAGACCAGTTTTTTAATGGAATTATCGATTGTTTTTTCTGGAATTGCTTGGACTCCAAAGCTGTTCACGTTTTGTTTTTCATTCAGTGATATCTATAGACATGTACTGATCAATAAAACTGGAGACACGTTGTTAAAATTAATAAATAACGAGGCTTTACACCGACATGTCAGTTATCAAAATTCCGACAAACTAGAAAGTCTGTAATTAACTGGTCATACATCGTTTGTGCTGTGAACTCTGCCGCCTGCTGATTGCCTCCTCCTACACAAATGATTGACACATCAAACCAATTTAATATGTTTCTCTATAAATCTTCACAGACAATCCTCGATTCATTTAATGGCACTTCTTTTAGTTGTTTCTCGTAATCGACACCATCACCGGTACAATTTGAGAGAATTCTTCGCAAAAAGTAAGTGGGATCAAATTGTTTAACAAGTCTATATTAAGAAATTGCAGGTGACATCTTCGATGGAATGCCAGCCGTCTATGGCATGGGCATTGGTAGAGGCACATGCCAGGAACAGCAATTAATATGAGTAGGTATATTGCATGTTCCAAATTGTAAAAAAAATGGTGAAAACGGTACATTTCTTCATATTTTTTTTATTTATAGACGAGCCAAGTATTACTTTGGCTAAGTAAATCGTTTGTCTAGGTCTTGTTCGCGATTTTCGTCATCATCTATCAGCGAAAATTTGATTAAGACATTGCCTAAGTACCTAACTACGAAGTAGTTCTGCAAACAGTAAACCTCGCGAGCACTTTATTGGAAGGAACTATAACATAGGTATTTAACCATATCCAAAAAAGCTGAAGTTTTCAGACGAGAAGTTTTGATGAAAAGGTGGTTCCAGGAGAGCACCATCAATGTAGTTCCTTGTAGATAAAGCCAAACAGGATAACGCGATGCGAAGAGTTAAGCCGATCTTGATACTGAGAAAAGCAGCTAGCATACCTGATGTGGACTCACATACGTGAATGAATACTCGGTCCATGCGAAGTTAAGCTAACTTAGTTTAGTTCGCGGTGCGGTGGACGCTTCGCTATACAACCCCAGCAACAACAGCTGATATGTTATAGCGTCCCCAACTATGGCCAATATTTAGCCATAAATGGAGGGGTCCACTGTACCGTCAGGCCACTCCCAGGAGCTACCATCCGGGATCAGTTATAGACAGATCGTGTCCGCAAACGCTACTATGTTCGACTTTATAAAAGAGAAGACAGTGTATCGTCACCTAAACCCGTATTTAACCTCACACCGGGCTGAGAATCGGTCACCGCCCCGGAGCAATTTATCAGTTTTTAAGGGCCAAGAATGAAATATTGGTTTCCATACAGAAAGTGTCATCTGCTTGATAATCTTTATTGATAAACCTGTTCTTGTACTTTGAAACATGTGTCAGATCGATCAGATTTATGTTTTGGTATGCTGCGGGCGATATTTGCAGTAGTAAGTAGGTATATTTTAAGTTATTTAAGGTATAGATTTTTCTTCTGTTTTCGCTAAGTTGTATTGAAATTAAAGTCATTTTTCGGTTTTAATCGCGTGGTGTTTATTACTTTTATTACGTCTTTAATTTTATTTGAGGTAGTTATTTTTTAAAGACTTGTCCATTCAAGACAAAACTTAGACTAGCGCATGAAATTAAACTCAATTTTCGGTTGTTTTTTTTTACTACTTACCTACTTCTAAATCTAAATTTGCGTAAAAAACACAGTACCTCACTACCAATTTTTTTCTTTCCTTGAAATTTCAATCGAATCAGCGCTTGTAAATCTGGAAAATTATAAACAATATTCTATCTTACACATTGTGGACCTGACAAAAAAGGTGGACTCATTATGAGGTCTATTATTTCTCTAAATAGACAACGCGGTACGCGGGCGAGTATTTTAATGGGCAAGCATCTGTGCTCTATGCAATGCGCTCGCGCTGCCTTTTTTCCATCAAAACCGGCAGAGCAACAAATTGCAGCCAGTTATTTCGGGAAAGTTTTTTTGATACGAAATTGCATAAGACACCTGTCATAATAGCCGCGATACTTCGAACACGCGTGCGATCATTCTTATTTAAAGAAAAAACAACTTTTCGTTCAGGCAGGTTTTTAAAACACTTGTTTTCGAAAATGAAGTTGCTGTAAGGTTATGCTGGATCTGTTTCTATGGCACTATTTTCGGGATAATTTTTGTAAAATCATAGAAGCTTTTGACAGTTTGACAAATTTCTTGCCAATTTTGGACCGGATCTAAAAGAATAATTATGATTACGCTAGCCCCTGCTCGTCGTGATGGGGTGACGACCTGTGGTTTCTTGGTGAGAGGCTTCAGCCTCGGCTTCTTACCACCAGCTTAAGTTGTAGCGCCAAGCGGAGACGTCCGCCCGACACATAGACCAGTGCAGCCATTAACTTGTTCCACTGCCGTCTTCCTATCTTCTAGATGATAATTTTTAACTTACCATCAGGTAAGTAAGAAAGGTGTAGTGATACCTAGTGGTCAAACTCTCATCAAGGTATACATATATTACCAAAAAAAATGTTTTTCGGGTTTTAATAAACTGAGTCATCATATTCGTATTGTTAAAAAAGTATTAACGAAATATAACACAAACAAAACATTTGTTGCAACTTGATTTTTTTTTTCAATAATCCATTGCAAATTGCGGTTATT
This sequence comes from Idaea biselata, assembly GCA_958496205.1. Classification (NCBI taxonomy): domain Eukaryota; kingdom Metazoa; phylum Arthropoda; class Insecta; order Lepidoptera; family Geometridae; genus Idaea; species Idaea biselata. The sequence goes on along the minus strand of OY292398.1, from coordinate 1,659,602 downwards.
TTATGTAACTACAAATGTTGCTTATTAGAAAAAAATAAAGTCTTCAAATTCGTGGCAATTTACCGGTAGTAAATTACGCAACATTTGAGAATTGGACTTTCTAGTTGCGAGATGGCAACACAGGTGTTGCATCTGACAACAGATGTATTATGTACTTAACATACAAACATAGACTGATAAACACATATACCTAATGATCTTTGCGTCGCGCAGTCGGAAAAAATAGTTTAAACGTTTTGATGGATGTGTGAAAGAACTACTGCACAACATCTTCTAAGATTATATGCGAACTATTAGTAAGGAGTTCTGAAGATGTTTTTTTTTGTTTTTTTTTTTGTATCTTCTCGAGTTTCGAAGACACCCTAAATTGTTGACGATTCAAAACGATCGATGTAAAATCCTTTTGTATAATTTATTTTTGAATTATAAATAAGTACTTAAAGACTGTTTAAAAATAGCAACGAAAAATATACTACAGTTCACGCTACTGACCATAAATAGCATACCAACATGATTTACGATCAAAATAAGTTACTTTAACAAAAAAACGGCGTCGCAACTAAAATACAACTCGTCCATCATCAAACAAATTGGATTTGTGTCATAGTTGTAGCGATAAATTGCAATTTATTTTAAAACTTTTCATTCCGCGCGTTTTTACTCGACTGCCGAGGAAAGGTAATGTTCTTACAACAAGATGTCATTAAATATACCATTTCGATAATGGATTGACTGCCAAAGTCGAGTGAAATAGTCGATCGTTGTTTACAGCTCCATAAAACTGCAAAATAAGTATACGGGAACTATTAAAAATGCGTGATAAAAAATAAAAACAAGATTTTGTTGATGTTCGCTGTGGACCTATTAGTAGTTTAATAATATGATTCATTGTTTCGAACGTGTCAAATGATAGAGTTCAAAATCAAGATTGTTATTGATGACGTGGGAATATCGGGATAAAAAAGCCTGCTACGCGCTTACCAAGTTTTACCATAATCGGTTCAGTATTTTTTGCATTTTTGGGTCTGCCACTTGGTCACTGGCTTTTCGGAACCTAGCATGTTGGATATTTGCCTTCTCTACTACTCATACTCATCAGCATCATACATGGGGCAGATACTAACAAGCATCCTATTTCCACTTCGATGTAGCATCATTGCAGTCAAATTATAGGTAAATTCCGACTAAATAGGGGTCGGAGAAGAAGCCTTCAACCAAAAGCAGATCTTGATATCGTTTTCTGACCCTGGGACCACAACATTGTGGGAAACTTGGCCCAAAGCAGGCTTTACAGTTTCAAAATAGGCCCACAATGGTCTGAAATCATAAGACTTCAAATAGAACTAAAACTTTCGTGAAATTTACGTCTTGGCACTAGTAGCATTGATCTTAATGCTAGAACAGCTACTTTCTTTGGGTCACCAAAATTACCATCGTACGTTGAGCCCTCATTAACAGTAGCAGAGCCTTTAAATAGATGAATAGGCGATTTGTTAGGGCTCTAGCATTCCTGGATGCGTAAGAGCACGTCCCAACAACATCGGCGCCGCATACGTGACGTTTCTAAGTCGAGAAACAATGGATTATTGGCTACCCCGTTATAAATGTTGAAAGCTTGGGATAGGCACCACATATTTCACCGATTTTAGCTCTAAAAATAAAAAAAATACTAAGCTACGCAACGCGACTGCTGTCAATGTTTTGAACTGTCAAAGATGGCGCCAAGTTTCCTAGCATTCGATTTTTAAAATTGCTTTTTAATGTGTTTGAGGTCCAGGTAATAAATTAAATCAGTAATGGCATATACATTGCTGTATAAAAAAATATACAGGCCTTATTACAATAGGCGGGACGTGTTATATTGTTTTTTTTTTTGTAATTCACTTCAATGTTCCGGCTGAGTTGCATTAACTATTGTCAAGAGCGGACTGGTATTATAGGGAATAATGTACACGTGTGTATTATCCGTTGTCTGTCTGACACCTATATCACAAGCCTAGTAAGTAATCTATTTTGGAGGTAGATGGGGCTGTGTGCAATTATTTCACATCATAGAAAAATCATAAAAGATGCATTTACCACTACATGCGCCCGCGGTTTTACTCGTGTAAGTTCCGATCCCGTGGGAAATCGGCTTAATAAGTAGCCTATGTTAATCTAGATCTCCAGCTATCAAGTTTCATCACAATCGGTTTAGAAGTTTTTGCGTAAGGGAGTAACAAACATACTCGTTTACTTACACACAAACTTTCACATCTATTTACATGTAAAAGAAAGTCATGTTAGTTACACTATTTATAACTCAAGCACGGCTGAAGCGGTTTGGCTGAAAATTGGTGGAGAGGTAGCTTAGACTCAGGAGAAGGACATAGGATCCCGTAAATCTTGCGGGATCAGGACTTGCGCGGGTGAAACCGTGAGACGCAGCTATTTTTTAATATTAGCAAAAAATATTTATTAATCAAATTAAGTACTCACATTTTCATTTGACTTTGTAAAGGTAAACACACACAAGACGAAAAGGTGTGCCATATAATTTACATAATGTTTGGAAACCAATGACACACATCGAAATGGCTAATTTTAACTCGTTTTTTAGAACAATGAGTCAAACCGAACATATGTTTTCGTTCGAACTACTGGCGACCTTAAAATAATCGAACAGACTTTTCTCGGAACGAAGATAAGTCATTTATTTCAACTTATTTTCATAGCAGGAAAATTTTGTGTCTATTAATTCTATGCACTTGATCGTGGCCTTGGATTAAATGGTGTGAAATTGGTATAACATTTATTATTATTGCGCACAGTGCCATCTAACCGTAGACGAAGCAACTACGCTTATAATGCGAGAGTTAGACATCTTCTATATCTAAAATGCTTTGGCTTTTGCTAACTGACTGATCAACGCACAGCCTAAACCGCTGATAGTAGAGAGCTGAAATATGTTCTATAAATGATATAGGCATCCGATAAGAAAGGGCTTTTCGATTTTTCCACGGAATCGGGAAATGCGCGGGTGAAACCGCGAGACCCGGCCAGCTGTAAATTCTCAAAAAATCCCAATTTTCATAGTAATAAATACAATTTTAATTTGATTTGATGAGAAAATGGACGGTAATTTGCGCCGATAGATCAATCATTTCGATCATAACCCTCTTGGCGCCATGAGAACAATCACTGATCGATACAAAGTGTGGATAATTCAAAAATGATTTTCTAATAACATTATAAAGGATATCACAGCATAAAAAGGCTTACCAAACGGAAATTAGAAAACAGATAAAGCTTAACAAGCTCGTTGGAGCTTGCGAACGGAACCACGGGCACGCCTACACCTAACAACGCAAATTAAAATTAAAAACATTCTCTCAGATCTTCAACTTTGATCGACCCATAACTATGGAGCGATCAAAGTTTAAGATTAGTTTTCTAAGATACTAAAACATATATTTATTCAAAACACAAGAAAAATGCGCAGAAATAACAAAATACAAAGAGACAAGCTTAAAACTAAAAGAAAATAAATAGATTAAATATGTACCTAGTTATTTAAGTATTTTTCAGTTTTAAGGTTTCGTAGCCTTTAAAGGAACCCTTATTAAATCATTCACTTGTCTGTCCGTCCGTCTGTCTGTTCTTATAGAGATTCGCTCAGAATTTGAAGAAAATATTTATTCGACATCAAACAAGGGAGAGACAGTAGATATGACATCAAGGAAGACAGTTGTAAACTGCCACTGTGGTAACGTTACCACAAACTCAATGATTCCTTTGACGTTTTATTCGTCATTCATTGAAGCGACCGCAGCGATAATGATTTTATTTTGACGATAGACGTAACGATATTGTCAGCGCTGCAGCAGCTTTTTATTTTTATTTCATGTAACAGGAACATGGCATATGTCTGAGAAATCAACATCCGAGCGATGTTCCCGGTTGCATCCCTCTCGGGAGCCCGGGGTCCGCTTAGGTACCCTGCGCATTAGGCAGCCTGGCTGCGGCAGCCAGTAAAACATATGACGTTATATGTAAGCATTGAGAGCCCGCGCACTAGGCGGCCACGAAATTTCAGCTGAATTCTGGCTGCCGCATCAAGGCTCTCTAATGCGCGGGTTACCTTAATGTTTGAAACATCAAATGCAAGCGGTTTCTCGTCTGCGGCCGCACTCAGAAACTACATCCGCGAAACTCTGCGCCCGCGCCGCGCGCTTTTATGGTCAATTGGATCAAATTAGCCATCAAAAACCTATTACATACAATCTTATTAATTCTATTAGCTGACTAACATTCGTTAAAATTAAATAAGTGTCGCTTAAAATGGAACTAGTTTTTTTCTTAATGACTAATTCGACATTGACTCCAATTTGATACATTTTTAATGATAAATTTACTACTTGCAAAACTTCAATGTACTTACTTTAAATTATATCGTAAGGCGAAATTTAAATTTCAAGGCGAAAAACAGGTTTTTTTTCCTTAGTACTACTTACTACTTAGCAATCAAAACATTCTCCGTAAACGTGCCTCTTAGCGAATTACGTGTGTCGCCACATCGCCGCGCCCGCGCCGCTCCGCACCCGTTCCAACGTCAAATAATAAGTTACAGTCCCCATACAAAAGTTTCGCACCCCCCATTAGTCCTAATGCGTCGCATTTTCATAAAAATTGGCCCTCTCCACAGGTCCAGACCTAATAAACAAAATGATATGAAGAGACCGTTCTAAGCGATGCGATAAGGCCGTTCTTTATTCTACCTAGATTTATTGTTTGTTTTTTGGAAAATCAATGTGGTGTGTACAATAAGGAATTAGACAATCAATCAATTGTATGTTAATTCCAGGACACTAGAGCCCCTCAGTTTGCTAGTGGTAGTGTACCGCATGGGGTAGGTACACGGGGGTACCTACTGCTCGGCGTGTACCCATAGGATACACTGGACTGTTCTCCATGTACCTCATAGGAAGACTAGGTTGTTAACGTGTTAAACCAAGATGTAGGTACTGAAAGCGCATTAGAAATATTAAGAAAATCATCCGCTGTACCGTCATACATAACATCTCGGTTCAAGTTATTTAGCACGGTCTGCAGTTGCGCCAGGGCGCGTTTACGAAGTACGTTTGATTTCCGCGAAGCTTGCGTGAGTTTACATTACTCTTACATTTCCGAGATTGCTATGAAAAAAAAAGTCGGTATCGTAACTTTTAATTGCGTGGCAAAACGAGAGCGAAAACGAAAGTAAAAAGAGTCGGGTTTGTTGAACCGGAAAATAACTTTGTTGGTATGAAATTAGCGGGTACTTAGTGGTTCGCTGTTTGGTGATTTGTTAACTATCATTTACCTACTGATTAAGAAATAAATATATATTTTGTAAAGGCAATTTCATACAAATAGACATTAGGTACATATTAAAATTTATAATCTAAAAAAAAGTCCCTTGCAAAATTTTTTTTTAAAAAACAAAACTAAACAATACAAAAATAATAGGTAATGAAAATAACACCAAAACTAAAATAACTCATCCCCAAGCGTTTCCGATGCAAAGCTGCCCAAAATGCTAGCAGCATTCCCGCGTTCAACCGCAATGGACATCCTTTGTAGCAGGAACGCCGCGGAACTATTCTGATTTGATATGCTATGATAGGCCAAATCTATTTGTCCATCCAAACAGCTCTTATTTACCCTTTGGCCACTGAACCCTAAAAAACATCCCAATCTTTTCAACAACATAAAACACGTTTCCCATAAAAATCTTGAAGTAAATTAACGTAATTTGGAGGAATTATCGTCCCGATTGCCGTGATGATACAAATTCCTTCCCATCACGATGAATCGAGGTTTGTTTGCTCATGGTACTATGATCACGTAACCCCGAAATGGGGAATTAGAGTGGAGGATGGGAATTAGGAGAATTACCAGGAATTTTGAGGTAATGAGGCTGTGGGGGATCTGAGGAAATTAGAAGATGGACTGATGTGCGTTCTTTGTAAAGATTTACTTCTAAGACAATGACTAGACTAGTCATCTAGTGTGAGGGCTATTCTTAAATTGTAGTACTTTAATTATGGTTATTTAAATATTTATTTGGATTTATCATTTGATTCTAGATAGTGGTTAGTGATTTAAGAATAATTGAAATAATAAATAACGTGCATCAGCTAAAATCCTAATAAAAAATGTAATAACTCTCCTTCGGCAGTCGGGTAAAAAATTTTGGACTTCTTATAGGGGTTAGGCAGTAAGACACCACGGAAGCCTACTCTGGATTGGCGAATGTCCCATGCCTTAGGACCGTGGTGAGTCCTAGGCCCTAGGCGGTTTCCTCGCATTGTTTTCCTTCACAGTAAAAACGTTGTTAATAGCGCACATATTAATATTTAGAGATGGAGAACAACGTATAAATAAACACGCAAGAGTTACCTTTCATCCAAACACCAACAAAGGTAAACACATAAAAACTATTCATAAGTGATAAAAATAATATACGCGACAGATATCGTAAAACTCTACGTTTAAATTTGGCAACAAAGGTGACCAAAGTGACATCAGATATGTAAATATTCAAAATTACAATGTTTGGAGAATCCAAACTTGGATTTTTCACACGGTTCGAGATGTTTAACAGAGATGCAATGTAGGTCAGACAGAAGGCTTTAAAGGGCATAACTTATGTGAGAAAATATTTTGGAGAAAACATTTTCAACTTGCGATTCTTCAGTTATGCTCTTGAAGTGTGAAGAAGACGTACCTGTAACAACAAAAACATGTAATTAGTAATTATTTCTTAGCAGCAAGTAGTAATGATGCTTTTGAAACAGAAGTAGGGCTTGTAATAGGAGTATTTTAATATACCTAGGTACCTATGTACGAGGTTATTTTTTATTAGACATTTAATATATTTTTACATAGATTAAAATAGTCAATACTATTATATTAATAAATCGATAAAATAGAAAAAATAATGTAGGTATCTTATTTAAAATGAATTATGGGGATTGGGGACTATGGGCGCAAATTTTGAGTTATTATAAGACTTTGGAGAGATAAATACGTATGTATACTAAGTAATGATGATAAACCGATAATCTTCCGATAATCCTTTTAAATGCACACGATTTGTTGACATAGTTACAACCAAGACACGAGACATAGTTGAAACGTCGAGGTAAGAAAATAAATAATAATACGTGATTAAAGACCCGGTGGAATGTAGGTAGGTAAATAAGATACTCTTCCAATCAATGAAATATGTAGAGAATGAGTATTCATAACTTAAAGTATGAAACATAAAGGCTGAGATTAGCGAACTGAACGATAAAACAACTAAAGTTATCGACGATGAGACGATAAAAATTACGGTTCCATATATTTCAGTTATGGTCTCTGGCATAATGGTAGGTACATACCAGAGATACCAAGTGAATTAATAAAATGACTATTCTTTCTTGAGGTGTGGCTACTAGAGTTTAGAGTTTTCAGGTCGCCCTTAGGCCTTGACTTGACCTGACTGTCATCAAAGATAACAACCGGGACCACTTGCACCAAATAATTTATAAATGACTATTATCTGTAGGTAGGTACGTTTATGTTGCGTCGATAATCAATCCTTTAGATAATATTGAGGTATTCAATCAAATAGTTGCACCAAATAATTAGTTAGTTAGTCAAATTAGTTGGCAATAGTGGACCTACAATATGTAACACCTACAAAACTTCCAGTATCATTGGCACTTGCTCGTTCACAAGCTTTACGATCTCCAGAGGTCAAGAAAATTCAATCTGACAACAAACATAAAACATTTTGCTGTTATGTTTATAGCTCTTGAAACGATGAAGTGGTATTTACAAAACTTGTATTTTGTAAATAATTGTAAAACTCTTTTAAAAATGTGAATGATATGCCTACGGATTCTTGAGTCCATAATTTAAATAGTTTCATCTTTTCCTTCTTCAGTTTCTTTCATATTCATTTCTTGCATTGTTTTTGTATGTTTTTATTTGTATATTATGTTTAGTAAATGATAATGATGCCTTTGTATAGTCATTATTATTACGACGTAAGTATAGTTATTTTTGTATGTATACGCTGTTAACCTGACAAAGTAAATTAGCATAATTATGTTTACAATAAATTCTTATTATGAAGATAGGTAGGTACAATTACTGTTATTAAAGTTTTATTGCATTTTCTTGTTTAAATTTTAAGTCAAAATTACCTGACCTGATCTGATAAATATACTTAAAATCTCCACATTTTCATACGTTTTTCTTGGCTATCACCGCCCAAACTGCTAGTCTTAAGACTAAAACATTGAGGGTGTGTACTTTCTTCTTCTTGTTCTTTGAGAAGATCCGGCGGGATCAGAAATTAAAGCAGAAAGTGCAATACATAGTGAGTATACCTACATTATGTTTCGCAATACATGCGTAGCATAAGCGCATATATCGAGTATGATTCAATTAATTTAAAATCACTGGACTCGCTCCGTGACCTACTGGGCTTTTGATAAGTTATACCTAGAAACTTCGAATATACCGGTTATAAATCAATAAGCAACTAAGTTTGTTAAATTTTATGGGCTTTGAGTTAATCTTCATTCGATATACTTATCTTGTAGAAGTTATGGTCTCTATATAGTTCTAAAAAACATATTTTATAATGGGTAACAAGATGTTGTCTTGTTGATACTCAAGAACTGCCACTTTGGAGTTTTCAAGCCCAGTGAATTATTTATTTATGCTATATCGTCGGCCTTTGTTTTCGCTTCCCATCTTACCTAGTATGAAGTGGGTGAAATAGAAGCCAAAAGTCAATAAATTAATATTTGTATTAAGTATAAACTTCAAATTTAAATGAGTAGGTGCCATTACTAAATGTGAATTATTACCAATATTTGCATTTACATTAAGCCTCAATTCTCTATTGTAAACTTGTCCTATTTCTATTCATAAGCAGTAACTTAGTCCAAAATTAGTCGAGCCTTCAACCAATTACCCATATAAGTCGAAAATCCTTTACTGTATAAGCGAAAGTGAATGTTACCTTATGAGATTTACTATAGATCAGAATCGGTGCGCATGCGCAGCCTCCTTCTGATATTAATCAACGATCAAACATTCGGAATTGGAAAAGCAAACACCAATATGGCCGATTTTGAAATATAATACTTAGGTACCTACCAGAAATGAGAAGAACAAGATTTTAAAGAAAGTGATTCACAACCTGAATGATTATACTATAATTTTGAAACATAACATAAAATATTATGCTAACAATGTAAGATTCTTATAATAAAATAAAATTATATTTTCGAAAATTTTAATATGAACGAACAAAATCTCGAAATATTACCCGAATATAACAGACATTACTTTACTTTTAAAATAAAAACGTAATAATCGACGAAGTTTTACATACAATGGGACCGTGAAATCGTGATGACCAAAAAACTCTGGTTTTTCAACTTAATTTATTACAGAAAAAAACGTTTTAAGCTTATTAAAGGAAATCGGTCAAGTTTATTTAAGAAGAAATGCAATCATTAACGAAATGCATTACGTTGAGTGATGAAATTCAAGTGAGTAGGTACATGTAATAACATTTACGGCTTTCAAACATATTTTCTTGCTGGCAGATTGGTTATTTGTACAGACAGTAATGTACAGTCGAAACAATGTCTTGTCGAATTATATGTTTCCGAAATCTGTCTCGTGTTGAAATTAAATAAACAACTGTCGAAGTTCAGGAGTAAACCCGTACACGATGGCGATGAAATAGGTCATGCCAATCCACATTTTTCGTTTAGGTACTCGAAAAACCATATCGAAGAAAGTTTGAAAAGGTTTAAATTACAGGTATATAAAGATAAAAAGAACATGAATGAAAAGATATTTGGATTTTTGATTTCCGAATAAATAATTAAAGCATCAGAATACAATATAGAGAAAAGCTAAAAGTGTTCTATAATTCAGATAAATCTTTAAAGAGCAATGCAAAGTTGCAATAACTTAATACACGTTTTATTTGATATTCATTAGATTATTATCCATTTCAAGACGAGGCGTAAATTTCATCCAAACTTGGACGAGCCATACCTACATAATACGATCGAGGTGTCGAGTATTATATTACATCCATGACAGTACCCAATTCTTAGGTTGGTTGGTTAAATGTTATTTTACTTCGATTTTAGGGTTCGTTCGACCATTCATAGTGGGATCATGGGAAGCTATTTTACGATTAACTCAGAAGGAAATATTAAAAAACCAATCACCACACTGGAAAGGTTTTAGATATTTAGTAGCAATATAAAATTAAAAAACAATATCGTAAAAATATAGATTAAATATAGGTATACTAGATAATAATTATAATAAATTTGTTATTGTTATCGAGTAATATAATATTGCAGGACGTCGAACACAGATAAATCTACCCCCAAAACTAAAAAACTAGGTTTGGTATGTGTACTAGACAACGGATATAGGTACTACATTTATACGCTTTTTTGGTAAATACATAATATATAAGTACAGGAAACTTAAAGATTTTTTTCTTAATAAGCTTTCCGAAGTACTAAAGAGCTCTAGAAAATAAGAAATCACAATAAGATACTGGAATAATATAGAAACAATCAGAACCGTCAACAAGCATTTATAGTCGACATAAATACTTATTCCCAACGGGGCTCGAACTCGCAACCTTCTGCGTTGAATTTAAATTGCGTGTGGCAAGCAATCCTGGTCTGTATCCAGGTTATACCGTAGAAATATGGAGGCGTGAAAATCGTAAAGAGTGAGCGTGCCGCCCTCAGACAGATAGACCGATACTAGTGTTAAACAACGTTCCTGATTCATTACTATATCAGGTTGTATCAAATGACCTTTGTAACAATACAAATAGCTATATTGACCACAATAAATATCAAAAAATACAATAGAATGAATCTCTACCTTATCCGTTAGTTTAAAACTGCAGAAGGTGGTGTTGATCCCGATTCGTGAACAATTTTAATATAACTGCAATATTAACTTTGCAATTTTGAGCTTTTAGTAATGGTCAATGGTTTTGTAATGGGGTTCGTATCAAATGACCTCTGTAACAATATCAAGGGAACCAAATTGTAATTCACTAGCCTACTAGATTCTTTCGTAACTAAGCGATGAAGAGGTCACATTCAGCTATACACTTCACAAATAATATTTGCTGTGTCACGTAATAGAAAATTCTTTACAACCTCCGACGCTGAATGACAATTTTAAAATTAAGAACTTTCTTGCCTGCTTTCAAATATGTATTTGTATTCATAATAGCCTTTGATACAGGCAACTTGTATTTTGTAATAGCAAGTACGGTTAGCAAGTACAGCTAACTACCAATATGATTAGAACACTAGTCGAATATCAATTGTATATTAACTGGACCGCGCATTCCGAATGTAGGAGGCCTTATTTAGTATATTCACTTGGGTGTGCCTCAAGGCTCATTCTACAGACCCAACTTTTATAACATATATTACAAAGTTTTATTCAATTTGCTAGGAATTGTCGTTTGTCAGGTTCGACGCTCGCGCAAGGTGCTCTAACCACATTAGCACGGAAACTTGCACAATCGTCGTTTACAAGTTCTGTATTGACAAGTTAGAATACATATTTATCAGTTAGGTAACATGATTTCGGTACCTTTAACGGGACCAAGGTAGTGTGGGTAAATGTGTAAATATATAGGTACTTGACAACGAGTTAAATATTATGTAAATAAACTTACACATAATGAAATATGAAGGTAAATACATCTAGGTATGTAGGTAAACAGTAAAATTAAAGAATTAACGAAAGGCCAAGATTCACACACGACACGAATGAGACATCACATTGCAGAATGCAACTTGCGCAATTAATACAAAATTATTATATGAGTCATCACTACAAAAAGTTCATTAACTTCAAATAAGTACCTTTTCAAAAGAACAAATAAACCAGTCATTGCAACAATGCCTGTCGTAAAAAATAATTATAACCCTTAACCAGCAGATTCTCAAACTTTTGCCGGTGTGAATAGAAAATGAAATGATAAAAATGACTCACAAAATACTGTGCAAAATTTTGTCCATAATAGGTAGTCGGTAACAGTGCATTACAATCTTATCTTTTAACTAATAACAGAAATGGCAAATCTGACTGGGCGGCGATAAAAACCGTTGATAATAGATATGAAACACAATAAGTAAACATTATAAATATTAAATTAATGAGATTTAATAGTATAAAGTAGAATAAACAAATAATTTCTAATACGTAGGTACTTTCTATATTTCAGTACCTACTACGATATCCGGGGGCTGACTTTACTCCATACGAACGAACGAAATTTAAAACGAAGATTCTACCACGAACCTACCTAGTATATTTTTTTCTGATCGGACCACTAACTTCGAATCCAAATTCAAATTTTCTCCTAACATTTGGGAATGTTCGTCCGTGAAAAGAAATAGAACCTTAGTAGGAAATACATGACCATACATACAAACGAAAAAAACATTATTCGTCAAAACAAAATAGCCCCGTCTGAAGGCGAAAAAATTCAAAAGGTACCTAAGTAAATAATATTATGTAAGATGTACATAATATTAGTCAAATCGCAAGAAAAAGGCACTCTAAGAAACAAATATTTAACACTTACATATATATGAAAGGGCTCACAACATATACCAGGATACATTTCGTAACCAGCAAATTTCACTTTACAATTTACTGCTCCAATTATCGGTCCGTGTTTAGAATTTTATTAGTTCAATGAAATGAAACCAATGAATAAATTTCTTGGCAATACCAAGAGCGTCGGATAATTAAATTATGAGCTGAACAATAAATATAACTGTTGCCCTGGGACTCGGTTATGATGGTGAGACCACCAGGAAGACAGATGAAGGTAAGCAACGTTAGGGTGTAACGAATCGAGATAGTAAAACTAGGGAAGGATAGGGAACTTCTTGCCAATAAGGTTAAGAATGTGCGGCTTAGGCGGAAGGGCGGCAAGCATCAATTTACTCGAAACTAACAATGATCCCCTTACTTATAAACGACTAGCTGCGTCTCGCGGTTTCACCCGCGTAAGTCCTGATACCATGGGAATATCGGGATCAAAAGTAAGCTATGTTACTCAGAGAGAATGTAGCTTTCTTTTGGTGAAAGAAATTTTGAAATCGGTCCAGTAGTTTTTGAATTTATTTATTACCAATATACAGACACACATACACAAATACAAATCTTTCCTCTTTATAATATTAGTGTAGATGGCAAAGTTTATGTAACGTTTGTCTTTAACTGTTTCAAATTTAACAGACAGGGATAAACGTCACATAAACTGAGTCATCGTTTATAAGTAAGGGGGATAATACATATCCAAATCTTTTAGTTTTCATAGTAACACTTCTTTTGTAAGATAAGTCATCTGTATTTTTATTGTTTTTTTTTAAATTGACACTAGTATAATCAACCAATACCAACAGTATACCATCTTAATTCACTAAATAATATCAACCAATATTTGATTTCCAATTGGTACCTACCATTGCCACAAGAAACTTACAGCACCCATTTTCAGTTTGCACATCGGTTAGTATTAAATTAATAACGATGTTTACTAAAGAATATGTTTACTTTCCGGATGTTTAATGCATAAAATCTGAATACCTACCTAGTTCAGAACAATAACGGTAAACAAATGTACCTACAAAGACACAGAAATAATACAAAAGCTATTCTCGAAGATGAATCACAAAATGCAGCCTGGAGGCCTACCATGTTTTTTTACGAACGAACGATCGAAATCAGGCAACTGAAATTTAATACGAAGTTTCTACTAAGATCCTAGTATATAATTGTTTTTTTGTACGGACTACTAAATTCGAATCCATAGACAGTTATAGTAAATGAAAGAAATGTGTAGGTAGTTTTTTTCTGGTAACAACATCGAATTCATAGACAAATTTTCTTATAAGCAATTTTTTTACGTGTCTACTAAGACCTTGGTATATCATTGTTTTTTTTTAATCAGACCACTAAATTCGAATCCATAGACAGTAGGTAATAGTGAAGAGAAATGTTTTTTCTAACAAAATCGAATTCATAGAAAAATTGACTTCTGGCACTTAAAATTTATAGGCTTCGCAGATATTTAAATTTACGTCATACAATTTCATTCGTCATCATAGTAGAAAATACACGACCGAACGAACGGAAACACATTTTTCGTCGAAACATAGTAGGCGCCCTGTTGTCCCGTTATTCTCACCATCAGCGCAAGCGCATCCATAAAACAAATTGTCGTTTCCCTGACTCCTGCTATTGCTATTGATTATGTAAGTGTCGAGGTGCCGACACAACTGTTACTTTACCCCGTGCTCCATTCATGTTATGAATTATACAATGTTGCAACCATTCATGTAGTAGGTAGGTATGGTAGTCTGACATGATTTTTAAGGGTTACTAAAGAATATACATGGATGGTTGGAACAACCATTTATGTATGGTAGGAAGACACACCATAGGTAGTTCGGTCTGGCATGATTTTTAAGGGTTACTAAAGAATAAACATGGATGGTTGGAACAACCATTTATGTATGGTAGGAAAACACACCATAGGTAGATCGGTCTGGCATGATTTTTAAGGGTTACTAAAGAATATACATGGATGGTTGGAACAACCATTTATGTATGGTAGGAAGACACACCATAGGTAGATCGGTCTGGCATGATTTTTAAGGGTTACTAAAGAACATACCAGAATGGTTGCAACAACCATTTATGATGGAGACACACCATAGTTAGGTCGGTCTGACATAATTTTTAAGGGTCACTAAAGAACATACTAGAATGGTTTCAACAACCATTTATGTATGGTAGGAAGACACACCATAGGTAGGTCGGTCTGACACGATTTTAAAGGGTTACCAAGAATCTTAGATTAAAAAGGTAATAGAACTGTCAGTATCATAGGAAAAAGTAAAAAAACCCGGCCAAGTGCGAAACTCGCGCACGAAGGGTTCCGTACCACTATCACAATTGGGTACGGAATCCTAAAATGGTTTACAACAACTTTGATTCAAAGAAAATCTGAAACTTATAAGAAACTCTTTGGACAGTGAAGGCAGACTAGTATATTTGACAGATAGGGCAGCCATTTTGAATTCCATGACCAACTCGATTTGACTTGACCAATCAGAAGCGACCTCACATCGTAGAATTACGAGTTGTAGTTTTTGAAACACGTTTGTTGTATGGGAGCCCCTTTTAAATAATTGTTTTATTTTGTTTTTAGTATTTGTTGTTGTAGCGGCAACCGAAATACATCTTCTGTGAAAATTTCAACCTTCTAGCTATTACGGTTCATGAGATACAGCCTGGTGACAGACGGACAGACGGACGGACGGACGGACGGACGGACGGACGGACGGACGGACGGACGGACAGACAGACAGACAGACAGCGAAGTCTCAGTAATAGGGTCCCGTTTTTACCTTTAGGTACGGAACCCTAAAAACGAGCTGAGCTGTTGTTAACGTTTTTGATGAGGATGATTCGGATTGATTTGGATACAGAGTTTAAAGAACTACCTACTGTGCCGACCCCATATAATTTCGGATAAGGGCAGCAAGAAGAAAAAGACTAATAGATTAGGAGGGGGAAGTTGGTTATCTTACCTCATTAGTACCAAGTGGAGACTTATATGGTGGAAAGAGTAGAAAAAGTTATGCCTAAAAAACCCGGTCAGCCGCGATTCAGCCTGGCTGGGCCCGTCTGAGCTCAGCCCGTTTTTAGGGGATCAATCGGGGTAGGGACGGGCCCAGGCTGACTCGTAACTTTTAGTAACTTTTACGTAACATAACTTTTAGTCTACTTTCTACCATATTAGTCCCAACTTGGTACTCGATGAGGTAAGTTCCCAGGCCCGATTGATCCCCTAAAAACGGGCTGAGTTCAGACGGGCCCAGACTCGAGGCTGACCGACTTTTTTTGGGACTTTTTTTGGGAGCTAATGGGAAGTGAGTCACTTCCCATTAGCTCAAGTGACAATGAGATCCGATGTGGCCTAGAAGAAACTTATTCACTGTCCTCGTATACTTTTGAAGACTCTCTAAGGTTGTAGTTTTGGGAAAACAGTGACGCGGGCAGTAAGATACATACATACATACTTGTCACTGTTATTTCTATTAATGATTTTGAGTTTTTAAATTGTTCACGAACTTACTAATACTACACAAAATAATCTGAACATTTTTAGTTGTTTAGAATGTTTTATTTTTGTTTAAAAATAAGAATAAAAAATCAAAGGTTAATAACTGCACGAGTTAGGTCCTGCAATTAAGACTTCATTTAAAGTTAGTAATCATAAAAAGGCAATTTCGCAAATGAACACGAAGATGATGTTTCCTTTTATTTCTAACTACAGGCTACAGGTTGAATCTTACAACAGCTAAGATAATAACTGGTTAAGATAACGATCATGCAGTTACTTGATTAGATTTTGTCTCAAATTATATCGAAAGCTTTGTACTTTTATGTCCGTAAACCAATCTTAACGTTAATATCTTTCATTAATTAATTAATAACAAACCATTTCTTTTCCACAAGAAATAGGTAGGTAGTTTAAAAATAACACAAACCTCAGACTTAAAAAAACAACATAATACCAATACCTACATACAGTTCCACTGACTTATCTGGTATGTAATCTGAAGTCGAGCAGGAAAATACATTCTGAATCTACCCAGTAAAACTGGCAACATAGAACTAGATGCACTAAACTAAAGAGCAGAACAAAAATTTAAAGAAAATATATACCTATCTCTATCTAATATATTTTATAGACTTTCTAGATATTTCACAAGTTTACACGCAAAGAAATAGCAAACAAACAGGAAGTAATAAAACAGCGCCAGCATCATCTAATTACTAGATAACAAAATTGCAATTTGTAATCCTAGACTAGACCTTACAACATTAAGATAAAAAGGTCGCAAAACTCGCACATCCAACACCTCTTCTACTTTACTGAGGCTATCAGAGGTTAAAAGCTTTTATATATAAACAAACATCAGTGTAGACAGAATGATAAGATCTATTGGAAATGATCAACTGGCAGTTGGAAGTATTGGCAGTTGGCAGTGTTGGCACCGTTTTGAATTTCGCAATCATCATCCTTTGCAGTGCCTACTACCTCTTAGTTCTGTTGCTAAAAAAATAAAAAATATAGGAGAGTAAACGATGGCATTCCTCCTTTAAAATATTAACTTGACTTGCTATATGCTCAAAGTCCTGCTAGATCCACTGACTGACTGATTTGTAGATGTCAACGCACGCACAGTCTAAACTTCTGGGCCTCTACTTTAATTCTACGAACGATAATGTTATAGAGACATGAAATTTAAAGAGTGTGTTTTGTGTGAAGTGTTGGCCAAACTGTCGTACAAAATGGATCTTAATGACCTCCAAATTCGACCCAATTTTGAAATATAAACTCTTTTTTTGTGAATATGTTCGTAAGGATGATTACAATCTACCATCATATCGTAACAATCTTGACCTCTGCTCTGCTAAGGAACTGTAAAAAATTGTAAAATAGGTATCAACTTTAATAATTACCCAGTGAACGAATCGAGAACAGATGTAGAAGCAAGCTGATAAATTGCGGATTACGGCGATCGTGTAGCATATTTCATATTGCTGATAGGGATGACAGAAGACAATTGATTGAATTACTGAATTCACTAAAAAGGGGTTTGTTTCAGGACTCTTTCAGACAGGATATTGGAGAGATTATTGGAGAGATATTTGGAAGTAAATAATGAGACAACTACTGTGCAGACCTCAAATAATCGGTTTATATGCAGGAAAAAAGAAAAGGACTACAGGTCTTTGATCCAATAATTTCAAACCTATTCTGTGGTAGACTGGGTCAAGTCCTGAATATCCGGCATTATTTCGTTTGACCTACGAGCCTGACCCGTCAGACTGTCACGTACGTTTTATCGTAGTACGTACGACAGGGCTGTCGCCAGCTAACTACCACAACGTGCCTGCGCACGCGCACCGCTAATTGAGATCACAAAGATTGACAACCCTGAAGGATAACGGGCCGGTGGCTCGTCGAGGTAACGATAAGGGAACAAAATACGTGCCTTGTTTCTTTTTATAGTTGACGTCTATCATATCTTAAGTGTAACAATAATGGGTAGGTATAAATTCCTTCTCACTAGCAGCGCGATTTGTGCCGATTCCATGGAAATAATCGGGATAAAAGGTATTAGCAGGCTTAGCTAAATTACTACCTACAAGTTTTATTGTAATCGATTCAGTAGTTTGAAACTAATGTTACCTCCGCCTACTTTTTCCTTGAAATCTAATCATACCTTTTTATTATGTTCGTTTAGAAGTAAAGGCTACAGGCAAGGACTGAGGAGGTTTGCGTGGTCGTAAAATGTTCGACTACTTGGATAAAATTGCGGCAGTTAACATAAAAATAAGACTATTCTAGACTATTCGTAATTTAAGACCACCATGGATGCTTATTTTCATAAGCATCTCCACGAGTTGTTGTTATAAAATTAAAGATGCATTATTAATGGTACTGAGTGTAGCTGTGGTATTGAATTTGTGAGCAATAACTGAAACCAAGGAACAGAAGGTGCTATGAGACACTCTGACACTATAAGAATGATACGCTGGAACGGGAAGGTCGTACTACTTGGCCAACATAATAATTTTACAACAGGAAATCATAGAAAATACTGAGACAGTGATGGTTATAGAAAAGCGGTTCCGTTAGTATGCCCACACATTGTACTGAGCTGTCACTGTCACCTGAGCTTATGACTCGGTATTAGCGCGACACCAACTTAAACCAGGAGAAGACCTCGACAAGAATAGACACCATTAATAAAAACCGAAAAATTTAACACTTTTTGCAAACCAAGGACAACATTTCTGTGAGAAGATTTCTATGTAAGAACTTCTCATAATGAAATAAGGCTAGAAGGAATGCAATATTAAAGCAATCGACAAATTATGCCCTTGGAAAGACATCGAAACGTCGCAAAAAATGCTAATTATAATTAAAGCAACGCGATTAAAACTGAAAAATGACTTAAATTTATAAAATGTCCTCACAAATCTTTAAAACCTATTACTCTCTAAATATTCTCTTATTCTTCGACACCATGATTTTATTCCATCGTCAGCGCTTTCATTGTCAGTCAGGAGTGGCTCTCGAGATGAGATGCGCGTGGGCAAGCGTCGTGGTGGTCCGTTAGCCGAAGCAGCGCGAAGACAAGATACTAATGACAATGACCATTGGCTGAAGAGGGCAGCTCTAGTAAAGGGCTTTTGACATGAACAACTTACTGAGTGATTTACATTTTGCTAATTTTAAAGTGAATTTACCTTTATGTGTCGCTTCTGAATATAGTATGCACTAAGTTTTTTAATTGTAGACTACGATCTGATGTGGTTATTCTTTGTATTTGTCATTTTTTCTTAAAAAAAATCGACATAAGGACTAGGAATCAACTTATTTGTTTAGGTACTCAGAATAATACTAATCAAGTTTTTTTTATAATCATTTTAGTAATCATGAGTTAACAGACTTATTTAAATGGCAAACCTTTTAAGTACGTTCCATTTGTGTAAGTACTATTTTTTATACATACTTAGATCCGCTACAAGAATGTTCACAGCCACCTTAAGCATCTAAACTAAACCAAGAAAAGTACAGCATAATTTGCAAACTGGTAACACTGAATAGGTTCAGTTCATGGTTGCATCATGAGGCACGTAATAACAGAGGGAAACGAAACCTGTCAGTCTGCACCGGACTTCCCAGTTTTGTAGGAGAACAAAAAACATGCACGATGATAGTGCAGCGCGGCGCGGGCGCAAGTGACGGCTTTAATGGTTGAGTCGTTTAAGCGTTTCCTTACAGTTGTTCTGTCAATCTTGCTTGTGTACCATTTGCAAGGTTGTGGATAACCTTCTTGGATCTGCTTTGAATACTTATGGCTGGAGTGTCAAAGCTATTTCGGTGTATTAAAATTGACGATGGTTTAAGAAGCAAAATGGAATATTCATCTCCGATTTTTATCTTAGACTTTTTAATTACATTTTGAATATTAGGTAACATTTTTGCATTATGCTTTATTTCTTCTCATTATTATTGGATAGGTAGAAAGGTCTTTGCCTTGCAGTGGGACAAAATAGGCTAAAAATAAATAAATATCATTCTTGTTATTGCTAATATTCTTAGCTAGAAGGTATTAAACAACTTGGCTTCAGAGTTTGTGCATTAACTAGAAAACTTTGCATTATCCTGACAATTGCGTTTTTTTTCACTAATTCATTAATCTTTCACACTTTCACTGAACTTCTATTCGTTTAATATGTAGTATTTATTAAAGGCATTCCATTGAATTGATACCAATCCCTCATTCGGCAGCAAAATACGCAACTTCCCCCAACAGTTTATACCTTACACCGCATTCCGTGAGATTTGTCTAGTCGTGTGAGCGGTAATTATTTGCGGGACAGAGATAGATGCTGGCTAATGACGGCTCTCGGCCGCAGGACCCGGGTGTGATACTCAATCGCTCACCATTGTACGATCTATAGGCCTATTACATACAGCAGACAAGACTTGAGGACTTAAGAGTCTAAAGGAACAAAGAGACAAATGCTTTGTTCCCTTGGATCGCCGCCACGTCTCGAGCCACCGTCTCTTGCCCCCTCAATGTATTCAGCACCTTAGATATACGACTAAAGATCCCTCGTAGATATCCAAGGGAACAGGTAGTTTGCCCGGTATTAACGCCGGAGGGTCTGTTGCGTCCAGATTAGTGATATTTAGCTGTTTGCTACTTTAAATTCTTGTTCTAGGGAGTTCTTGGAAATAATAATGAATTGAATACATTTTCGAACTGCATGCCTAATAGTTGCAAATAAAGGCCCTTGGAATCCAAATAAATGTGCAAAATTTGGATATCGTGCTGTTTTAAAAGTGTGTGTATTATTGAAATTAAAACTTTTCACATTTTGACTTTCGTCTTTGACTGCTACATTTACCATCAAGTGTGATAAGATAATGGTCAAACGCTGTCCTATACGCTAAAAATGGTTTGTTATGAAGTCTTTACACCACTATGGCTTCCATAATTATAAGCAAAACAACAATTACACCTAGACTCATTTAAAATACGACCGTGGAATACTGGAAGCAAAACATAATCTCATTAAATGAATAGCGTTCATTCTTAATAAGATGTTAAAGTTAATGCGATTGTAGTTAGCAGAGTTTCTGATTGGGAAAATCGAGATATAGAATGCAGAACTTGTGTCTATCGATGGAAGATAAAATGTAGAAATGGATTAGACACAATAGTACATTCAATCCCCTCGATGGTTATGTACAAACGCTACGGAACCCTCTTCTCTTCTCATACGAGCGATGTTCCCGGTTGCATCCCTCTCGAGAACCTGGGGTCGGCTAAACCCCAAATTGTTTTTTTTTATTTGTGATCTGCGCAGTAGGTAAGTCACCATTGACCATACCTACTGCGAATAGATTTATTATTACTGCAATATTTTTACGGTCGGCCGCCTCTCTGACACAAACCCTCTTAGGTACCACTACTGCGCGGGGAAACCGTAAGGTTTGCTAGTCTCCGTTAGAGCCTTAGTCGCCTTTTATCACACCACGGAAAGAAATGAGGTAACCCTATTCTATGCCGGGGATACACACTACGGAAACCTCTCAGTATAATGTCCCCATGCTCTTCAACCTTGTTGAGTTTCTCGGTCATTTTGGTCACGATGATTGCGTTTACCGTATGTATAAGTAATGATTTATTACCAACAGCGTCCTGCGGTGTAACCAGCGTAAGTTTCTATCCTGTGGGAATATCTGGATAAAAAGTAGCCTATAATATGTGAATATATCTTTTTAAGGTCTCTTTCATCGCAATCGGTTTAGCGGTTTTTGCGTGAAGGAGCAACAAACAAACATACGCACTCACACACTTTTAGCTGTATACTATTAAAAGGATAGGGTTATTTGTCAACCTATTTTGTTCTATTGCTGGGCAACGGCGTTGCTTCTCTCCATTCGCACCTTCCTAGGGCTCAGGGTAGGGTCGAAGTCAATTGAGAATATTTGTTTTACAAAATTCTGATCAATCTTCATCTTGAGTATCCGTTTGCAATACAATTATACTAACTTAAGTTCAGGCTCCATTCCAAAGCCATCAAAAAAGTATTCTAAAAGTAGAAAACCTAACCCGTTTTTTTTTACAACTTTTGATTCACTATCTATATTTCTTTGCAGACAGATAAGTTGAACAATTTCTTGGTTCGCATCGGTGTCGGTACTTCAAAAGGCATAGTTGTCACATTAACCACGGCATTTAGCGGTTGGTTCGCCTATCTCACACCGGCGTTCCCAATCAATCTGCTTTCATCTCGAGTTCTGGTCAGTATATTCATGTAAATGGTAACGGGCATTGATGTTTACATTAGATGAAGATGCAATACCTGTGGTGGAATTTGGGTCGGAATCGGGCTGCTGAATTTGGAGTTGTTGGGGGTTAGATTTGGGATTGTCAGACAATTTGTAAAAAGAAAGTTCTGCAGTCGACAGGATTTGATTCAACCTTTACAAATTCGTTGAAAGGCGTCTATTCGCTTGCGTGCTCGCCTCAGGTGCCAAGATTTCTTCGTGTGTCAAGATGAAATTAAGGACTGCATCTCTTCGTGTTTTCGACTGAGGCACGTAACGACTAGAATAAAAAGCATTTTTCCAAAAACTAAATCTTAAAAGTTGTCAAAAGAGTGGTCAACGTTTTCATAGCCGATATGAATCCCACTGCCAGCTAGTGTACTTAGTTTGAAAGTTTGCGTGTCTCACGAATGGAATTATCAGACCGTAGAAAGATAAGTGCTTGGGGATGATTTAGAATCGAGAATTTATTAATAAGATCTATAATTAATGGGGGATATTTAAATTACCCACAATTTTATAATGAACTGATTTTCTAGGATGGCGTGTAGGTACAGATTGTTTTGAGAGATGAAAAATATAAAATTAATATTATGTTATATCACCAATCATCATCGAATAGCATGCTATTTGTAAAAGTCATACAAAAAATTAGTGATGCGCCGAGTACCAGTTTTACCGAGTAACCGAGTACCGAGTATTACTCGGTTTAAAATTTACCGAGCCGAGTACTCTGCCGAGTTACTCGGTTCATTTAAATAACCGCGAAAACAAGTTGAAACGCGCTCCAGACGACGTGCGACACGCGAGGCGACTCAAAGCAAGCAGGTTTTGTTCTTTACTATCTGCGCCCGCGGTTCATAATCATCATCATCCGAGTGATGTTCCTGATGGGAACATCTCATCATCAACACTCTCGGGAGCCCGGAGTCCGCTATCCTACTTTTACGTCTCTACTTCGTACGATCTTTGGCATCCCGTGTAGTGAGGCTATTTGCACGCATATCTGCTCTCTCGCCGTCAAGCCAGCCTTTCTTGAATCTTCTCAATCTGCTGCGGTCGGGCGGAGGCGCCATAGCAAAACATTTGTTCCCTACGTAACTAGCCGGACCATCGTAAACGCCATTCTTGTATGGTCATTGGCCATTCTTCTCGGGCATGAAGGCTGCCCCTGATGCCGGAGTTTCTGACGCGGTCTTTTCGCGTCACTCCACACATCCAGCGCAGCATCTTCATCTTCGTGAAACGCAGCTCCTGCTTATGTCGCTCAAGCACTGGCCACTATCACTTTCGTACAAAAGGACAGGTCTAGTGATCGTTTAATACACTTGTTCCTCTTAGTTCAACCGGTATTTTGGGGTCGCAGACGATACCAGTTACCTCTCGACACTTGGCCCAAGCTGCCGAAACACGAGACTTGACGTAGCAACCGATGTCGCCGGACGCAGGAAGCACAAATCCCAAGAACTTAAACTGCATGGTCTGTCCGTTTGACCATATGACCGTCTACACAGGTGTGCTATCTACATGCACAAAGAAGGGTGAGCCGCCGGGAAGAAGGTTGGGTGCAGTCGGAAGACCAGCACTGCTGCTAGGTTATTTTACACTAGCAGCAGCATTATGCTGAGGCTGTGCCTATTCGGGCAGCGCACTACTTTTTATTTTTCTTGTTATGTCGTTGTGTGCTTGTCTGAATAAATCTATTTTCTTTCTTCTTTCAAAGTGGCCATAGCCACTTTGGGCGTGTAGATAGCGGGTCCTTTAAGAAGACCGAACTAGCGTTTGAGGACACGATCTGTCTAAAACAGATCCCTGACGATTGCTCTTGGGAGTAACCTTACGGTACAGCAACCCCTTATCAGGCGTAATCAGTGGCAGAAGTCCTTGATTCGGAAGGAGTTCCGATGTCTGCACCTCTTTATACTGCTTATTTAGCAGCTCGTGGGAATATGAGCGCCATCTCTGCTTCACCGCGAGGTCCTCGTATAGCAGGTTGCCATCGGGATTTTTTACACAGCGGCACATGGATATATCCTGCGCCGCATAGATCCCAGAACATGCCTACTTATAAATAAGCTTCTGCACCTCAGACGTTTCCAACTTATCGTACAATGGTACAATGGCTGTTAGTGGTGCTGTTTGTCTCTGGCTACTGCTCTTTTTGTGGCACGTTTGATGGACCTGTACGCGTCGCGATCTTCAGGAGAGTTAGACGCTTGCCACTTTACCAGCTTATGTGTCGATATACAGTTCTTTAGCTCTGTACCTTTGTGTTAAATTTCATCTAAATTGGCGACCCGATTGAGCGTGAAAGAGGAACAAACAAATACACAAACTTTCACACTAAGTTAAGAAGCCAAAGCAGTACACAGATGAAATCCTACACAGATATCCATTTTACCCTCGATATCTAAAATACTAGAAAAAATACTTAATGACAGATTAGTCACTTATATCGAACAAAATGGAATATTGTCAGAACATCAGTATGGCTTTCGTAAGGGAAAGTCGACAGATGACGCGGTACTAGCTCTGACAGAATTCATCTCGAGGAATCTAGACAATTCCAAAAAGACCTTGGCTATCTTCCTCGACTTAGCCAAGGCCTTTGACACGGTTTCTGTCCCACTTCTTCTGTTGAAGATGGAGACTATTGGTATTAGGGGAAACCAACTCAAGATTTTTCATAACTACCTCTCTGATAGATACCAGCGTGTTAAAATTGATTCACACATTAGTGAACATAGATTAATCCGCTGCGGAGTGCCCCAAGGAAGTATTCTCGGGCCTACCCTCTTTCTTATTTATATTAACGACCTTCTGAAACTTACACACGCCCAAGGAAAGATCATCTCTTACGCAGACGATACAGCACTACTGTTTGCGGCAGACTCATGGGAAGAAGTGTATGGGCTCGCCAAACAGAGGTTAAACAATGTTAAAACGTGGCTGGATGCAAATAAATTAACTTTAAATGTTAACAAATCAAAGTATTTACAGTTTTCAATAAGGAACTCAATAAAAACCCACCAGGACTACAAAATTGTTGTACATGATTGCAACCTTCAACGACCTGGGTGCACATGTAGGGAACTTGAAAGGGTTAATTCGATCAGATATTTGGGCGTATTTGTAGATGCGAATCTGAATTTTCGGGAGCACATTGCAATGGTAAGTGCCAGAATCCGAAGACTCATGTACATTTTTAAAACTCTTCGACACGTTTTAGACCCTTCCAAAATGAAGATGGTATATTTTTCACTATGCCAATCCCTAATATCATATTGCATCACAAGTTGGGGTGGAGCTCATAAGACTAATTTAATTAAACTAGAAATTGCCCAGAGAGCTATCCTAAAGGTTTCTACCTTCAAAAAAATCCGCTTTCCTACGACAGAACTGTACGATTTTTGCGGTGTTCTTACTGTGCGTCAACTTTTTCTCCTTCAAATCATTCTAACTCAACATTCCCGCATAATCTATGACCCCAATTTGGTAAGCAGTCGCAGAAAAAATCGTATATGCACTTCGTGCCGCAAAAGTCGTACTGCGTTTAGCCATAGATTTTTATCTTTTCTGGGACCCTACATCTATAACATGGTAAATCAGGTTATTAATATATACCCTGTAACAAAATTGGAATGTAAATTGAAATCCTCAAATTGGCTCAAAACCCTAACATATGATGAAACTGAAAGACTACTGATAACAAATGTGTAAAAACTTCCTTCTATATAACACTTTATACTTTTTCAATTATACATCTACACCCAACAACTCATACAACGCTTTACACACAGAGACACAATCACACATAATCATGGACGGATGTCGGCCCTCGTACCCAGAGTCTTAAGACCCTAGGGTGACGGAGTCATTCCTGATTCTAGTCCATGTTACACATACACACATCCACTTCATTCACACACTCACACACACATGCACACTTTCCTTACATTCACAATATCCATTTTATATTGCATGCATCACCTCAATAATTTTAACAATTTATTCATTTTATATATATTATATTATACATCATATAATTCCCATTATATATTCTTAAAAATTGTTGTTATATTTCACAGTATATTTGGATTTATATTTTTTAAACTCAACACTAATCTTAAATTCGAAAATTGTATACCTACTTATATAATTTTAAGTAAGTACTAATTAATTATTCTCACAAATAATTTTTATTGATCAAATTAAAATAAACAAAACAATACAGTTTACTGATACTGATAATGTGTCTGTTGGGGGAAGGCGCTGGATGCCGTATTACAAGCTCACGCTTAGTTCGGCAACAGAAGCTTAAGTTTGATTGTACTCTTGTTGATGTAAACGTCTAATATATTAATGTTAATAATGTTTATATATATCGTGCTTTCGCACGACGACCTCAGTGGCGCGTCGTGCGAAAGCACGGCTGCAATGCAGAAGGTTGCGGGTTCGATTCCCGCCGGGTGCAAGTATTTATGCTTTAAAAATAAATATTTGTGTCTGGTCTGGGTGTCCCTCTTTGTATAATATGTATGTATTTACAAAAGAAAAATAAATATATGTAGTATATCCGTTGTCTAGTCACCGTAACACAAGCTTAGCCGCTTGGCTAAGCTTGTGTTGCGCTGTAAATGCAACGATGGCGCTGTGTGTTGTTGACAGAATTTATTTATTTATTTTATTTATTTATATATATCTATTTATATCCGAGTTACTCGGGTCATGAACCGAGTACCGAGGCCGAGTACGAGTAGTAAAAAACTGCCGAGTACCCGAGTAACGAGTACTCGGCAGAGTACTCGGCGCATCTCTGCAAAAAATCATTTGTAAAGTTCTGATATGTTAAAATTACATTTATTTTGCTTGATTTTGGCTAAAACGTGTTTTATTTTAATGCGTTTTTAAATTGTTTCAATAAGTTTTATGTTTAATTTGAATGAAGTACCTAGATAATAAAATTCAAGATTCTATCTGTATCTAATTCAAGACCAAAACTAAAATCCACAGTCCATCTACTTATTAACTCGGAATCTAATCAAAGTATATTATCCCGAGTAACGCCCACAGGTGGCGCTGATTATGATTTGTGCGCGCGCGCAGCACCAGGGTTACTTTAATTGCTACCAGCTATTGAAGTACAAGGATGATTTATATCTTTGCCACGTCAACGCTTCCGCGGTTACATGATGATATTTATAATATCTTAGCAAAGATATTTAATATGAAAGGTTATAAAATCTTTGGATTATGTATTTAAGACTTTTTTACTAACCATCTGGTGAGATAGTGGTCAAAATTGATGCTTAAAAAATGCACAGATTCCCTAACTTACTCGGGAACAGAGCGAGTTTAAAAAGGTTTTTTTAAAACTGCGGTTGTCTCGCTCCGCGCGGGGCTGTACCGGAACAAACGCGTAATTTCGGCTATAGAATATCTTAACGTATGTATGACGAAACAAGCTTTCCACAACAAAAAGGTCATATTTACTTTTACGCGGGAATATTCCTCAGGAACATCTGGATATCCAGATCACCAGCTATCTGCATACCAAGTTTCATTGCAATCGGCTTAGTGGTTTTTGCGTGAAGGAGTAAGAAACGTACTCCTTCATTTACACATACCTATATACACCTAATATTAGTAGGTTTATCTAGCCTAGCAAGTATCTTAAATGTTTTTTCTTTAATACCATCCAAGATCCTATATTTGTACGAAGATAAACTATTGATGGCTATGACAGTGGTTGCTAATGATTTTAATTTATTAAAGGCAAATTGCTTCCTTCGCGGCTAACGAAAATATCTAGGTATACCTAATAAAATGATGTCTTCCTGTTGATGAATTATTAGTTCAAACTAATATTTAAGTTTTAACTTTGTAAAGTTTATTTGAATATTGCCAAGAAGTTACTTACTTCAAACCCTCTTACTTATAAATGATGATTAACAGATGACTAAGTTGCATAACGTTTGTTTCTGTCTGTCAAATCTCATGTCACAGTAAAATACAAACGAAACATAGTTTATGGAGTTGTTAATCATCTACATCTACACTAATATTATAAAGAGGAAAGATTTGTATTTGTGTGTGTGTGTGTGTTTGTAATGAATAAACTCAAAAACTACTTTGCCGATATCAAAAATTCCTTGAAAATTCTTTCACTATTAGAAATCTACATTCACCTTGCCTGAGTAACATAGACTTCTTTTGATCCCGATATTCCCACGGGATGCGGACTTACGTGGGTGAAACCGCGGGACACAGCTAGTCGTTAATAAGTAAGGGAGCTAGTGTACCAATTAATTAAAACGAGAAAATAACATTCCTCCCCCACAAATATCTAATAGATTCGATTGCATCAGCTCCCACACAACACAAACTAATTAAAAACCCACCAAACACAACTGCAATATTGACAAAACTTGTCTCAAATATGGAACAAATCTGACTCAAACTAATAAATTTTATTAATAACGTTTAGCCAATTACAGCCCACACGCATGTAACTCAAAAACAGATGAAATTAAGTAAATTTGTTACGCTGTGGAGCTAAAATTGTTAATATCGTCCCACAATATTAATGGAGTAGACTAGACGATGTTGACCCGTTAATGTATGTCTTAATCAAGTTTGAAATAAATTTTAATAAATTGGGTCAAATATTTTAGAAACCACTCATATTTTTGTATATTTTGAAGGTAAAGATCCAAG
Organism: Idaea biselata; assembly: GCA_958496205.1. Lineage (NCBI taxonomy): Eukaryota > Metazoa > Arthropoda > Insecta > Lepidoptera > Geometridae > Idaea > Idaea biselata. Next base: position 1,630,342 of record OY292398.1, on the reverse strand, counting down.
CGCAGAATAAACAAATAGGGCACAGTGACGCCAAGAATGAAATGGAAAATGGAATACCAAAAATGTAGAAAAGATACTTTCGGAAAATCCACGTTCAATCGAAGAAAGACCGGCGGCAGACTAGTATGAAACCTCCTTGTGTCCTCGATGGCAAAATAATAAGGTAAAATATGACTTGCCCCATGCTATAAGTAAGGATTTAAACTCTAATACAAAGGGCAGTATATTTCTAAGCCTGATGTTTCGTCACTTGGGTGGGATATCCGTTCGTTGCAAAACTAAACGGCCATTCAGTATAATATTATAAGTAGATACCAGTTTCTGCAACACTCTCGATTTCTTAGTAATGTTTAAAGTATCCGGTAATTAGTTATATGGATACATTGGTTAAGTACAGACGCCTGAGGTGATAATATTGTTAATTTATAATAAATCGGACTTTTCCGATTGTGATAAAATGTGGATATGGTTAAAGGACTCTCGCCTTCTTCGCATAAATTATGCTAAAACATCAATAAAAGTAAATTGAACAGACCTACTTTGCGGTTCAGATATGGTCTGGTTCGGGATTCAGTTAAATACTCCCTAAGTCCCTGACTAAGGTACTTGACAGATAGCATGGCGGAACAAATATCAGACTAAAAAACTAAATGTCAAGCGTTGTAAAACTAATAGCAACGCGAATTAAACCAAAAAAATCGTTTCATTTCATAACAGCATCGCAAAAATTTAATTTAAAGACTAGTTCGGAAAATATCTGCTTACGTAGTCTGAAAATGTTTGTATTCAATGTTCAAATGTTTGTATGTAATGTTTACCTACTTATAAAATTTAAAGTCCTGACGGATTCATTCACTAACTTGTCGTTAACAGTGCACTGGGCACTGGTCCAAGAGATATGCAAAAGATTATCAAAATCCCATCTCTGACAGGTATGTTTTCTATGAATCTTTACTAAGAGAAGGAAACGGGAAGGTGGAGATGGAAGTAGGAAAGCTGGCCACTCTGGATTACCCGCAGAAGATAGTAAAGGTATCAAAGAAAAACCTAAAAACTCAAAACTCAAAATTTTTTATTCATTTAGAACGTATATTATACACACATACGTACCTTTTGAAACGTCGAGATTTTAATTTACCGAGGTTTCGGAACGCGCCCTCCGATGAGAAGAAACCACAAGAAACTCATGGGTTTTTTTTTTCAATTACTTATTTTTTTTTTATCATGTTTTATATTACAATCGCCATAATACAGATCTTTAATCTGAACAGGAGCAGTTAACAATCATGTCCATGGATTCTTCTCATCAAAATATTTCGACGTCTATAGCACGTCGAAATATTTTGATACGCCTTATTACACAATTTAAGTTTAATATTTTTTTTTAATCTTGTAATGGATATGTCAAATACGTCTTCAGGTAGTTTATTATAATAAAGTACACTAGTGCTACAGAACGACTTACTTATTTTCTGGAGCCTACTATAGGGCACAGTCAGATCATCCTTGTGTCTCAAATTAACCTGACGGACATCACTGTATTTGTGAAATTTACTTGATTTATTCTTATGTACGTATAGCAGATTTTCATAAATGTATTGAGAGTAAACAGTTAAAATGTTTATCTCTTTAAACTTTTCTTCAAGCGATTCCCTGGGGCCCATTTTGTAGATAGCTCGCACCGCTCTTTTTTGCAAAACAAAAATGGTTTCTATGTCAGCAGCACACCCCCACAGCAGGATACCATATGACATGATGCTGTGAAAGTAACTGAAGTAGACTAGGCGGGCCGTTTCAACATCTGTGTATTCCCGGATTTTCTTAACTGCGTAAGCTGCGGAACTAAGCCTTTTTGACAGAGCTTCCACGTGTGGGCCCCATTGAAGCTTAGCGTCTAAAGTTATGCCCAGAAAGACAGCTTTATCGACTATTTCGATCTCCTCATTATCAATTTTTACAGAAGTTTTAACTTGTTTTACATTTGGTAGTGTGAATCGAATACATTTAGTTTTAGATCCATTTAGTAGCATATTATTAACATTAAACCAATATACTTATCTAGACAGAGCATTGTTCACGTCGTCAATATTAGATTGTCGTCTTTTTACTTTAAATACCAATGAGGTATCATCTGCGAACAATACTATCCCATGATTTTCCTTCACGAGGAAAGGTAAGTCGTTAATATATACTAGAAATAAAAAAGGTCCCAATATGGATCCTTGAGGAACTCCTAAAGTTACAGGTGATCCAGGGGAACGTTTACCGTTAATGTCGACACACTGGATCCTATCACTCAGGTAAGAAGAAAGAAGATCCAATGCGCCTTCCCCGATACCGTAGTGTCGTAGCTTCATGATCAAAGCATCATGTCGAACACAATCGAACGCTTTGGAGAGGATACGCCATATGCATCATGCGACTCCTCCCAAGCATCAAATATGTTTTCAATTAATGCAATGCCCGCATCAGTAGTCGCGCGACCCTTACTAAAACCGAACTGCTTATTGTGTAAAATATTGTTGTCATTAAAATGCTTTAGTAGCTGGTTCAATATAATTTTTTCAAAAATTTTGCTTAATGTAGGTAGTACTGATATGGGTCTAAAATTAGAGGGGTCCGATGTACTACCGGATTTAAATAATGGAATTACTTTACTAAATTTCATTTGATCAGGAAACACGCCACAATCTATGCACCTATTGAATATAATAACAAGCTCAGGTACAATAACTTCTATCAAGGATTTAACAATAGGAACAGAAATCCCCCATAAGTCTTTAGTTTTCTTTACATTGATTTGTTTAAAAATTACTAAAATATCATGTTTTTTAACATATTTGAATTGAAACGCTTTACTACATTCAGGTACATTTGCTTCTAAAAGAGATTTAGCAATGGGGGTAGAAGAGTTTAGGGCTTTTGTCAGAGTAGTAGGCACATTAATGAAAAAATTCTCAAACTCATTTGCAACATCTTGGTGTTTGTAGTGGTAGTGTTTGTCATCCTTCCGCCAATGTCCAACTTAAAATCAATATTTTTGTTAAAGACTTTACCAGTTTCAGCATTTATTATTTTCCAAGTGGCTTTAATTTTATCATTACTATTCTGTATTGTAGATTTAATGTGTAAGGACTTCGCCAATATACAAACTCTTTTAAATATCTTTGAGTAATTTTTAACGTAAGCCTTAAACTCCTCTGAAGTATGAAACTGTCTCTCTGCGTACAACTCGTAAAGTTTTCGTCTGCTTTTATGAATGCCGACCGTGGCCCAGTCACTGAACTCACGCTTGCCTGATACCACCATTGATTTGGACGTGAAAATAGATTGAAACTGTTCGTTAAGAACTGAAAAAAAGTTGTTGTATAATATGTTTGCATCCATATCACATGGTAGAAATGGCATGACGTTAGCCAAATTCAATTTAAGTTTCTCTAGTCGAACGGCCGTTACTGGCACATATGTTTTTTTTCTTTTGGGTATTGGTTTTTTTACTATTACAAAATTGACTAACTGGCCACTATGATCTGATTGCAATTTGTTTATAACAGATTTGCTAATAGCAGTAACATCTTCGGATATGAAGATGTTATCTATGCAGGTTGCAGTAGTTTCAGTAGTTCTGGTAGGCTCCAGAAACAAATTAGTTAGTTTGTGTGATTGAGACAAATTTAAAAGTATGGTGGAGAAAGAAGATACTTTAAGTAAATCAACATTAAAATCCCCACATACAATCAATTGCTTTTTTGATTTTCCTAGTTTTGCTAACATTGCATCTAATATGTCAATAAATTTCTTAAAATTGTACGGCTTTGGTCGTCTGTACACACATGCTATTATTAACTGCTCCAGTTCTACACAAGCTATTTCAGTTACACATTCTACAGACATAGATACGATATCTTTTCTTTCTTTATATTTTAGTTGTTTATTCAATAAAATAAGAGAACCTCCTTGCTTCGTATTTACCCTGCAGAATGAGCTGCCAACCTGGTGATTGCTGAAACTGAACATAAGCTCGTGAGCCCGGAGGTGATGCTCAGATAAGCACACAATATCAATATTTTCAGAGTTCATATACAGTTCCAGTGTTAAATCATTAAATCATTAAAACTAGATAAGGTACCTACTACAAACAAACGTTACAAATCGATTTGCTACACGTCAACCAGCCGATATATTCGATTCACAGCAAATGTGGAACGAAGTAACAATTATTAGTTTTTTTAATGCGTGTCGTTCGTACGGTTGCGATTTCTGATTGTAGCACAGTACGTACTCGTACTATTGCGCAGTAGTTGGTTAGTTACAATTGTAGATATAGAAACAATAGTTGGCTCATAAAACATAGTATTAAATCAGGACATTATAGCAATTGTTATTATGGAAGTACTTTTTTAAATGGTTAAAATGTTTGTTTTGTTAAAGTCATCTTCTTAATCCACCCCAAATACATCGGGATCAGCGCATAATCTTATCCCGATGTATTTGGGGTGTAATAAGTATGTCTTTTCACTTCTCCTCTATTATCTTTATTAACGTGTTTTTTCTTTCCGGTCTCCTCTATTATTTGTACCTAGACTTATCTATCACCTTTTTTTCATGTTTTCGCAATTTAGTTATACATAAATATGCACTAATTGATTGTCTTTGGAGAGGAATTGTTTACAGATCTTTACGTAAATTTTAATTGGGATTTTGACTGTTTTAATGTAGATTATAGATAGAATATCTAATCTATAGCCTGCGGAGGCTCTTTGGTAACATCCTTTCAAACTCAAACTCAACATCTTTGTTGCCTATCTGTGGCCTATCTCAGTCAATCTAAATTGGCGTGTCTTTACTGGTAATATCATAATATTGGTAATCGTCACAGTTATGATTCCGAAGCGGTTACGTTCAGGTAACGTTTACAGATCGTTAGATGGGCTAAGTTGCTGATGGGAAACTTTATTGCATTTTATTAGGGCCATCTAAAAGTTATTGTTGTTTATGTTCAAATCCATGTTCTCTCCTTAAGTCATGTCGATGATTTTTCTTAATGAAAGTTTAAAATAGCAGTTTCAAAGAATTCAAATGTTATTTAGCAAATGTCCAAGTTAGTCGTATCTTTGAGTCCAAGTCTAAGTTTTATAGTAAAAAAAGAGAGGAGAAAAAGAAATTAATCTCAAAATATGGAGCCGATTGCGTGAACAAAAAAAATTGAATCCATTTAATGTAGGTACCTACTATGTACTTACTCAATGTTAAAAATCCCAATAAAGTTGATTACATACCTGAAACAATAAATCACATTATCAATTAAATGATATTTTATATAGTTTAGAATATTATCACTCAAATTAAACATCTATATCTTCCTCACGCGCCAAAATACATTCTTCAAAAGACTCTTAAATATAAGTTTATGATTAATACACAATTAATATGACAAATATTAATATTCACAGTCATAGAAAGTCGTTAGTAAATGATTTGAAATGAAATAACGTGCCATAATTTAAGCAAGATCACATTAACATGTTCGTAAACCTAGATCGCTGAGGCTTAAGACATACGATAGAAATCAGCTGTATAGGTTTGCTGCCAAATATGGGCACTGGACTAACTTATTACACGCAACGAGAGTTGTGCCCGAGGCTTCGACGCATCGAGGCTGTCGATGGTTTCTATGGCATCAGCTAACCATCGATACAACGAGATCTGTTCACTAGGCAGGCTACCAATATCATGGTCAGGCGGATCATTCCCACTAGATCCATGAAAGAGACCTAGTGAGGTTTTTTTTTCTAGTGGATCTAGACCTCTTTTTGGGACCCAAACTATTGTCATATACACGTACCTAACACCTAGGTAAGGGAATATAAAAATAACATCACGCGAAAAGAATCGGAATAAAAATATCAAATTCCGTTTGTTTTTAACCGAATTCTTTAAGTTTATACGAGTAGGATCTATGCCTAACTAATTATGATAGGGACCTATATTAGAGCTCATTCACTTTGTGTTAGTGAAAAAAGTCAAGCTCGCTTTCATTAAAATGAAAATGTTGTCATACCGCGAAACAGTCGTTTAACTACGAAAATGATCGTTGTTTGTTCGAACGTCTTAAATTTCCGTTACTAAGAAAGCGAGTAGGCCCCGAGTGCCATAGAATTTCCGCCGAAATATAAAAATCCAACGCGTTGATTTCTGTCACTAACTCCATGGTAATAATGTTTTAGAATAATATGCCCCTTTTCTTACTGAGTGAGTAAATGACTCAGAACTCCTACACATTGGGAATTCACATTTTGGGAAATTCAACATTTTATGAATTCAACATTTCGGCACTAAAGTGTATTTCTATTTCACTTTGTTGTACATATTTTACGAGCTAGATAAATCAAATTGACATGACAGTTATGTAAGTGTAAATAATGGAGCGGTTTAACAGTTTATTTATATCTTTACAAATGAGTTATAAGCCAGAGTTTATAACGTGTACCTATTGGCTGATGACGAACCGAAGGTCGATAGATCAGCGCGAATGAGGTTAACAAATAAATAAATATTAAAGGTGCCACCCATGATGTTCGATGATAGGTACAAGAACATATTTCTGTTCTTATTCTAGTAACGTTAACAAATAGGAGACAGTCGCTCGGAGCTGTGTAGTGAGCAAAAAAACAAGAAAACATACCGTTAAGTTTGTTCACTAGAACCTGTTCGCTTTCGGTCCATTCACAAAGAGCCGCAGCTAAATTTCTGCGCACGCGCACCGCCATAGCACCGGCACCATGCTATTGTCACGTTTTTAATATAAATATTTTTGTTGTTTCCATTTCGTCAGAGTCATTTTTTTACATTTCCTATCAGTTCTGTTATTTCGTTTTGAATGGACCGTCTTTGATTTGGTTCAGTAGTACGCGACGGAGCGCGGTATTTTTTAATGAAAGTGTTTTTTGTTCTATTTGTCGGAGGTTCTTGGAGCGTGACCTAATATCGTCATACCGTTATTAAAATTGAATATTAGAAACATAATCGAAACTAAAATACTTCGGCAGATGATCAAACGAAGAAGCGTCAAGTGCAATCGGAAAAGGTGGTTGGCGATTCTTATTGGCTGTATTAAATAGGTACCTACTACCTGACTTCGCACCAATCTTTAAGAAAAAATTATCTGTGCTATTAACATCTACTTACGGTAAAGGAAAATAATGCGAGAAAACCTGCGTCCTAAATTCACGTACATAATATAATACCCCAACCATAGGCTACGTACGGGAAACGCCTAGCTAAACTTTACCTACCTATCTAGACTATAAGAATATCGTATTTGTTCATTATAACATTGTAGAGTAAAAAATCTGAAAAAAAAGAAAGTTCCCCGCAAAACTCCTTAGGATCTAGTTCCTGAGGGAGATATTCTTCCTTAGGAACGCCGAGCAGCCACTCCTCGTTACTTTACTCGACACCCGCATTTCATTACGTGACGATTTCTGCCAAATGGCTCAACTCAATTCACCTGTTAAACACTACAGCACAAAACGAAAGACTTTTGATCGCAACCGTAACATTTAACTCCGGTGCTTAAATCTTGACCAAATCATTTTGCTCGGTTGATTTTAAATTGACGACCGAATGAGCTTAGACATACGTTTAGTTAAGATATCTATTCGAGACTCGTAAAAAACGATGCAAAAAAACGATAGGTAATCAATGAGCTTGCGCTACTTGTCTCATTTGACATGTAAATAACTAAATATACGAGCGAAGCAACCGGTTCGAGACATCAATATTGATGGAGAATTTTAGAACTCAATATGGTTCCGGAACTAGGTCCTTGCTTGTTATAACCGCTTGGACTTTAGATCTATTTTTTTGTTAGCCTACTACGTTGTCCCACTCCCGAGCATATCTCGATCGTCTTTTATATCTATGTTTATGCCGGCTTTCCACTGCGAGCGGAGCGGAGTCATTAATGTGTCAGTTCAACATCCAACGATTGTTTCCATAGCGCGAAAGAGTTGTATGACTGTGAAAAAACCGTTGTCTGTTGAAATGACACATTACTGACTCCGCTCCGCTCGCAGTGGAAAGCCGGCATTATGGTTCCGGAACCAGTCCTTGCTTATTATAACCGCTTTGAAACTGAAGGTCTTCATTCTCTTGTTAGTCTACGTTGTCCAACTGCTGAGCACATCTTGATCGTCTATTGTACTTATTTATCTTTCGATTGTCTTTAGGGTCATTCGGTCCAGTTAGGGTTCGCTTACGGGCCTCACGGCTTCCTGGCTTGTAAATATATTGTAAATTTGGTCTTTTCATGTCTGTTTCTTTACCTACCTTTAGAGTTGCAATAGTTCGGTCAATTGCACTAATAATGGAACTACCTACTGCTTAATAATCTATCTAAACAGTTCTTTTTATTGGAGCATCAGAGATTTGGAATAATAGTGGTTATACCTAATAGAGGTTGAAGTAATTTCAATATCAAATTCATAATTTCTTCCTTATTAAACAATCAATTTCTAATATTATTATTTTCTTCCTCAAATGAAACTGAATTACCTAACAATCGTAGGTAATAATAACAAATATATTTCTATTTAGTGTCAGATCGCAATGTCGATTTGTTTAATTACTTATTGTCATTACATTCACATTGGCTACAGTCGTCATTGACACAGATCGACTATCGTCATGGTCGACAACTTGACAACTTTGACAGCTCTGATAGAAAAAAAACCCTTTGCGTTTCAATAACACTTCCTATGTCGCCGAATAATTAAGAGGATAGTCTCCATTCTCTTTCTCCATACAAACGTAGTTTAAATTTTCCTCCCTGGATAAAGACATTAGAGCAAATATGTTTATGCCATAAAACTTTTATCTGTCATGAGTTCATGACTATGCATCTACCTTTTTATGTTTTTCATTTTATTATTTTTTATTATTATTTTAATTAGAAAATAAAAAAAAATAAAAAGGTAGATGCATTGTCATGACAGATATAGGTTTTATGGCATAAACATATTTGCTCTAATGTCTTTATCCAGGGAGGAAAATTTCAACTACGTTTGTATGGAGAAAGAGAATGGAGACTATCCTCTTAAGAACTTAAAAACAGTGAAGTGTCTTAAATAATGAACTAATAACTTAAGAGGAAGGGATACCTACTCGTTCTCAATAGTGTGTCTGTATTCTGTAATGAATAAACTCAATAACTTCTGGAACGATTTCAAAAATTCTTTCACCAAAAGAAAGCTACATTATCGAGTAGTAAAGTAACATAGGAAATTAATGATACCGATATTCTCACGGGATCGGGACTTACGCGGGTGAAACCGCGGGACGCAGCTAGTCTATAATAAAGACGTTTTGTAAAATAACTGTATGTCTGTTCGGAACTAGTATTTTACAAATGTGTCTAATTAATTTAAATATTCTTATACCGTTTCGTTTGAGATTAATGTCCTTATGATTTGGCGAATTGCCGATAAACTTTCTCCTGACTAGTTCTGCCTGACTCGGTGGCCAAAAACGAAGCTGATTAACATAGTTAAGTGTTGTTAGTGGAGTAATTATATCATTACTGTAGTAAACATTGATAATTAGTACAAGTAATAATCATTTTCTCAAGCTCCTCCGTGCTTCGGAAGGCTTTGTGCTAAGAAGTTGGTCCCGGTTGTTATATCTGGTAGCAGACGTTGGGTCAAGTGCGAGTCAGGCTCGTGTACGAATGATTCCGTACAAAAAATGACGTTTGTTGTATGGGAACCCCACTGAAATATATATTTTATTCCGTTCTTTTTAGTTTTTGTAGTTTAACGTCAACAGAAATACATCGAACCTGTGAAAATTTCAACTATCTAGCTATTAAAGTTCATGAGATACATGACGGACATGTGTGTCTTAATAAAAGGGTCCGGTTTTTACTTATTGAGTACGGAACCCCTGAAAGGAAGTCCACGTTTCATTCTAACACCGTATCTATCAGTTATATTTAAATATTATGACAGTAAATTCAGTAGCAAATAGCAGAGCAATAAGTAGTTATTCAAATTAGTTATTTTATTACTAGCAGTTGAGTGGAATGCAAGACCAAGGTCGCTATATACCCGGTTCGTACCATGCCTGTTACGATTTCGTTGGTCACGTGGGACACGCCTTCGGCGCAGGCGCACGCTTCCGTCAATATGGTAGAACAAATGATACTTTTAATGGACATAGTTTTATGAGGTTCATTTGCATTGCTATAATTAGTTATTCTTCTGTTTTCTGAAATTAAACTTATTTTTCCGGCTTTAATCGCGTTGCATTATCTACGTTGCTATTACTTAATTGTAACTTAATTGTGTTTGAAGTTGGTGTTAAGGTCGATCAAACATAACATAAATTGTTATCTCTGATAGCAGTCGTTAGGTCAAGTTAAAGGCCTTAGGGCGACTTGAAAAGTAACACTAGGTGAGCCACACCACTAATACGAAAAGAAGAATAACATAAAAAATTAAATTAAGGTACCTAGTAGGTATTTGTATTTTTTGGTTCACGTATGACGTTCCATTTGAAAACTGATGTAAACTATAAAAGCCTTATTAATAAACGTGGAGTAAGGCCGAATTTATTTTACCACTTTTCGTTACAGTCTGTTTTCACTTTGAAAGTTCTTGTCACGGAAAAAGACAGCATGTTCTCACTACTCCGACTTTACTCCACGTTTATTAATAAGGCTATAAAATTCTATATCTTTCATTACATTTTAAAAGCGTCAGACTACTCACAATATTAACAAAGTCATGTCAACAATGACCTTTGAGTATCGATACTGAACTCGTATTTCATTTTTTTACTCAGAATCGAGTGAGGACAGCCGGGTCCTCTTACACGTATCGATATGTCGATACAAGGGTAACTCGATCTTTTAAGGGTATCAATATCGATATCTGGCAAGTGGCAAGACAAGGAAACGAGAAGCCTGACTAGTTTTTGTTAAGCGATAGATGCCAGCAATTTTTTTTTTTAAGTCGGCCTTAATTTTCAACTTTTTTTAATTTTCGTTATTTTCCCTTTACTTGTGCAGACCTTGCTTTTCACCAAATTTGAAATTTTCTTGGTCAACCGGAAGACCCTATAGATTTTGGGTCGAAAACCTATAATTATGGTACTTCCCGTTGACCTAGAATTTACCTTTTTTTTTCACGACGTTGCACACAGCCCCAAACTAAGCACTTGGCACTATGGGTAGGTAGGTACTATGCAACGGATATACTACATATTATACTTTTTTTTTGTAAATACATTAGATAATATACATAGAAAACACCCAGACCAGATATGAATAATTAATTTTAAGCATAAATACTTGCACCAGTCGGGAATCGAACCCGCAATCTTCTGCATTGAAGTCGGGCCTTCCCCCGACGGTCTTCAAATTTTTATTTTCATGTTTTGAAATTATTTCGATCCAACATCTTTAATTCGCGTGCCTTGTAATTTATACGAATGTTTATAGAAATAACAGAACAGATAATAAATGCTCAGTATTCATTAATTTGACTGCAACAACCGCTACGACCTAAATTCGCCATAAAATATTCATTGCGTTGCTTGCGATTATTCTTCGGACTCGATTAATCGTTACTATCGATCATTTCGATTAAAACCTTGTAAAACTTCCTGCAGCTATTACTGCAATAACCTCTAGTGTGCACAAAAATATCGATGAGGAAAACTTTAGTTTTTTTTTTCTTCTAATTGCTCAATAGATGCCGTCTTGGAATGTAACAGGCGTTCACTCCAACCGAGTTGTCTGTGCAGTTTACTACGAATTTTCTTAGATGAATTTTGAATTTGGAACTATTGTTAACAAATTCAGGTTTAAAAGAGAGACTTCAGGCAGGCCTCCATCACTCCATGTACTTGCGCGCTATAATTACCTACCGCCTCTCGGACCGCCGGCGATCCAAGTTCAGTGCGGTTGTCGCAAGCGAAGCGCGCGCACGTTGTACGTTACGTAAAATTGTTTGTTCGATTTCGAATTTTTGCAACATTAAAGTTTAATAATGGGTACTTTAGAGATGGTAAGAAATACATACAACACTATATTAAAGTTAAACAATTGTAAATACAATAAATGATTTTCTTAAAATGGTGTTGTTATTTATTTTACTTTACTTAATGTACAACTCAACTATTATATTATTAAAGCTGACCCGGCAAACGTTGTTTTGCCTTATAAATAATAGATAGTAGCCGATTATCAGACCTACTGAATGCGTATGTGGAGTTTGGTGGAGATCGGTTCGTCCGTTTCGGAAGAGTACGGTAACTAACACTGTGACATGGAAATTTTATATATTAGAAGAAGAAGAAGAAGATACCTACACTCTATGGTACAACCCTAACGCTTAAACTGTGGCGTAGGTAAATTCTGAACACAAAGGAATTGCGCTCTTATGAGCTAAGTAGTAAGGCGCGATTTCGAATGAACCAGGTGCGTCGGAAATTTTGTAGGCTATTAAAATGGCGGCTTTCTTCAAGATCAAAGCGGTGCAGCTTCTGTACGTAGTACTATTATTTATTCTGTGCTTCAGGTGCCTTGGCAGTAGTGAATAAGGATAAGGTGTCACACTTCATTTTTTTTTCCTAAAATTTAGTTATTTTAATTTTGTGTGTGCCTAGCGCATTAAAATGAAAGAAAATGTAGATTTTTATCAATAACTAACATGGCTATTTTCCCTACTAAAAATAACGTAAAAGAAACATTCGGCACCAAGCTCCGCATGTTTTATAAAATAATTTTAGTTAAGTATAATTATCTTATTAATAAATACGCCTTCGCCTTAACAGGCACATCTACTTATCTATCGAAAGATGCCTTTATAAATAGTGTTGTCGTTACTTCAATAACAATATCGATAAAAATCGCAACAAACTTTATATCGATTAACACAACGGTGTCGGCGCCATGTTTTAATCGTCTTCACTATCGAAAAACCTGTCGTGGTTATAAAAACAAATTGGCCTACATATAGCGGACACAAATAAAAGAGGAATTTTTACTCAGACGTTACAATGGCAAGAATCAAACCGTTAACCTCTGTCGAATTTGTTTGATCTATACAACTTGACACTTTACAATTTTTTTTACTTTCTTTCTCTATTGCAGTCTGTCACTTGACGACATTCAGAAATATTTTTGGTATTTTTTTTATTTTTAGGTAGTCATGTTCGGTGCCGATCCTATGTGACCAAACCGCATATTAATAACTAATCTTTAGAGCTATTGGTCTAGTAGCATTCCGCGCTTTAGCCTCCTTTTTGTTATATTGAGGTTCATATGGATACGTGCCAGTTGGTTGGGGTGCATCGAGGTGCGATTTCTGCAACTGTTTGTGGCAGTTTTGATTTCCTGAAGAATTCTGTTCTTATTCAGGTCGTTATGAAGGTTGAGTTTAGCGCCAACCATGGAAATTGTAACATACTTTAAAAAAACACGTAATTTTTCCGCGCACTTAAACTTGCAACTAGTTTAAAATATACTCATAATAATATTTTATCATTAGTCTTAATAAAACGTTATAACAAAGATGGTTATAATTAACTGATTTGCATTAATAACTGGGTTAAAACCGTAAAGCCCTGAATTTAATGCTAGGTATAATATTCATTATAAATAACTGCCTCAAATGTCACTCTAAGGGGAAGTTAAGATGGTAATCAACTTAAATAGAGTTGTTATTTTGATCTGAACACATTTATTAAAACAGAACAGTACCTTACCTACCTTTACGTATACCTACTTCGCGAAAAGGGCAAGTATAGCCTAACGACTAAATGGTCGACAGATAGCTCGGTTACTAGGAGTTTAAGTCCGCAACGGAACTGAAATTTGACTGGAACCTCAAGCTCAGTATATAAACAGTCAACGAGAAAATTAAATCACGACCGACATTATTAAAGCGAGCACACGACTTCACACTAAGATTTCAATATTCTAATATTAAGAGGCGATAATTTTCATTGTTGACATCACAAAACTCCATAAAAACCCCTAAATATGTCGCCGAAAATATTGGCAGCAAGACAACTGCGCCAGAGTGCGCTAGTCATAGCTAGAAAATGGTGTTTGGTCTGCGCTGTTTGTTCCCAGTATTATCTCCTAAGTAGCTATAATGTAGGTACGTTGATCGGCTAATTTCAAATTACAGCTCACCCTTATTTGTTAGCAAAATAAAATTGCACGTACAATTTATTTTAAGAGCAGCAACTTAATGCCTCATTTACGACATCAACGCTTGGATACGAGCATAATATTTAAATTCACATAGCCAGTGCTATAAAAATAAAATTGGCTAACGGCAAAAACGGGCAAAGCAGCCCGGGCGCATACGAACAAATTCGCTTGTAACCAGTATCTATTATTTTCGTCAATACGGTATATCACGGTATCGTTCACATAGAAAACGGCTTTATTGGTAAACCATAAAAATGCCGACCGTTACACCGCTATACGCAGGTATATTCTAGGAAATTTATTTATTGCTCGGTTGCGTCAAAGTCTATCGATGTCTGGCGCAACCCTGCTCACGTATCGAATCGCCTTATCGATACTCCGACAGGTGAAAATGTTATTCGATATTGCCAATCGATGCAATAACTTTACGATTTTTGACGTGTTTGCGGCAGGTTCATTCACTTGAATACTTCAAGAGCGGTGTTGGTCTAGTGGTTGGTTGATAACCTTTCATTTCGAGGATTGTGGTCTCAAATCCATAATGTCTTTTTCTCTAAAATCATCGAGGATCTAGGAAACACAGACTTAGTCAACTGGTTTCATAACCTCGCAGTGCGACTAAAGACAACAAATATTATCAATCAATTTCTCTAACTTTTGTATTTGCTTAACAATCCTAAGTTCGTAACTCATAAGGCCGTCGCACTTTGGATACCATTTAGTCGTACGGAGACGTACGAACAACCCCATCCTTCTAAATACTATGAAAGATTGCATACGAATTAGTTCTACGTATCCAAAGTGCGTCCGGCCTAAAACTTTACGATTTTTTACCAACAGTTAATTTAACATTTAGTAGATTGTTGACGCTTGTCCCACATAACGACAATAGTGATGATCTCTGATCTCTCGATATCTACTCGATAATTCGGAACTCCGTAATCGGAACGATGACTTGGCGCTGTTATGGTATCGATTCTGTCGATATACTTTACAAATATTTCGACATCGCGATAACAATTTCAAATATTGTTAGCTTCAAGCTTAAAATGAAGTTATTTTATTTTGCGATAAGTACTTAATTATTTTAATTGTCGTCGTTTATCATTTCAGTAATTGTTTTGGCGTTAAATACGATTTGATTCGCGTCCTATTATACACCTTAGGAGGAAAGGAAACTTACTCATTGTCGATACAATCGTAATGGACTGTTTTCTCCCTGGATAAAGACATAACAGAAAATAATGTTTCTGCTATAAAACCTATATCGGACATGACCAATATGACCACACTCCTATGTTTTTTTTCATATTCCAATTATCATAGGACCTACTTCCCAATTTTAATAAATCTACATTTACTCCATAGAGGAAACAGTCGACTACGTTTGTATGGAGAAAGAGTAGGTATCCTTTTCGCTTAAATACCAAGAGATAAGACAACGATCTGCCGATAAGTACCTGACGGTAAGCAGCCATGGTTTAGCAACAACAGTGTCGCAATACATTGCAATGCCGGTGATCAAGTTTAGGATCTGCTTGACTCAATATAAAACACACAAGGGCCTTGATATTTATCGACTACGCTTTTTTATTAATGTTAAATTCGATTGAGCGGCAAATCGATGTTGTTTATCGATAATTCATCAATCACTGTTTTTGTTCGATGTAATTTTTAATTGACGCGTAAAAAATTATAAGCTCTTGAGTGCGACTGCTTTGAGTTATTGCCGGGCTGTAAGCAAAACGACTTTTTTAAGGGAATTACGAAAAGAGGCATCGTATGTTACGTGCCAGGTACAGTTGCAAGCTTTATATGGCAAATAACAAGATGTTCGAGTGCACCGAACGTGGACATGTCATTGGAAGTTAGAATAATGTCCGTATTAACGGGCCATACAAGGAATAAACCAGCAATTTGTATTGTGTCCCTTTTTCGTACTAATTACTTAGTTTACCAATCGCGGTAGTGGACCTACTGGGCTGGATGACTCATTGGAAGACTGTTTTTGAGTTAAAACTCAATTGTGAGCCCTTAACTTAAGGTTACACCTTAAGTTGAATACAGACTAGAGCATTTCCTAAAGCATTTCTATGTAATGTAACGTTCTTCCGAATGGTACAATACAGGTAAAAGCTCAGTACCAATTTCGAGTGAATTAAAAATTAGTTAATAATCGAGGTTCAGTCCGTGGTACTGCTCAAGTCTGTGTTCACCATTAGAAGTTTTGAAAAGCGATTTAGTTTATCCTTTTTGTAGCATGAAAAACCATATTTTTCACAGGAATTGTTAATTTAAGATATTGGCGCAAAAATGAAATCAGTCTATCAAGACTAATTTCATTTTTGCGTCAATTCATTTGCGCCAGATTCATTCATTTATTAGGTAGGTAGGTACCTAACCTACATACCTAAAATAAAGTAATCTGCAAGAACCAATGAATAAAGTTAAAAATTACGTGTTGCACATATAAAAAAAAAATACGCAAGCAAAATGTAGGAGTAAAATGAAATTTACATGCAGTATGTTTTGTTCCCGAGTTTGTTTTCACACTTACACTCCTGTATGTTTGCATGTTCGTCGATGCGTTTGTTGTGTGGTGTAAACCATAGGAGCTGCAAATCGGTTGCAATCATTGCATCATCAATAATTGTTAAAAATTAACTTTTTATTGAAACAAACCTTAACATATAAAAACATAAAATCGAGAAAAGATTTTTGCCACACAAATTTTCAGTCGCCCATCCAAGTAATCCAATAAAATTAATAAATAAAATGTCATTACAAGATTAAAAATGAATTAAAATAAAATATTAAATAAAATTATAATAATATATTACGAGTTACGAATTATTATATAAATACTCAATATGTCACCTCCAAAAATCTTGACCCGCCCAACAAACCAAACAACATCAAGGACACAAGTCAAGTAATGACCGCGCTACTTGCGTAACCCGCACGATCTAACAAGATTTTCATAAACATTTTCTCGAACCCCTCTGTGCTGAGCGGTGTTGGTCTAGTGGTAGATACCGCGACTTTCATTCCGAAGGTCGTGGTTTCGAATCCAGGCCGACCGCGCACCAATGTCTTTTTCTTTAAGAAAAATTTAAGTGCGCTATTAACATCGCTCTTACGGTGAAGGAAAACATCGTGAGGAAACCGACATGTCCTAGGATAAACCACGGTCCGAAGGCATGGGATATTCGCCAATGCGGGGTAGGCTCCCGTTGCGTCTTAAGCCCTCTAAGAAATCACGTACAATGGCCCAATTGTGAGGCTAAGTGCGGAAAAGGCTCAGCGAAACTAACTAACTAACTTCTTTGTGCTTCGGAAGGCACGTTAAGCAAGTGGTCTCTGCCTAGGTGCTAGTTAGCAGAGTTAATAATGGAAAATTATGCTAAAAATACACGGTAAAATCACTTGCTTATTCCATACGGACATTCTCCAGCTCGAAGGACCAACATTTTTCTGGACGATTTTCCTAAAGAGGAAACAATCAAATAAATTTAAAATGTTGTAGCCATTTTAAAGATTTTCTATGAAACCCCGTGACTTAATCCACCATTTCTCTTGACAGCCAGCTCTCATGTTTGCACGGCGAGTCCTGCGCAAGTCAATGTTGAAAAGCAGTTTACTTAGAAATCTATTGGGTTTTGTATTTAGTGCTTACATAGTCAGCTTGTAGGTAAAAGCTATTTGCGGTTTTGTTTTGTACGACTCAATACAAGTTCTAAGAATATTTTCTTAAGGAAATGTACAAATGTTATTGAAAATGGAAACTAACACTTCAACGACAATACTAAATGTCTACAAATTGTAAATAAAAACAAAGATGGCCAGACGTTGAAAATATAACAATTATATGAAAAAACAAAACGGAAATGTTTATTTCTCATGATCTTTAACAAATATTGATGATTTGTAAATTAGTTTCAATTTAGTAAAACACAATACGAGGACTAACAAAACTAAATGTTTTTGAAAAACTGACTTTATTCTTAAAAGCATAAGTATTAAACTGATAAATTCGATGTACAAATAGCATGGAGGTGTTAAATGCATCCTTGTAATGCATGAAAGTCGTTACGATGCATCACGTTTGTTTGACGATGCGCATACGCATGGAGATGCGAATGTAAAAATAAACGGCATTTCCTATCGTGCTTCGTGCGATTTTATTAAAGTAAATATAATAAATGTATGTATATTTTATGTTCAGGTGAAATCATGGTTAAACTGATAATGTAATTACATTTTTAGGGTTTCGTAGTCAATAACAATTAACCGTCTGTCTGTCTGTGGGTGAGATCAGAGACGCTAAGTATTAATAGACTGTAACTTTGCACGAGTAGGAACCTATACACATACAATATAATACAATACACTTTACTATTATTCTTCTTGTACAAACTTCAGAAAAAGAAACAGAATACGCATTTTTTATTGTTTTTTTTATAGACGATAGATGACCGTTTGACCACTATCTTCCATGCATGATGGTAAGTGATGATATGTTCTACTAAGATGTAGCACTCATCTAGAAGATAGGAAGACATCGGCAGCGGATTAAGATCCTTAGTGGCTTCACCAGTCTACGTTTCGTATGTGTATATGATACGTATTTCTTTTGAAAGGAGGTAACTGATAGTGACAGAATATGATAATCTGATATTTTACTATGCCACGGTGCCCACGGTCAATAAATAGTCCCACCATGCTGCAGCACATTAGGAATTGGGACTTGAATTTTATGAAACTGACACCTGCTTACAAAGTAAAGAAGGTCGATAAGGTACATTCTCAGCTCACAGTTTCAGTGGACGTAACTTAACTCAGCCTTAACTTTTAACAACAATAAATATGAAAACAAAACGTAAAACAACAAGGTATCGAATATCGATGTCCCACAATAAATCATCCGAGCAAAACAAATTGCTAAAGATAATCCAATAGACGTTCAATTTCCATACGCTTAGAAACTAGCACCACAGGTCTTTTATAACTGGTTCTTTTGTAAGGTTAAGTTGTATTCGCATCAGCTTCGGTGAAAATCGCTTTCCATTCGGCACCTATAGCTGACCCCGCGCCCCCCTCATACAACATTCATGGTGAATGTACGAATGCGAACTGTGCTCTATGACTACAGAAATGGCAATGGAATAACTGAGTTCAGGAACTTGGATACCTAATTTTGAAAGATGAAAGCACTACTGGAAAAGGAGGTGAAATTGATTTGTTTACTTAAGTCAAGAGCCGATGGACAGAATTAAGAAATTAAGTTCATTTTGATTTATTTTAAACAACTTTAAAAAAAAGGAGGAGGTTCTCAATTCCGTTGTGGCTTTTTTATGGATTGTCGCCGATTACCTACGTGTTCTGTGTCAACCAGAAACAGCGGCGTGAGATCAAACAAGGTTTCTTATTTGATATCTGATCCTAATTGATCATAATTTCACAATTGATACCTATAAGTAAGCACGCAACCTTTCTTTTACATTGAAATCATTAGCGAATAAGTACCCAATTTGAAACCATCATCAACATTGCCAGTGGCGACATTCGACAGACAAATTATCACCTTTCTTAGTTTAACAGCCAATTAAGATACAAAAATGACGCTTAAATGTCTCGATCAATGTTTTTTGCTATACTACTTTCTAATAGATATAGAATACGTTATAGTTACGTAACTAAGATAATAAACAAGTCAAAACCCGGACAAGTGAAGAGATCGACGCAAGAGAAGCTTGCTTATGGCCGCGGTTGCGCACGCGTTTGGTGAAATGTGCTTTCCATTGAGCACTTGCACTTTGACACGAACGGATAAATAGATACCTTTGGCTAGACGAGAACGAGTTATTTGCTAACCTGAGGATCAGTGACTGTATCTATCTACGTATACTTACCAACAATGAGTGACTCACTGCTAAACAAACTAATATAGTTAGGTACATTGAGATTTAACAGTTCATTATTACAAACTGTTTAGAGAGTAGAAAAGAAGCAAGCTGTGGATGATGTTGTTTAAGATAAATAAAGGGTTTATTCTGGTGATGTACTTTATTTGTTTTAATGCTTGTTGTTATCTTTTAAATACTAGAGTTAGATACTAGAATCGCAATTTCGCATAGGCTAGATTTAAACAAGTCTCTTCACGAGCCTTGTTTGCTTCTGAAGCCAGAGATCGTGACCGGAACACCCGCAACTTAGATACAAGGTTACATTAATTAAGTTGGTAAGTAAATTTTTATGTAAGCCGACAGGACAATCAAAGCTTTGATAAAGACTCTTAATGTAAAGTAAGTAGGTACTTTAATCAAAGTTGCAAAATCTAAAGACCCAAGAAATGTACATATGTTTGCCAAATTTATTAACAAAGGAACATCGAAGGCACCTACGTAGGATTAGAAATAGCGTATGATATCATTTACATTTAAAGAGACCAAGCACGCACAGTAGTTAAAATCATCGTAGGTACTTGATAATCGATTAATTTCTCGAAACCGATTTATCTCACCTGATATGTCAAGCTTTCCATTAGAGACACTACCTAGAGCAAGAGCTTGGATTAGTCTATCCAATCTATCGACATAATCGATAAACTTATAATTTTATCGTATAACATAGGTACACGTAACCTCTAATCAGTTGACGTAACGGTAGTGCTTGTGTCGCCACTTCTGTGTATCGATAGTCGATAGTTGATAGCCCACCGTAGTACCGCAGTTTAATCACCGGCGGCGTGGCATGGTTAGTACCTATCTACTTTCTTATGTTGCAAGTATAATCAAGAATATTGGCTATAACATTATTTTATACAGTTCCAGCAACTTGAATTCATATTTTTCATGACACTGTCGTTCTGTCTGTAGCGCCTGGGACATCTTTCATTTTGTTTTTGTGCTATCCGGGAAGACATGTGATCATCTTTAAAAATTGGGTTTGATATCTCTCCTGTCAATCGGAAAAAATAATCCTTATTTTTTTGACAAAGAAGCATACATTGGCGCGTGATCCACCGGGATCTGAATTCGTGACCTTTGGAATAACAGCCAAGGTATCTTATTTACCACTGGACCAACACAATTCTACAACCAAGACCGACCTCGATGTTTCATACGATAAATTGCGAAGGTATCCGGTGTGTCTAAAAGTTCACGCATTGAATATATCAATTTCAATGGACACTGGCGTCGTGCAAAGATCGGTCCAATTGGGCAACTCAATAGAACACTTGGGTGCTCGAGCCGCAGACCACTGGAGCACTAGATGTTTCATCGATGACAGAACAATTCACATTTGAGTACCAATTAAGGATAGAATTGATATAGAGTTCTAGGCTCGACCTATTTATTGGACGATAATAGTGAGTAAAAGAACGGAGTCCTATTTTTAAAGTCGCTTAAAACAGGTAGTTTTAGGATTGCTATCCAAAGATTTTTTTATAACCAATTATAGCCGAGGTCAGCTTTACCACTCTCTTATCGGATGAAAAGTGATAACACGATGTAGTATAAGCTAAGATCATCCCATCACCAAAAAATAGGTATAGAACTTCGGACACGAAAATAAATAAAAAAAGTGTCAGTTAAATCACCTTTAAAATACTTGATCTGTACGCATCTCCGTACATTCACGAGGTAAACCATCGCACTCTATATCAGGCATGCCGGACACCGGCGGCTATACATATATGTCGTGATGCGCCCGCGCATAACGGGCGGACGACCTTCTATTAATTACCGTTCGCTTCTCTATAGGGACAGGCATTTCTTCCTATATCTTCGATCCAACTGTTCCGGCAACTACTGCAAAATAACTGCCATTACAAGAGAATTTTCTACCAAATGTCTTGCCATGGCGCCTCCGCCCGGCCGCGGCAGATTGGGAAGACCCAAGAAGTGCTGGCTTGACGTTGTAAGATCGGATATGCGTGCAAATGGCCTCACTACACGGGATGCCGAAGATCGTGCGAAGTGGAGACGTAAAAGTAGGAAAGCGGACCCCGGGCCCTCGAGAGGGATGCAACCGGGAACAACGCTCGGATGATGATGACAAGAGAATTTTCTAAAAGAAAAGTGGAAGGATGAGATTGATTATGGAGAAACTAACATTTTGTCGATAATATTTCAAGCTAAACTTAACTCCTGAATAGTTGGTATGTCTTCCTGTATCTTTGTTAAAAGCCAGAGTTCTAAACGTTCATGTTGTGTCTTTCACCGTGACAAGAACATTCAAAGTTGAGAAAATGAAACAAAATAATATCTAGCGAGTACGACGTAAGACCAGTAAGACTATGGATGGTACTTATGGTACTCGATGAGGTATGGTTGCCAACTATAGGCTCCCAATCTATATAGCTACTTCTCACTGAAAAGTCGCGGCTGAGGCACAACACCCGAGGAAATTCCTTTGTGACTATCGCCTCATCTGTGGTTTTTAAAAAAGGCTTCTTCGACCAGCCACCGCTTCGACTTATCACTGCGCATAGCCTTTGTACATGTTTATTAATAGCGCTGATAATAACTAACTCAACATGGATGTTGGTACGGTTCCGATTGACCAAGTAACTCAACAATCCAAATCGAGAGCTGTAAAGAAATGTAATAAAGCGCTAAATTACAGGCTATCAACAAACAGAGCTTTACTAAGAAAGACCGTTGATCACTGTACACGCATGGGAGAGATACTATCTAAAACGGTTCGGAATAACTTTTATAACTTATAAAATAACCTTTAAGATTCTGATTAAGAATGCATGTCTACTGCAAATACTACCTTATTTCGCTTAGGGGAAACATAAGATATGGCAGAAAAAATATATGTTTCTTTTTTCCAAAATGATGAAGTTGTGTTAACTTTTAATACCGATTCTTGAACTTGGAGCGGAGCCACACTGTCGGTTTTCTCGACGAATTTTACACCTACTTAGGTACACTGAAATAAAATGTCTATGTTGTACACTTTTTTCCCGTGTGCACTGTTCCGAAACGGTTTTCTTTCTTAATCTGTGGCAGTGAAATCGCGTGGCGCCGCTAGTTCACCACAAAATACATAACAACAAAAAAACAATCTGAAGGTACCTACATAATTTTGCTTACAGTTACGTCGAAGGCATTGTTACGGGAAAGTAATTAGTACAAATTAATACCTGCGCCCGCGCCGGCGCCGTCGATACACGATAAACTGCTGTTTTCATGCTACGCTGCGTGTTTTCATATTATTATGTTACAAATTGGTTTAATTATGTATGTTAAGGAAGTATAAAGTAATATTCTGAGGAGTGATTCCTTGGCAAATTGGTTCTTTTGAAAATTCTTAGCAAGTATGGAATTGAATGTTTTAATTTTGCTTCCCTTTTTCCTAATGTTGTATTCAAATTTAAATCATTTTCTGGTGGTATTCGCGTTACTTTTATTATGTTAAGAATTTTATCAATTTAATGATCTATGTTTCGAGGATCTTTCAGATCTCTTGCTCACGAGTAGACTGACCAAGACTGTGCTGAATCAATCTATTCGTGAGCGGTGACTTTTACAAAATGATACAAATTTTGAACCTACGCCACGCCGGGCCGGTATAGATAAAATTGATTCTAGAACCTTGGATAAAATACCTACTCGTAATGTGTTTATTTGATGTTCAAGACTACATCATAGGCTAGATAATTTAATAAGTATATTCCCCAAGCTAAAAGCAACAGAACAGGTGCATTAAAATATTCAAAATACCGACTTAAACTAGGTTTATCCTTATCCAAACTGTCATTGGTAAATGCGAATATAAAAAAAGTTTTAAGATAAAATCGAAAACTGGTACCGGTTTATCCGAACTGCAATCTTAGCGCCGAATGAGATTGAACAATTCTACAGTCTTACCATAATGCGTTTTTGATAGTAACCAGTTAAACACGTGTGTTCGTGTGTCGACATTACAATAAGGCTGTCAACGTATTCGTTTAGATAACCAAATGCCAATACAGAAACATTAAGTTTTAGGTTTTAGGACGGATAAGTGCAACTGCACTTACAGCAGTATCTTTACTAAAATATAATCCTCTCTTCTGCCGTTGTCGGGTATAGATAGATCTTATTGTAACTGTACAGATATGAAACCAGCCTAAAACTTACAATGTAAAGGAAAACGCTAATACAGTTGGTAGGTAAAAGGGAGGGCGAATTATATTTTATAGAAGACAATTTTCTGACCTGATTTCCATATTTTTTACTTAAGACATGCTTGCATTTGACCTGCAAGCATATGTATCTCATGATGCTTCCATAGAAGATATTGGTTTCTTCTATGCCAGCATGATGAGATGCATATGATATAAAGTACACTTTATAACACAATTTTGTATTTATGATGCTACAATAATTGGTATTGTGTAAGCGCAGGAATGAACCATAAGTAGCAAAGAGTAGCTCTGCGCGTTGCGGTGGCATATGGCGACGATTAACAGCTATTCTACGAAACCAGTCCGCATGTGGAGTGTTGGCTGTCCGTTGCCCGGTACTGTCGTCTTAACTAGATCAACTATTTTGAACCTAATACACTCACGGGGCCGTTGCCGAACCATTGTTCCACTGAGCCAGTCTAGTAAGTCAATGCATAAAATCACATACGTTTTTAGGTTTAGAATCGTGTTTTAAATCCTGGCATTTTTAAATGTCCTAAATTCAGTTGTATACAGACAGATAGACTAATCCAGCGGATAGACGATTTCTGTATGAAAATCGATTTCTATACCTAGTGTCAATCATGAGTATATGTTTATGTAAATATATATGTACTATCATATTACAAATATTCCACTTCATATTTAGAGTAGGTATCTCTGTTCGAACCAACCAATAAATCAAGCTTCAATATTAACAAGATCGTACTCAAATTATTTAAGTCTTCAACACGTACAAATAAACAAGCAATCGAGTAAGTGCACGAGTAAATCAGTCT
Organism: Idaea biselata; assembly: GCA_958496205.1. Classification (NCBI taxonomy): domain Eukaryota; kingdom Metazoa; phylum Arthropoda; class Insecta; order Lepidoptera; family Geometridae; genus Idaea; species Idaea biselata. The sequence continues at coordinate 1,605,156 of OY292398.1, read as the reverse complement.
GGGAACTTTCAGACGGCTGTATTGATTTTGTCTGCGAAACCCTATTATAGTGCACCCAGACGTTCCTATAGATAGGTAATGCTCACTCGTTTTATTTCTAGGAAATATACTGAAGTCTGGCGTAAATAGAACGCTGGGAGTTTATTACTATCGGTGTCTGTGCTATGATGATACTTTCATTGCAGCAAATATTCATTTTAAGGCATTACACCAGTCATATATTACATTCGAAATTGCAGAAATTTCGGTAAACTTGCATTTTTTCTTATATTTATTGGGTCTACCTAGATACCTATAGTATTTATTCAGGTTTGCAGAATTCTACAATGTAAGCGCGATTAGTTATTGCTGAATCAATATATCAAAAGAAAGCAAGTCAACCGTAATTATTGCTGTTTCAGTGTTTGTTTTTGTACAATATTGCTGGCCTACATTGAAAATTGATGGCTACCGAATAAATTAAGCCTCTATGGAAACCGGTAGTATTTATATTATCAAAAACAGTCTAAAATGCTAATCATTTTCCTAATGACTTATTAATTGACGCTTCGTTTTGATCTCCATTTTCTAGAATCTTAAAAAAACAGTCAATACATTTAACTTTAACCGTAAATACATTATTAAGAAGGTAGGTAAATATAACTTTGTACAAAAAAAAACAATATATTTCAGTAGAAAATAGTAAAGATTGTCATATAGCACAAGTTGGTCTGTACAAACGTAAACATTATAAAGATTCTAATATGTAGCAGAAACCTGATACAAGTGCTCAATAACAACATTTTTACAATTCTCATATTTATAACAGGAATAAATAAAGTATCGAATTACATAAAAACGGATTAAATTTAAATCTTTAAATGGTGCCCGTCCATTCCTTTATGGGTAAAATGGAGATTTTATACACACGCGAAATGAGAACATTGATGTACCATCAACATCGTAAAAGTTGAAAATACTGAGAAGCATTTAACGACACAAAATAAAGTCGATATGGAACATGAACAGAGCAAGGTCAGCTGTTTTTAAATGAGTTTTATATCCGAGTATTCATAGTGCATTGTCTTATCTTTCTTTGAAAGTGTAACACGAGCAGCATTTAAGGCATTTAGTAGTAGAACACCTACAAAGTTAATTGTTTGATGCAATTATTAGATGGAATATTGTTTTGAATGGAATTGAAATAGTGATTTGTGCGCGAATTAGGAACCTATGTATAATGGTAAATGATAAAGGCTTGTTCAATACTACAAATATCATAAACAAGGATGTTTGTGAGAATGTTTGGATTATTAGCAAAAAATTCGAATAAACGCAATGCTATTAAACTTGAAATGTTGGCTGCCACTTAGGTTACTTTTATTACAATTCCCGACTTATGAGGGTTAGCACAACTGTTGAGTTTATCATGCTGATTGAGAAACCAAAATGCTTTCATTAGTTTAAAATTGAGCATCATAGTAAAATTGTTAAAGTTAATAGATTATTCTCTAAAAAGCATTGAGATATCTTTCAGTTAAGTATGACGAACATAAAGCTAACTCCGACAAAAGCTGTATCTGGCACGTGCGCAGGAGTACGATATATTTCGGTAAGCAGGTCGAATGGGTCAACGGCCGACGCGTCGCGACGTCTAATAATAAAGATGGTGCGCGCAGGTGCACCCCGCGAGATGCGCTTGCGAACACCGAGAGTGATTGATGACCACTAGGGTTAAAAAAACACGCCATTATGGAAATTGCTACGATGCTCCAAGTTTTTGTTAACGACTTTTCAAAAGCAATACGAGCTTTAACTGCTTTTGTGTTGTTAACGATAAACGTGACTTTTCTTTCTATTAGTTTACAAGCAGTAGCTACTGGACTGGAATAGTCTCCGTTAGTATCAAAGAACCGTACTCTTTGCTATGATTTAACGATATGAGGCTAATTTTATGTTTTTATTGTGTAAATCGTACAATGGCTTTTCTCTATGGATGAACACTAACTTTTATAGATCCAATAGCTAAAAGATTTAACTCTGATTTATTGTGGTTAATTTAGAACAGTCCTCATTAAAATAGTTTAAAAAAACGTGAGATCTCATCAAAACACGGATCAATATGGGGATATAATATTCAAATGAGCTGCGAATAAATCACCCGACTTACAAACCTAAATGAACTCTAAAACAACAGTTGTGTTTTTAATTTTCTCTCGTGCCGGCGGCGCGGGCGCAGAAACGAGCGTTACTCGTCTCGTGACCAACCTATGCGGTCTCACGAACTCATTTAAACTAAATTTTAATTAAAAACAAGGTTGGTATAGCGGGACGGGTTCAACATCTGAATATTTAACAAAATATAATAATTTGAATAAATAATTCCCGATTGATCCACAACCCACACAAATATTATAATAACGATGAGATTTTCTATCTGTATGTTGTACGATAAATTGTTTGACATCGTAATAGAGAAATACGCATCCGGGATTGGCCCATTAAAATGCGTTCCAACGTCATTTCAGATGCATAACCGTGATTTCGGGCAAATTAACGATGGGATCTACTAATTGAAGATGCAAGATCAAGCTTGAAACGGTCCAACAAGTCTCCGTTGCAGATCTAGCGAGGATATACCTACATTATACAGGTATAGAGTAAAGACAAATAGATAGAAGGTAGCGTTGTTATTGAAAGTGAAGGTAGACGCAGGCGCACCTGTGACGGTAAACCATGACCGGTTGGATGTTCTGCTCTTTGAAGACGGGTCACTGTGACGATCGAGTGCCGTTAGTTGGCTAGAAGCTGCCGAGTGCCACAGGAAGCGTGCCGTGCCCAAACCATCAGCCGAAATAATAATCTCCGCCCGAGCTACGCATGATTCATTCGATCTCGATGTTGGTGGACAGGACAATTGACCGCAGAAAAACGTCTGGGCACAAACGGGACATGAGAAAAAAACGCCCCACTGAAACGTTCACCGTTGCAGGCATGATTGAGTAATAATGCATGAATTATTTACGATGTGGTAATTCCTGAGGACCGCCTTTTTAGGCGTTTCGCTGTGGGTCCGCAATGCGTCGTTCGGTCTTCCTGTCTTAGCTTATGCATTTTAAGCCTTTTTGAAGGTGTACTTTATGTTCTCAAGATGCATAATGTTTACTCTCGTGAGATTTATGATTACATTGTGTTTGTAGTGCCCCAAAAGCGGCATCATCGATATTTTTCTTAGTATATTTTAGTGACAACTTGACAAGCACTTGTTTTTAGATCAAAACGAACGACTCTAGAGACAGTAATTTATAAATATAATGGCAATGTTCACTTTATATGTCTTATATCTCAAATCAGACTACTACGAGTACATTTTTTAGTAATAAAACTAAAGTCTTATCTCTAGGAAACCTATTAACTACAAATTAATAACATAGACGAAGAGCGTAGGTACTAAACATTTCTAATAACACCAGATTTATATTATTGGCCAATAAACATTATACGAGTAAGTGTTAAGTGCTTCTCGCTGATCTCTCGAACAGTTAGGATAGCGTAGCTGATGCGATAGCTCCCTTGTATTGGTTATAACTTGTTCATGACAACAGACTAGGTGCACCGTTAGCTGTGGTGTTAGCAGAGCGGCGAGTGACATGAGTTGAGCACGCCCCCGCCCAGATTAGCTCCGGTGCATTGACGGCTGCCATCCGACAACTATTCATGTTGGTTGCTTCTAACGGCTGCCATCCGACGACTATTTGTGTTCGTTGCTTCTAACTAGATCGTTTTGTTAATAATTCACGGCTATTTTAATAGAATACGCTACCTATGTATCTTCTTACTAACGACCACCTAATCAAATAGATATAAGTCGAAATAAATTAACAATGATAACGTGGTTTTTGTAATGTATTTTATTGGTATTCAGCAAAAATGATATGCCAAGGAACCCTGGTATGGAATAATTATAGGTAAAATAGCCCTTAAACTGCTAATTTGCTGTAAGTATGTGTACAACAGTAAAAATGTATATGAAATAAAAATCCTAATATCAATGGAAAGTATGCAGTCGAAAGGAGATGTTAATGAATTAAAATGCAAGCATAATGATAAAACCAGCAACATAAAGCCAAACAATATTACTGTAATTACTTACCAGTCTGATAAACGACTAATCAGATCAAAAATTGTACAATAATAATAAACTATTAAGGCCCAGTAGTTGGCGAAGACATTCAGCTTACCTGAAAAGAGGAAAAAGTCACATTAATTAAAAGAAACGAGCTCAAATGTAGGAATAAAACCCTCTTTTAATGGTGCACTAAACCGCCATAATGTTTTCTGCAATTTATTTCATGGACGTATATCTTAGTGATGTTTTGCATGCAGTTAAACGAATTACAAGAACCCTTGGGACCGTTAACTTGATATTTGATGTTTCAAACGAAGCTTTATTAATCAACAATGAAAGTAATATATGGTTTCCCACAATACGGATTATGACTACAGCGTCGTCTCAATCCGGTACTTAAGGAAGATATATTTGGGATGATATAACGATATATAAAAATATAAAGTTTTATTTAGGAAGTAAATGCCTCAGCAGAAATAAACGGCATTTATAAGAAGATGCTGCCTATAACTTGCGACTAAAGTAAACAAACATCAATTTGTCAAAATTGTTCTTATATAGACAGTCTAAGGCCAAATGTATGTGTTTTGGAAAACGTTGTTCAACTTTCACGGTCAAAACCCAGGGAACAGCCATCGGCCTCGATTATGCACATCTTCCATTTTACTAGGTTTGTGTGCTTCATGAATATTGATGTGCCCAAATTCCTGGTAGCGTATGTGTGCTATACTATAAATCAATTGCATTTATTGATTTATAATGTGAAGCATCTTTCGACTCAGATATTAAAACACTCATAAGATGAGTTAATTGTTTCGTGATACTTTCTTCTTCATTAATTTTGTACCAGTGTCCTAAATTAATCTGCCACCATAATAAAATTAAGTAGGTAATTTTCGTAGATAAGTTTTATGTTCACGTTCTCAAGCATGTGATCGTATCTGCGCCGGCGCAGGTCGCAGATGTTCACTTTACTCTATTTCCTCTACTCTTTAGCCTTGAATCAGCTCATATCGAGTCCATTGACTCAGTATTTCAACACGGATTGCCTAAACACGACTCGTATTGCCCATGTAGTGTGTTAAAAGTTAAACAGTTGGACGGCGTTATGGCAATAGATTGCGCGTGGGCACCGAGGTCGCACGTACACCATTTTAGGCAAACAATCAATGAATGACAAATTGTATGTATGAATTCAAATGTCGACGTCAAATTAGGTAAGTTTTTGTCGGGCGACGGTAATTAGCTTTTATTATTTTGATATTGGACACGTATCATGTTTAATTTCAAGTTGTAGGTATTAAATAGTCCTTCTGTAAATACGTAATAATGTAAAACGAACCTAATTAAATAACGTTCTTATTACAAGCAAACTTAATGTAGTAGGTACCAACCAACCAACACATCTACAAGTGTTTTCACTCATAGTAAAAACATGTATCACAGTATATCGATACTTATTTTACAGTAGGTATAGTATAAAATATACCCTATTGGTTTATTGTTTTTGAAATCTTCTCTACACTACAACTATAATACTCATTCCTGCAATACTTTATCTATCAGGAATTACTATTATGCTTTCCGGATATTCTAAGTATTTGCCTTAGCCGTACTGTTCCGTGCCATGACTCATCAATTAGATAATTAGACCACCTGTTGTTAGAGGAAGCTTCCAATGTTATTATACTTTATGTCTGGTATTTAAAAATGAAACATTGTTGGTAATCTGCTAAAGATTTCTCAATATCAAACTCATTAGGGAAAATGAAGGCGAAACAAAGGAAGATGAAACGACCACTCGCGATATTAGAGAGACGCAACTTCTGTCAATTTGAACCAAAATAATCCCTCAGACTATTGTATGAAATCGAGATAGCCCATTGTCTCGTGACTTACAAAATTACTCAAGTATTGCATCCACGTATTGCGGAATTACATAAACACTGACATAATTATACCGTTATTTAACGTAAACATACTGTCTTTCGATATAATTGTAGATTGTCGTCATTATAAATTTATAAAATGCAGGATTCCTTACAAGGTAACTGATTGAATAAGATTTACGATAAAGCAAATGTAAAAAGAGGCCAATAACTTTATGCTGTATTTACAATCGATAGTTTTATGACTCCATACTCAATAACTGTTCCATAACTTTGGAGATGGTGATTTAAAGACGGCCTTGAATACCTTCGACTTTGTATTCCTTCCGAAGAAGCTCTCGTAATTTTATATAGCGAGGAAGCTAAGTTTTTATTGTTTTTAATCACACGGTCTTGGATTGGATATCTTATTTCCAATAGGTACCTATTGGAAATATCTTATTTCCAATAGGTACCTATTGGAAATAAGATATACGCTTACGAGAAAGTTGAGCAGTCTTGGCACTTCAATTATTCAAAATGCGTATAATCATTTGGTCGAAGCGTATAATTGTTTGAACATGATCATTGAGCAGATGTGGGCCGGAAGACTGACATGTAAACCACATAGTGACATCGATGTTATGCTTAGACTAACTCATCGTGGTTAGAAAAACAGATCTATTTAGTAAACATTATTTCTTAGTGTTAATCCACACTTAGGAATACTGCTTTTTTGAAAAAAACTGCTTTCAAAAACTTTAGTACCCGGCGGGATTCGAACCCGCGACTATTGGTAATCCGAACCAACGCGTTAAACCGCTTCGCCACGGGTAGCCCCATTTTTTAAAAAAAGCAGATCTATTTAGTTTAGATTCGATAAAAATCAATAGGTTTACAAATAAAGATAGAAATGAAACACAAGTATAAGAAAGTAAAAATATACCATTTCTCTCATTGTTTAGTTTAATATTCTGAAAATAAACAGCATGCTTGTTGTTATCGGCGAAGTTATCAACATACAAAAACAGCGAAGGCTATTTTTGTATGTTGATAAATACGATATTTTGACAGTTGTTAGGTTTGCAACTGTGGTTTGCAACTATGTACCATGTCGAACCAGACTAACATGAAACAAACAATATAGTAAAAACCTCTCCCGTTTGAAAAGACTTTAACACTGGTCAATTACATGCCTCGAGCCAACCATCGCAGTTTTCCGGGATTCGCGTCGCGTCTAACAAATTAATATGAAAAACCTCATAAAATACAAATATTTATGATTCTCTAAGAATTATGACTTTTGTTTACAGCGCAAAGATGATCGATACGCGTTCCGCCATCAGAGTTCCTGTTACGGACTCTACGTCATCAAAACAATAGGTTTCCGAAGTTGGAATTTGAGCATTAAATTATTGGACTTAGAGCTGAAACTAGTATTTCGAGATGGTATAAGTTTGTTCGCGACAATCGTTCTACGCACCACACAGCTATTATGATGGATTGATTGCAAGCTGGAGCCCGCGTGGGCAAGGCGTTCCGCCGGTATGCTAATTCATCGCATACAAGCCGGAGGTTATATACACATGTACTGGCACAATCGTTCCGTGGGACAACATCGCCTACATGCCAACCAACAGAAGTATCCGATTGATTTATTCACCAGATCAGTTTGCATCGTTTGAAAACAACACGGTCGAAGTCTCAATTGTAAACTGCAACAATGGACTGTTTTCCCAAACAGTAATCATAATCAAAAACAAATACCAAAATTCCAAAACATCGAGAACAATGAATAAACGTGTTGACAGTGTGTAGGTAAAACAATGGTATGACAGGACTTACGAAATTCGATCTCCGAAGATCCAAACATTTGTGCGAAACAATAGAAGAGTTAAGTTCCCAAGTTTCTTTCTAACTTCATTATTTATTATTACACACACGTTTAACTTATTTTTCAAAAGCTGCTTCTATGTCCTGCATTCCCAGTGCCTTGTTATTGCCAATAAAGCTTTTTTCTTCTTATTTGCATCTCGATTTCAATATATTTCTGATAGGTAAGTATATGTTCATTCTCAAAGAGCAATCTATCTACTATATAAAAATAAGTCGGGTTTTCCTTCCTGACGCTATAACTCCAGAACGCACGAACCGATTTCCACGGTTTTGCATTCGTTGGAAAGGTCTCGGGCTCCGTGAGGTTTATAGCAAAGAAAATTCAGGAAAAATTTAATCTACTATATAAAAATAAGTCGGGTTTTCCTTCCTGACGCTATAACTCCAGAACGCACGAACCGATTTCCACGGTTTTGCATTCGTTGGAAAGGTCTCGGGCTCCGTGAGGTTTATAGCAAAGAAAATTCAGGAAAAATTTAATCTACTATATAAAAATAAGTCGGGTTTTCCTTCCTGACGCTATAACTCCAGAACGCACGAACCGATTTCCACGGTTTTGCATTCGTTGGAAAGGTCTCGGGCTCCGTGAGGTTTATAGCAAAGAAAATTCAGGAAAAATTTAATTATCTATAATTTATAAGGCAAAACAACGTTTGCCGGGTCAGCTAGTCTATTTATATATACCTACTAGGCATTTAAGAGAAACCGTTTACTAATTGCATATGGTGTAGGTAATTGAATAGTAATTAGTTGTCATAATTAACATTTACTGTAGGCAGGAAACGGTTCATTTGCTATCAATCATTTAGTAATACGAAACAATCTGAGTCTTAGCCTAAAGCATGGCTACTTTGACTAAAACTAATAATTAGATAGGTAATTTAAAAGATTAATTACATCCATATTGTTATTGGTTAGATGATATACATGACAAAAATAGTACGGTACTAAATATTCCGAGTTCGTTGGGTACTAAACTCAAAACAGCAAAAAGTTAAAATCACGCAAGAGTTTTTATTTAAATCTAACAACAATCATGACTCGAATGCATCATCATTTGATTGCTTTGGACTTTACAACTGCTATAATGAAGGTAAATTACTTAGACAGGTAGGTACACGAGTACAAGTTATTCCTAGCACGCACAACTGCCTCAATTTGTTAGGAATTCGGTTCAGTTACAAAACAGCTTATCTATAACAATCTTAGGCGATTGTTTCTATTTAGAAACCCCTAAAAAGGTAAAAGCAATATTTAACGTAATATCTTTCTTAAATCTTACAGAAATTTAGGTAGATTTCACAAAACAGAGCATAAGCTTGATGTAAACTAAATGGTAAATGTCACAGATAATGCAGATAATCGAGAAATTACAATATTACCATAAGCGGCTAGTAATATCGTTCGTGTATCCAACTATTATACTAACGGTATCTTACGCTTTACTTTTGGTATAACTATGGATCTCAAACAGGTCTTCATTCCCGATGATGCATCTACTATACCTACTACGAACAAAAGTAAACAAGACTATCAAGCAGTACATACCTACCCATTTATCGTACAGAACTTGACGTTATCGACGCAGCAACTATGCTTAACCAAAATAATAAAAAATCACTATTAAAAGCACGATACCGCGCCAATGTAGACATTTGTATATGCAAATGTTGTTGTATACAGACCTTTTACTGCTGCCTTCGCGAAAATGAAACAAATTGTGTTTTTAATGTTTTAATTAGGGATTCGCTTTAGCCTTAAGCCGCTATCTACAGACTAGATTGTGAATATATTATGTTTAATGTAGGGACGTTTCGTGACTGCTTTACTAGGAGTACGGCGAACGAAGGCGTTTAGGCTTCAACTAAAAGAGTTGTTAATTTTACATTACGCATTAACTCTACTATCAACAAATCAAGTAGTTTCTACGTAACTACTCATTAAGATTTCGTTGATACCTTTATAATGAACAGAGTGATTACTATCAAGATGAATTTTAGAATTAAATCTAATTAAATGTTATTTTCGTTTCAGCCATCTTTATTTTAAAGTAAATAAGGTCGCAGTTCTTATCTGCCGACGAAATGTGAAAGAATCGTGAACGCCGACGCATGCGACATCATTGCTTAACTTTTTCATTTAAATAATGTTTTCTTTGTCAGATACAGAGACGCAACCAGAACTAATCTGACAGGTGCAATGGAGGAAACAGGTTTTTCTATGAATTTGATATGTGACGTCTCTCGGGCCGTAGACAGAGTGGCTCGTAAACTTTAATTCGACGCATAAATAACCTTTACACGGCTCTACCATCTTGTAACGAAACACAATCATACCACGAAGAATGGGGATACTATGAGAATAAAGGACGATCATTAGAGGGCATAAATCCGTGTGAGCTTTTTTGTATTGTTGTGAGGTGGGACTTGGAGTTTATTTCGGAGGTTATTTATAGACTTTAAGAAGAGATCATCATGAACTTTACAGCCATTTTATTCGAAAGACGACCGTGAGTATAGTAACCTATAACAAACACATAGTAAAGATTACCAGAACAAATGTTAGCCCCAAATGTTGTGTTAAAGCAAACATACAGATTACAGTTTCTACGTTAAAAGATATTACAGGAGATAACGATGATAACAAAGATGACGTATTCAATTAAATTGACGTAATCATGCGGTGTTTCTATCAAAGATTCCATTCAACATTGTTCAAGTGAATTTATCTTTTTTTGTAAGCTTTTAAAGTTAACTCTCACGAAGTGTACCACTCAGTATTCTTCTTGCTGGGATCGGCACAGTACTTACGTCTTCTTCTTCCATTGACTCTATTAGCCGTCATCTCATCGTTTACCTCCATCACTTTCATGTCCCGTCTCATCCATCTATTCTTAGGTTGTCCTCTCTATACCACTCAATATTAATAAATGTATATTAGATCGTTTGTAGTCTTGTAAATATTTATCTGACGTTATTCCAATTTCCAATATAGAGCATCGAAAAATTGTGAGTCATCTAAACAAGTTGGATAACATGTTTTAGCAACCTAGTTAGATAAATCTCGTTGTGGCTGTTAATACATTCCAACGCGATCAAATTACGAAGCGTAAAGGTGGTTCTCATTGGTGCGGGAGTACACGTAATTCTTTAATTAGTCGGTTTGCAACGGAGCCGTGGATACCACAGGTCGCAAATTACTCTACGCTATCCAGTTACGAGACGAGCACTTCTGCATTTGTCGAGTAGGTGCTAATGTTGACAGCGATTGTTCTCTATCCGGTGTCGCGTTCACTTCTCGACCTACATATTAATGTTATTTACTGCTGGCAACCCATTGTATAGTTAACGGTCCTCGAATAGCATTTGAATTTCGAAGCCACATAATATCGATTTGCCGATTCAATAGCGGGATTAGTGTCTATTGCAATGTAAGATTGCGCATTGTGTCGTAGGCACATCTTGATTTAATTATCGTTATTTTAGTTTCGTGAATTTCCAAGTCAATTTCTATTGGCGCCAAGGTTTCATAACCAAATCGTTTTGGGGCTCACACATTAGGCGTTCTCGTACACAAAAATGCCGGTCAGAGGCGGGGCGCGCGGCCGTTGCACCTGGCGAACGCGCCGGCGCATTCCTCACGCACTCCTTTTTATGCTACACAAGTTTAGTCCGACCACGTTAAGCAGAACTCCCACACTCCGCTCCTTAGAAGATTATCGGACGAAGGAAGGTCATGTCTTCTCACGTACGCGGCTCATCTTATGTCAGCCATCGATACAGGAACGAAATATCTCCTATTTTCTTTTTTAACTATTACATCTCTACGTCTTTGTTGACCGGCAGTTGGAATCATAACTTTTTTCGACAACTCTAAAGGATCGGAGGTGTTTTAAACGTCTGAACCAATATTGACACAGCGAGTTTGTTGGTAGGATGGATTTATAACGCATTTAGGAGCTCCGACGCTTGCCGAACGAATTAGCAGGTACACTCGAATTAGTTTAGGAGTCTTTAATTGAGGTTTTGAAGTGTTGGTTGTGTAACTACCTACTAACTAGAGATTTTGAAGTTTCTATTCGTCTACTGTTAACAAAAGCGCCATTTAGATAGTGCCCAAGCGCCGTTCTTGGGATTGAAATGTTTTTTAAAAATCAAAAATATTATTTTCATAATTCCAAGTAACATTCGTAAGTATGTCATAGTACTTTAAGTGATCGTTTGAGCACTGCGTTTACGCATTAACCACAAAGTATGTCTCCGCCGGCGCCACAGGTTGCTGGCCAAACGAAAACATCACAAAACCTGTCTTGCAAAACGTTAATTTTGTAAAAACAAATAAATGTGTACACACAAGATGCGACCTACAAACCTACGGTAACCTGCTAGGCGTGAAAGCGGGAAAAGCTCAAATATTTTTACTCGAACTTTGGACTCAACGTTCACTAAACAACCGAAAACTGAACTCTGAACAAATACGGGGACTGTTGTCTAGTCACCATAATACAAGCTTAGTAATTTATTATGGGGCTAGATGTAGCTGAATGATGTGCACAGAATTAATTTATTTTATTTATAAGTGCGTTTCAGGGTTGCATAGACTACGCCTACCTAAAAAACCCTAAAAAGGCACTTAACGTATTGCAATTCGATACAAAGACGGGAAGTTCCAACAAATACTGTCGACGCAAAAATGCCTCTGCACGTTTAGAAGCTACTGTTCGATTTTGTAACGAAAGATTCTGGTGTGAACACAAATAGTTGTATTACTCATCCTCATTAGTATTCCAGCAAAGGATCCATAACTCGACTTGGGAATGTCGGTGGACCTCTTTGACATCGGCGGATAAAGATAACAATTGAGGATCCGAAAGCAATACTAATGCTTACTAAAGATTCTAACCACTTGGCTCACCTTGAGCACTCCACACCTTGAGGTTTTTAATCCTTTAACTAAAATACAATTTTGAAAAATATTTGTGCAACTAATACTGAGTTAGCAAACTAACCTAACCAAATACTGGTACCTAACATATTAAACTAAGAAGATTCAATAGTAGGTACTAAGTTTTATGGTGAAGAATACCGGTTTGGAAACTCTGAAGCAGCAGCAGTCTTAAAAGTATTTAAGGTTTTAAAATGAACGGTCTTTTCAGGAAGATTTCAGACCAGCAGAAGCAATGCCTTATAAGTACCCATCCATAATGAAACACCTAGCAAATCGCCAAGTCATCAGCAAACATTTGCCTAATAAGTAATAGTAAGCTAAGCTTTCTCCGATATAGTCTGTTGCACAAGCAAAGAAATTGTCGTCGCCACTTTTGCGATCGTTAGCTTCTTATTGCCAGACGTCATTTTGCACTCGCGGATCTATGGTGGCCGCTCAGACTTCGTTAGCTGGGTATTTGTCAAGTTAATTTTAAATAGCAGGTCCATTATGGCTCGGTTCTACTCATTAGCGCTAACACACTTAATTTTCGTCACAATCACTTTGGCCTTGAAGGTGAGGCGCAATTTACTATCGAGAATCCTTTTTATGTTGGCTTCCATAATCCACGGTTTACAAGATTAACAGACTTTGGCTGTAGGTATGGATTTTGTAACCTTGACCATGTCATGTAGTAAGGGAAAATCACCTGTTTTACGGTTCTTAATTCAAACCTAAGATTAATCGACCAACGCGAACGCCCTCTGCCGGGATAAAAAGTTAGTGTTCCTCCTCATTAGCAAATAAAAAAAAATAAAAAGGTAGACAGATATATATATAGGTTTTCAGGCATAAACATTTTGCTTTAATGTCTTTATCCAGGGAGGAAAATTTAATCTACGTTTGTATGGAGAAAGAGCATGGGGAGACTATCCTTTTAATGACTACCTCGACATTTCGTAAGTAAGGGACGTGCATAGGTACTTAATTAGTGAATATCGATTTCCCCCTCAAATTTCAATAAGTGGCTTTGGCACGGCTCTGGCTACCTGTTTGCAGAAGTTCATGCTTACACCCGCCAAAGTTATGACCGATTTTCCGCAATAACTCGTCGATGGCCACTTACTTTTTAAAAGTATTATTCTTGACTTTTTTTTTAAATATTGAAAAATAAAGACGTAAAAAAAATTACGTAGTTTTACTTGCCAGAATCATAAATTATTGTAGAAAATTTGTGTCAATTTTAAACCATTCAAAATAATAATTAGCGCAAGTTTTACATTAAATATTGATCGATTAATAGGTTGGTAAGTAGGTAGGTATGAAAGATGTTCAAAATGCTAGTTGATCTTACAGTTCACCTGTCTCAGCCAGCACCCCATTTCACCTGCTATTTTTTAAGTTTGTTTACAAATACCTACGTCATTTAATACTGTAGTAGGTAAACGGTACTTATCTGACACTTTGTTAGCTACTTTTACAATAAACGCGGGCCTCAATAAATGGGTTAGTTTTTTCCGTCGGAGTCACAGGTGGTTTCGTATCTACCTAGTACCTAGGTACCTACTATACCAACCCATTATGTTTTTAAATACCTACCGGCCTATTTAGTGCTTATCACGTAGGTACCTATGTAGGTAACTACCTATCTAGTAGGTAAGGTAGGTATACATACGTACTTACCTATAGTAAATTATATATAAGGTACTTAGTATTTTGTAGTATCTATATTTTAAATAAAGGTATAGGTCTACCAGAATCCCACCCATGCCAAGAGGAAAAAAAATCGTAAATTTTATACAAAATATTTCAGTTACCCTAGTTGCCATCATATTCTGGGACACCTATAATATAGTAGGTACTAGTACCTACACTTTACCTAGATCTAAAAGTGGATAGGTACCTAGGTATGGTAGGTAGGTACACCTACCGATCCCCAGTTTCATAGAATGTTCTATAATTAAAAAGTTATTAGTTAAGTACGTTCAAGTTATGTTTAGGTAACTATGTACCAAGTTCTCAAATCTATTTTATTAACTCTACGAAATCCGTTAGATCAACACCTTCAAAAGCATATGAGTGGACTGCCCACGCACACATGCAAATCAATAGACTACTCACCTACACTACACTACGGTACCTAGTAGGTATCTACACGGAAATAATACATACTAATAGATAGGTAGGTAGATACAGCATGTATATGTGTACCATTAATGTACCTATGTCTAAAAAAAGTTCGGCAATCAATTTTTCACTTACCCGATTAGATTCCAAAGCCTCGGCACTGTGCTCCTCCTTCTGCCTGAAGCAATTAGTGCACTTGCTCTTATTGAATATGTTCGGTGCGAATTTCCTGCAATCCGATCGCCCAGACATGATTGTCAGAGGTCAGGGTGAGTTCCAACGTTCACTATGTCACCTTCCACAGCATGGTTGGTACAGCAAAACAACCACAATACCGAAGTACCTACGTAGGTACCCACTACTCGATTTTTTCAAAAAAGGAACACGTAGTTTATCACGCGCGCACCTACCGGTGTAGTGAGCTATCAGCGAAATCACTGCAAGTGAGCGCTAACGTCATACGAAAACACATGCACTATTTCACATTCTACTTCGGCTGCCGAACACAGAAGTAGTCGTATATTCGCGTAAACAATAACTATTCGTATTCACGTCAAATACAAACAAATTCGTTTCACAACAACATCGAATTTACAACGAACACGCGGAGCTCTCGCGCACGCAGCGACGTACCGACCGCCCGACCATTTTACATCTGATAGAAAAGCAACGAACAGTTTGTTGTTTTACAACTTCTCTTTTCTTGTTTAGTCGTTTACGACATTCATGTTTTCAATGTGGTTGAAAAATGCGCATGTAGTGAATGTAGCGCTATCCTTGTTTATCTCGCGACTTGCTTTATCATGCATCTCTGTCGCACGTTTCATTAATTCACTCCGACTGGCAGCGCCACCTATTTATTGTATTGCAACTACTATACATTGGGAGTATGAACTTGCGCTAGAGTCGAAGACAAAATAAATTTGTTCGAATAAGAATCGGTAGATGTCGTTAACACCTATTGTATTATATCAACTTTCTGATATGGCAACATTATAGCTGTCATAAATGACATAACATCGACGTCACTGTCACTGAAATGCTGGCTACTTGTCATTTTTTGCGGTGCGTGAGGAAGGCAAGCGGCTGGTGCTCGTATGATTATGACGTGTGTTTCAAGGTGGAAGATCCAATAAAACAGCGAGTGCTGTATTCACGTTATCAGACGTTTTCCCTCCCTAAAACCACACTATTTAAATTAAGTATCAGTTCAGTATAATACGGTCGGTGATTAAAAGCAGACCCGTCCCATACAAGTTCAGTAAATTTTCAAGGTGAGGAATCGGTTTTTGTGATTTGTGTCATGAATTAATAATGGATTTGATGTCTGGGAGGGAGTTTGAATAGTGTACAATTAGAAGTTTAGTCATCCGGTGTGATAAAATTGGTGTTGAGTGTCCACACATTGTTTGAACGTAATCAATGTAATTTTGATAGTCTTTGTCGTTCCAGGATGGAGGACTTGAGTTTCGTGCCCGACCTCCCGAAAGGGCCCCTGGACGTATATAGAAATAGCGCTTCCTTCGATTGGAAACGCCTTAAATTGGCTCTAGAAGGAGATTTGGAACTGCTTAAACTAAAGGTTGGTAAGTTTTACACAATATTCTAACTAGAAACTTATTCGAATTTGGGAAATTTGACCCCTTACTTAATGATGATAAATGTGAAAATCTGGGTGTGTTTCTGAAATCTCTTTACTTGAGAACTATGCTACTCATACAGATAAATCTTGGTAGGTAAATGTAGACCTGCCTGTCTTATATTTTAATTCAGAAATTCCCCAGAGTTGGGACATTACTATAAGGGAACCTTAGACACACAGTTTTTAAAAACTAGAGAGAGATGGGCTCCATTTTCAATTTGCTTCGAATAAAAGATATCCCACATTCAGCTAACAAAAGTCTGTTCCTGCCAGGATGCCTGTGTCATACAAACTATCAGTTTTAAATGACATTTCTTCCTATTTTGAGCCTAATCCACCTATTGATCTGAGCTCTGTGTTAATGGTGTATGTAAATAAATATTTTCTTAACTTAAAAACTTACTGCTTTTAAATTAATTTATTTAAAAAAAAAACTATAAACTAAAACAAAACTTGGGATGTCTCTTACATTATTATGCCCAGCTATTGAATGACATGTTTATGGTTAAAGAGTCAATCTAAATTGATTACACAAGCTGTTTCAGTACATATTCTGAGTCATAGTTAGTTGTAGGAAACTAAATATAAAACTGTTTTACAATTACTGGGTATTACCTCAATTAGGTATTTACCTACCTACCTTGCAATCATTTGGTTTATTTCATTAGAAGACTAACTGTAACATCCCGCGGTTTCACTCGCATAAGTCCCGATTCTGTGGGAATTATCAAAAACCCTACTTATTGGATGTCTACATCATATAAAGAACACACCCTCCAAAATTCAGATTTGACTGAGACACTATAACGGTGCAAGCCACTCAACCTGGGTCCACAGCGATACTTATTTCATGTTTACAATAGACTTTACAATTTTGTCAATGCTGCAGCAATTTTTATATTTATATCGCTTGAAAACGTGGCGACTGTTACCATTTCCATACAAACTTAATACCAAAACAAATTATGAAAAATTTAGTTTTCTACCTTAATATCGATATTATTCGGGTGTACTCCTGAACTTCGAAAGTTGTTTACTTCGACACGCTCCTTACTTCGAAACCATATAAATCGACGAGACGTTGTTTCGACTGTACATAATTCGACGAGTTTTAGTTCGACACAGCATACTTCGACAACATAAACCTTCGAAGATCAATAATTCGACATGTTTTAGTTCGACAAAGCATACTTCGATAACACAAACCTTCGAAGATCAAGGTTTATATTAAGGTAGAAAACTAAATTTTTCATAATTTATTTTTGTATCAAGTTTGTATAGAAATGGTAACAGTCGCCGCGTTCTTAAGGGAGCATCTTCGTCGTGCTTTGATGAAATAATGTACACATTACAAATTAGTCATAGTTTTTATGGGAAATCATCGTTTTCTTTTTCATATAATTCTATCCCACTCACTCCTATGCAACCGAAAAAAGACATTTATTTATTTATTTATTTTATTTATAATTTATTTATATTTCAGAAACTTAGTTCAAAAATGTAAAGAAAATCCCCTACATTTACCTATTTGAAAGTGACAGCTCTTTATTTAATTTTTCCTTTAAAATTGACAGTTCTTTGTTTACATTTTAGATCTAAGTTTCTGACATAGGGTAGGTATACAATATTAATGCAGAGACCAAACCGCCCTAGAGACATGAAATTTGGAGATTGTGTTCTTTGTGGTGTGTAGATTAGGGTTGCCAACCGTACTATAATATATAGTATTGTACTATATTTCAGCTCAGCGTACTATATATTTTTGAAAGCACATATAGTACGCAAAAATACTATATTTCTGGCATAATTTGTAAAAAGTTGTTTCTTTTATAAATTCCTCCTCTCTGCATTTACAGAGGACTGTTTTCTACGAGTATGTAGAGGGAAAAAAAGAAAAGCCATAAAAAAGGTGCTCATAATTGAAAGATTTAATGTCGGGAACATTTTTTTTATATTCAAGAAAGAAAGAGTATTTGAAAGTGTGAAAAAAAGGTTAAGTGCAAAAAATACGTATTTTTTCGAAATATTCTACAAAACACCGCTCTAATTTTTGTACTATATTTTTTTGGGTCGTACTATATTTTTTAGCCACAAATACTATATTTTTCGAAAAAACTGTTGGCAACCCTAGTGTAGATATCCACTAAGAAGGGGAGGGTTTTTGAAAAATCCCGCGGAATTAGGTCTTACGCGGGTAAAATCGTCGGGCACTGCTAGCACATAATATCTGACTAAAAGATTAAGATAAGAATTCCAATCTCAGTAATGACTAAATTCTCCCACACTACACATGCCGATCTAAGTAGATGACTAGGTCATTAAAAATTCACAAAATAGAGACAAGGTCTTTGTCAGGCCACATTGAATTAACATAACTAGACATCTCTGGTATTGCTATGCAGCCTCGTGTTTTCTACAAAAACTTTGAAATATTTTCGTTAAAAGCGTTTGTTGATGACATTGTTTCCTACATTTCGATATAGTTTCCAGACAAGAACTTCTTATTGCTTCGCATTTTTTTAAAAATTCACTCGCGGCGAGGCTCGTACTTTGGGTCTTAACGAATTTTTCACTTCTACTATAATCCCGATATTCATATTTTTATTATTTAATTAAATTAGTATAGCGTGTTTGTACCAAGGGATGAGAATACTGGCGGGGGTGTAAATGCTGCCCTCGACGGTGACAGCAATAGGTCTGAACTATCGAAAAGCAAAAATAAATATTTCCATACAAAAACTTAATACTTGAAAGTTCGTACGTGTTTTAACAACCCTATCTACTTACTGTGGTCTATTCTGTGGCGCGCCGCGCATGGCGACGACACAGTAGTCGTAAATACCCCTCGTCCGTCCGCGCCCCTCTCGCCCGCCGCGCGCCGCCATGCGCAATGTGCCAGTCGCACGCGGCAACTACTCTAGTAGTAGGTACAAGCAACAATACATCCAACTACCTAGATAGGTTAGTACATTACATAGGTACCTATCTAAATTAAGCTAATCTAAAATAAGAAGCGTAGGTAGTATGTAGGTACCAAAGGTTTTCAGTGACTGTTTGGTAGGTACCTAGGTTATCCAGCTGTACCTACTTTCAGTACAGACAGTCTGATACAGTACAAATGAGGGCAATTTTTTGTTTATGTTAGTTTTTGTTTAATTATTGACCTAAATAGCTACGTATCTACTTATTGAGTAAGTAAGTCCATCTATCCAGTTATGTTGGGACATTTATATGAAATAGAAGTTGATGTGGGATGTGATGTGTGACCGCTATTTGGTTCGCGGCAAAAACCGACAATCGTCTGTACGTTGCAGTGCCACGAACACACTAGGTATGTTTTTAGTTACCGTACATACAACGGGCCTATTCTCTAAGAACACACAACATAGATCCGATGTAGAAGCCTGTGAAGTTCCTGTCATCTTTCTTTTATTACTATCGTATCTTATTTATTTTCTAAAACTACGCTGAAACCTGTTAACTTAACTCGCTATTTTGCAAGTTTTGTGGTAAAAACGATGGTCAAAGGTACACGAAAAAAATACGAATTACTCGGGTTTTTTCTTAGAGAATAGTCCCGCAGGCAAGAAAGTTAGTAGGTAGGTAGGTAGTTATCATATCACATAGGTACCTAGGAAGATAGCATAGAAATTAGATCTAGACTTACCTCGGTGATAGATAAGGCGCGGGCGCGGGCAGAGGGCGCGGCGCGCAGCGCCCGCCCTGCCTGGGGCAGAGCGGGCGCGCGCTGATCGCGCCCGGTAATAACTACCTACGATCTACCGTTGTCGCAGATAGAAGTAGGTAGGTACGTTTGTCGGTTTGAAAATGTTAACTAAATAGGCACCTTTTATAAGTAGGTTCTAATTAGATACAGTACGGCCGCCGGTTCTCGGCCGGTGTTAAGATCGCTGCGCAGAAGTCAAGTTTAGGGTTGAAGGGGTACCGAAGGGTCGCCTGTACCTGCGCCAAACCTAACTTCAGACCGGCCAAGAACCGGCCGCGGCGGCCGTACTGTAATTGTGATATTTTGCACGTTGAAAATAAACTTTTACGGGTAGGTAAATCTAATTAAAAACACAAATCTTCTTTTATACCAAAACTGGTTAGTAATACACTCCTACCTAAGCACTCGGAAAACACTCGCGGCCGCCCACACATCCACTGGGTGAAAGAAATCACATTATCCTTGTACCTACACTACACCAGTATAATTTCGTCACTTTGAACATTTAAAAATATTCAATAGTTAAGCAGAGACTTATTTTTAAAAACAAACTGTCCTGGAAACAATGTTTTCAAATCAAGCGAAACCGCGCTACTGGACTGATGTCGGTGAGTGAAGTCAAACGAGCCGACCGAACGAAGCCAGGCGACATACGGCTCTCCACACACTCTCGTGGCCGTTCTGCTTATAGAGCGGTCAGATTAAACAGTTGCTAATTAAGGCGTAATGAGGTGGGTTTTGACCGACTTCTAAAAATTAAAAAAAGGAGGTTCCGTTTATAGTTATCTTGCCGACTTTAGAATCTTACGTTTTTTTTATTATTTTCATTATGTTTAGTTAGCATACTTAATCAATTATTGCATTTTCTGCTAACACTAAAAATTCACTTGATCGAACAAAAATGATTAAGTAGGTACCCTTTTAATGTAGGTTATGTAGGAGAACCACATTGTGGAAAACCCCGTCAGTTTTAGATTAAAAAAAAACCCTCCCAAGTGCTAGTTAGACTCGCGCACGAAGAGTTCCGTACCACTATCACAATGAACACTGGACTGGACCAACCAACCCGTGAATCGAGCTCAAACTATTATTATTATTACAGTATTTTTTCAAACCACAACTTCTAAAACTTATGCCTTCGGGGAAATAATCAATCGGAAGCAACCGCAAGTGTGTGGGGAGCCTTAATGATTTAGTTTTTCGGATTAACCAATCAGCGAAGTCTACAATGCATTTCAAGGAAAGTTCAAGGACACGCACACAAAGGATCCTTTTTTCAGTTTCAATAACAAACTTCTCTTTTAGAGATCGGTAAGAAAATGATTAAATGAACCACCTACTGTTTTGTTTGATACATAGGCGGCTTCTCATGGGATGCTTAAGGAGTAATTTACTTATTGAAAACTTCGGAACTAACCTGCTTGTCATATCACCACTCACCGGCCTAAGTCGTTGCTCGCAAGCGGTCGCGGCATCGTTACGATACCTAGGCCGGTGTAGCCACTAAGCATGATAATCTGAATGGGGCTGATTCTCCGACACCGAATTTTCTAAGTACCTTGAAGTAGGTAGGTACCTAGTACATACCTACACCGCAACGTCACTCACAAACTCACAATGGGAGATAGTGCAGTGGTCCTACCCCCTACGTACGAAGCTTTATCAATTCAAAATAGTTACAACCTAATTAAAAACCTCCTACCTACTTGGTTTGTAGTCGGTTTAAAATTACAAATCACTTTACAATAGAATTTAAATATTCTACCGAACCCTGTTTACGTACAAACAGATCACGGACTACGGACGAACCGCAAGCGCGACCCATCCATCTATCGGTGCCATCTGTCGGTGCGAGGTCAGTACCACCGAAGATGATACTTTCTCGGTCGGCATCTTAGATAAAGACATAAATAGTAGATACGGTATATTCTAACAAAGCGTATTCGAAAAATGAGCTAGAAACACCTTCTTAATTTTAAAAAAATATTGTATTTAAAAACATTTGTCTTTAAGAATGATTCAGGCATTTGTAAAAAAGCAAAAAGGCATTCTTATGGATGTCAAAAAGATGATCGCAGTGTGACACCACGTGCTCACGCGGCAACGGTTCGACATACGACTGAGACTAGTGCGTCACCTGATGCACTAGCCTCAGACGCGTCTAACTAGACGCAGTTTTATTGTCTCGTTTTTCGAGACTAGGTACCGTATCTTTAGTTTTTTGTTGTAATCTAAGGTCGGCACACCGCTCGCGTTGTCTCGGTCGGTGAAAGAGATAGCTGCGCATGCCGTGCAATACCTACTTAGACCGCCCGCCCGCGCCGCGCGAGTACTACAAACAAGCACCTACTGTCACATGTATACACTACAAACGGTTAGCGCGTTAGCTCTCTCTACAATAACAACGTGAGTTTGTGTGCACCTAGATCCAAAGGTCAACCACATGAAACATTAGCCTACGTAAAATGTTCGTCAGTTTTGTAGGTAGAGGTCATAGGTATGTTTTTGGATGATTTGATAGACAGTGGATCACAGCACAACTCAGGCTCAAGTAGCCAGTTGGTGGTTGATATGATAAACCTCTTAGCCGACTTATCCGTGTTCCGATACGTAGGTTGGTGCAGCCACTACGTAAGACAAAATGTCTTAACTACGTGTTTATGTCTAATTGTGCCTAAAGTTACTCAATATTGATAAACAAAAAAATTACAAAAGGCGACCTTTCTGCTGAAACGATGTCTTCCAGGCAACTTACTAGGTACGTAGGTATTCGTTGAAAAACACAAAACACTAACAATTTGTTATAGGTAGGTACTACCTACTCTACCTACCTGACGTAAGCCTAGATGCGCCGTACTGCCATAGTAACACGAACAGCTGATTTTAGGGCTGCCGCATGGAAAAGTTTCTAATATTTACCCGTAAACTTTGAACCTTCATAACTCCTAAACCATTTGAAATATCGATATGGGGTTTTCACCATATGGTTCAGGGCATCAAGGCGAAGGTCCACGCTTCGGATTAAATCCCCCTCCCCGGAGCACATTGTATTTGACTTTGTAAACAATAGAATTATTTGAAATTGTCGTCTTGCGTAGTTTCAGTAATTATGTAAATAAATACCTACCTAATATTATGAATGTCATTCAATTTTTCTGCATTTCAATTATATTATACTAAATGCGCAAATATTTTCATGCATATTATTAAACTATAGGTAGGTAATCTAAAAGTAAAAATAACCACTTTAATAACGTATTTACTTACATTATTTCTTAGTGTCTACCACGCTTAGGAAATACTGCTTCTTGAATTGAATTGAAATTTCTTGAATTTTAGTAAGTACCCGGCAGGACTTGAACCCGCAACTACTGGTATTCCGTTGCGTAAAAAAATTACTCAGTCCCGTTGTCCCAGTGTGGTTTAAACACTTAAAAACAATTATAACCTTTTCTAACCTACTTCTTCTTTTCGTAAAGTGGTGTGGCTCACCCGGTGTTAGAGTTTTCGGGTCGCCTAAGACCTCTAACTTGACCTAATGACTGCTATTCGAGATAACAACCGGGACCAACTGCTTAACGTGCCTTCCGAAGCACGGAGGAGCTCGAGAAAATGAGTTTTTGCCACACAAATTATCAGTCACTCATCCAATAATGACCGCGCCAAGGCAGGTACAGCTAGGCCAATGAGCTCCTCAACCTACTATTCACCCCCATCGTCTCTTACAGTACAAAGTATGGCAGACCCTGGAGGAAGACCCACTGTTCGCACAGAGCCACATCACCCCCCCGGTAGAAGAACAGAAACGGACTGCACAGCTGCAGCTGAAGAAGTTTAACGAATACAAGTTCCTCTCCAATGAGAAGGTCAACTCGACATACAGTAAAAGGGTAAGTAGGTATCTAGATGTCAGTATGGCCGCAGGGCTTAGAATAAGCTGCCCCTTCTCTTCCTGTGGTTGTTGTAAAAGTTGACTAGGGGATCTCCATTGATAGTACAGGATCCCTCTAAAAAACCTATTCTGTACTGAAATTTCTCAGCCAACCCATTTGCAATATATTTATTGATGTATTTAATTGAAAGTAAAATACTTTTCATCCATTAAACAGCTTGGTGAAGGTCATTCTATGATCTCAGATCTCAGATCTTAGCGAATTTCAGATGTGTAAATGACGGACGTACGATGCGACTTTGCAAAATTTTAAAGCAAAAAAATATTGTTTTGATAATTACAAGTTAACTAGACAGTTTATTAAAGAAACCGGCCAAGTGCATGTCGGACTCGCGCACGAAGGGCGCCGCACCATTATCATAATTGGGTATTAGTCCTGTCAAATTAGACCAAAAAATAAGAGTAAAGTTACCTAAATTCCCACCAAGCTGAAAATCGTTAAAAAATATCATTAAAAACAAAATTTGAAAGTTCCCCATCTTTCCCCTGTAAGGAAATTTTTTTATTAAAGGTCAAAAAGTTTTTCGCGATTTTCAGCAAAACGGTAAGTTTTGTCATAAAAATACCTCAGACAAAAGTTGTAGGTCATAAAATTATCTACAAAAATTTATTAATACTTTTTTTCTACGAGCCACCGTTTTTGAGATATTACGATTCAAAAAGTTGTAAAAGTTGTAATCGTCATAATATGCATGAGTACGCCACGTACAGTGGTGGTCATATAATTAAGAACGCTGATATAAAGGGAAGATTTTTTCCAACTAAGATGCAAAACTAATTGTATGCATTTGTTTTTATTTCTCTCGGTATCGTAAAACATTTCCATATTACCACTGTATTCATTGATACACATGATTGGCTAAAAATCAATAGGCAAACTTTTACACTACTTTTAAACAAAGTATTCCTTATTACTGGCTGGTCACGTAATTAAGAACGCTAAGTAGTTTATACCTTTATTCAAATTTAAATAGAAAACACTCAGTCGATTTGTTACTGTTTGTATAATTTTGGCGCCATTACGTGCTGTAAAAGATTAAAGGTGATTGCTTCTTTAGAAAAAACAATGGGAAAAAATAAAAGTTGTGATAAATCTACAAGGGAAGTAATAATAAAACTTCGCCGGAAGAATTGGTCTTATAAAAAGATAGCCGACCATCTGCAATGTTCAAAAACGATGGTTTTCCACGCTGTAAAGCATTTTGCTACGTATCAAACTACTTCGAATGTTCCACGTGTACCTAAACAGAGAAAAACAACTCCTCGAGATGACCGAAACATCGTTCGTATGGCAAAACAAAATCCTTTTAAAGGGTCCAATGAGCTTAGAAAAGAATATTTTGGTGAAAACAACCCTTCAGCAATCTCAGCACGCACTATTCGAAGACGTTTGGTAGAAGAAAAATTGCACGGTAGGATAGCAAGAAAGGTACCCATGTTAAAACTTTGCCACAGGCAAGCCCGGCTTGCATTTGCCAGAAAGTATGAAAACTGGACTGTGCAACAGTGGAAAAATGTACTTTTTTCTGACGAGACGAAAATAAACAGAGTATGTTCTGATGGAAAACGATATGTACGACGTCCCCCGAATACAGCATTCGACCCTAAGTACACGAAAGTTACATTAAAGCACGGTGGTGGAAATGTGAAAATTTGGGGTTGCTTTTCTGGACATGGTGTAGGACCTGTAAAGTTGATAGAAGGTAACATGGATCAGTTCCAATACAAAAATATACTGGAAGAAACAATGTTACCATACGCTGAAGACGTTCTACCGGTCATTTGGACATTCCAGCATGACAATGATCCAAAGCACACTGCACGCACCGTAAAGGAATTTCTTACAGCGCAATTAGTTTCTGTCATAGACTGGCCTGCTAACAGTCCAGATCTAAACCCAATAGAGAATCTGTGGTTTGAAGTAAAGAAAAAGGTTTCAAATACAAAGTGTGGAAATTTAAGAGAGCTGTATGACGTTTTTTTAGAAGAATGGAACTCTATTTCTCTTGCGAAATGTCAAAAATTAATAGAGTCAATGCCTCGCCGGTGTAAAGCTGTAATTAAAAGCCGTGGATGTGCTATTAACTATTAATTTTAGTTAAATATTTATTAAATTTCTTTTTATGTTTCTTGTGCTACATAATATTGTGTTTTTTTTAAATCTAAGTGTCATACAAAACAATTCCCGAGCAGTTAAATAAATCGTTCTTAATTATTTGTCCAGTTTCAGTACTATTTGAATGTGTTACTTAGATAAAATCAATAAAATGTGCAAAAAACAGTTAGCGATTTCATACTTTATTCTTAAGTCAGGTTGCTCTATTAATGTGACTATTATATAACATAACTAGTTGCTTCTCAGAAGGTACACATCTCTGTGTATGATACGATTTAAATAAAAAACTTCTAGAACTTCAAATCGTTCTTAATTATATGACCACAACTGTATATATACATTTCTATAGTTGTAATATATGTTAAAATATTTACTTATTTATTTATTTATAAAACTTTTACAACTTTAAACAATCTCACCGATTTTCAGCTTGGTGGGAATTTAGGTAACTTTGAATGTCTAATTTGACCGGACTATATGGAACCCTAATATAAAGACTGGACCAAGCGAAATCCGTGGACGCAACGATGACTCACGTTTGCCACTGACGCCAGTTTATTACTAGATGGCGTCAGTGGTAAAAAAATATCGCGATTACATTGCGTGAAAAAAACTGTGTAAAAATTAAGTTTGTTCTATGAGAACCCCCTTAAATGTTTGTTTTATTTTATTTTTAGTATTTGTTCTGTAGCCTCTATACTATTAAAATACATAATCTGTAAAAAATTCAACTGTCTAGCTATCACGGTATCCATTCAAACTAATCTATCATGCTTATATGATATAGCGCCCTCGCTTACCAGAAACAAGCATAATTATGTGGTTAGCATAAATGGTAATAAATAGGTAAAAATAAATACTAGTCCCCAGCGGGAATCAAACCCGCAACCTTCCGCCACAGAGGTCGTTAGTATCAGTATATCAGTCACTTATCTTAATTTTGATAATTACCTGCAATTGGCTAGTAATACACTGTTTAGTAACAAATCGTCTAGACAAGTCTATAATGTATGAGTGCGTCATGGATTATCGGGCGATATATTCCTATGATTATATCCATTCTATCTGACCAATCTATACTTATAATATTATAAATGCGAAAGTAACACTGTCTGTCTATCTGTTACGGTTTCACGCCTAAGCTAATCCGATTTTGATATAGAGATAGAGTACAGAGATAGGTGTAACCTTGGAGAAGGACATAGGCTACCTTTATCTTAATATTCCCGCGGATTCGGGACTAACGTGGGTGAAACCGCAGGGCGCAGCTAGCACTTCACTATCACGACATAGTATAAAACAAAGTCGCGTCTCGCTGTCTGTCTGTCCATTATGTATGCTTAGATCATTGAAAGTACACAACGGATTTTGATGCGCTTTTTTAATAGATAGAATCAAGAGTGATTTAGGGCTAAATTTCACCGGGACACCATGGCGGCGCAACCAGTCGCCGCTACCAACAAAATGTATACAGCTCTATAGAGAGTTACTCACTTGGTGTCCGTTTGGTGGCGCAACCAATTTGGCGGCGCGACCAACTCGGACGCGTGCACAGAATGTTAGTGGTTACGCCGCCACGCTGGTCGCGCCACCACCAATTACTATAGCGCTGTATGGTCTCTCACTCACTCGGCCGCCGCCAGTCCGGCCGCCAGCCAGTGACGTCCCCACCTCATCGCATGCAGCAGTACTGTCTCAGTGTGGTGTGGCGACTCTACACCATACTGTATGGTGTCTAGTTTGGTAGCTTACGAACACCACGGTGGCGCAACTGGTTGCGCCGCCATGGTGTCCCGGTGAAATATAGCCCTTAGGAGGAATGTATTGCACCCGTGCGAAGCCGGGGCGGGTTCCTAGTAATATTATGCGCCCGCGGTATTACCCGCGTAAGTCCGGATCCCGCAGGAATATCGGGGGCGTGAAAGCGTAACAGACAGACAGAGTTACCTTCGCATTTATAGTATTAGTAAAAGTAATAGTACAATTAATTTGTCTTTCATAAAATATGTTGTACATTACAAGTTTAGTGTACATTCCATTGATGATTCAGTTCTGACTGTAAGGTGTTATCTTTTGATTTAATGTTAGTATTTCGTATGAATCATTAGGTAATAAATAATACAATATACTTTATTATTTACCTATCTTACAAGAAGTGGCCACGTAGGTACCAACGATCAGATATCCCAGTGACGAAATAGCTGAAGTGCACCGCTATCGCCGCATTTATTTGTTACCCGACTGCGCGACGCAAATAAGGGTTATGATTTCATAGATAGATAGATAGATAAAGAATTTATTGCACCAAAACATTACAAAACACATTACAAAAACTAAAACTTACAGCTAAATATAAGAAAGGTACAATAGGCGGCCTTATCGCTAAAAGCGATCTCTCCCAGGCCACCTTTCATCAGTCTATCTTTACCACGAAATGATACGTAGGTACAGTGGAAATCGAACTTCGTCGAAAAAACGGTCCCGCTTAATACTAGAGAAAAGACAATCAATGACCCATCCCCTTTGTGTACTTCAGTTGTCGTCGTTAAATAAAAAAAACATCAATAAAAAATAAACATCTTAAAACTAGGTGGCACAATGGGCGACCTTATCGCTTTAAGATATCTCTTCCAACCTTTGGATGGACAAGAAGCTAAAAAAGATAAAAGGTAGGGTTATAAGGAAACCAACTAAAACTAAAACTAGCTGTAATAGGCGCACGCGCACAAGCGCGTAGGTATTTTCACGGGCAAATCGCTCAAGTCATTCGAGACGCGGTCTATGAACATTTTATGAGTATTTACAGTGATTTTGCGAAGGTCTGCCCAACAGGCGGAAAACGCAAGGTTTGCGATTATTTCGCTGACATTCTGAGCAAGGTAAAATGATGTATTGGTGGTTGTTTTTACTGATGGCGTAACAATTGAAGGTACTTTTTGCAATCTAGTTCTACGAATAGGCAGTAAAAATGCGATATAATGTTGCATTATATAAATACCTAGCTGCGCCCCGCGGTTTTACCCGCGTAAGTTCCGATCCCGCAGGATTTTCCAAAAATAAAATAAAATAAATAAATAATTTCTCCGAACAACACACAGCGCCATCTAGCCCCGTGGTAAGCGACTAAGCTTGTGTTACGGTGACTAGACAACGGATATAATACTAAAAATCCTTTCTTAGTGGATCCATACACACCACAAAGAACACACTCTCCAAATTTCATGTCTCTAGGACCAGCGGTTTAGGCTCTGCGTTGATATATAGATCAGTCAGGACTTTGACTTTTATATCATTATCATCCGAGCGTTGTTCCCGGTTGCATCTCTCTCGAGAGCCCGGGGTCCGCTTTCCTACTTTTCCTTCTCCACTTCGCACGATCTTCGGCATCCCGTGTAGTGAGGCCATTTGCTACGCTGGAAAAATGAACGAAATGTAGCTCCGTTTTATTTCATTTCGAATGAATATTTTGGAAAACCTTGTGGTTGCCTTGCCCTGTAAAAATAAAATTTTAATCCGAATAATACCGATATTAAGGTAGAAAACTATATTTTTCATAATTCTATTTTGGTATTAAGTTTGTATGGAAATGGTAGCAGTACCCAACCTCTTAAGCTCAAAATACACGAACCAGTCACAAAACACCTATATCTAATTTTGTACTTTTTTGTCACCAGACGAGGACGATAATGACAATAAACGAAGCTATCCAGTCACTCAACCCTAGCGTGTCAGTCAAAATGGCCATTGGCATTTATCTGTACTCCAATGCGCTGCTTTCACTTGGCACCGAAAGACATTTGAAGTTTTATGAAGCTGCAGTTGTTAATAGAAAGGTAAGCTATACTATGGTGATTTGATTAAGCAGTCAGCACTGGACACTGCCGGGAAGCGGTGAGGCTATAATTATGATATTTAAAAAAAATTAGGCGGACGAAGTCGCATCCACTGCTGGTAAAAGATATAAGCTATGTCAGTGCCAAGGTCAACTCTTGATTATAAACGTAGCAATCCAAAAACTCAATGTATTCAAAACAGTTTATTTTTTAAATATAAAATATGCTCAACATAATAAATGAAATGCGATTAAAATCGAAAACTGTCTTAAATTTCGATTCAGCATCGCACAAAGAAAATGAATAACTAAACTCTAGCTAATGCCAATTTAAATTTTTAAATGCCATTGGCCAAAATGGCCAATTTCATTTATAAATACAGTAGACCATTTCGGTTTCTTACTCCATCAATTTATCTGAAACGTAAATAAGTAACATCTGTTTCGCTCTCTTTCCATTACAAACTACAGATCTTCGAAAAAATACCCACTGGTCCAGTGACCTGATTTTTATTGTAACGCCAAAGATAAACAATCTTCAAGACGTTACAATTGCAGATAAAAATACAGTGTTTTGATTTACTTCTAACATTTATTTAACTACTAGCTGCGCTCCGCGGTTTCACCCACGTGAGTCCTGATCCTGCGGGAATAGCAAAATAAAAACTAGGCTATGTGTTATTTCATGACCTACGTTTTGTTTTATTTCTTTTTCTAAATTAGAGTAGAAATAAAAATCAGAAAATGAAAAAAATCAAAGGTCATGGCTGATATAGGACTTATGGCATAAACATATTTTTTCTAATATCTTTATCGAGGGAGGAAACAGTCGACTACGTTTGTAAAGTTTGTATGGAGAAAAGAGTAGGTAGGTTGTCCCCTTAAGGCCGGGCGCACGTTAGATACGTTTTCGTTCGATTTTCATTTGGGTGCGGTACGTACGTTAACGTATATCTTAATCCAGGGAGGAAATAGTCGACTATGCTTGTGTGGAAAAAAGAGTAGGTAGACTATCCCCTTAACCTATCTATTTATCTCCAGGTGCTAGCAAGCTTCGCATTAACAGAGATAGCCCACGGGTCGGACGCACGTCTGATGCGGACGACGGCCACCTACGATGTGACGACCAAGGAGTTCGTCATCCACACGCCAGACTTCGAGGCGGCTAAATGCTGGGTTGGTAATCTAGGTAATTTGCGGCATCATTTGATCTATTTATATAAAATTCAAAGTCCTGACTAATCTATATAATTATCAACGCAGAGCCCAAACCGCTGGTCCTATGAAATTTGAAGAGGGTTTTTGGATAATCCCGCGAGATCAGGGGAAAAATTTCTTTAAAATTAAAACGCTCGGTCGCAAAATGCACCCCATGGGCAAAAGGTACCATTTTGAAAAAGCACGTTTCTCAAAATGCTCCTTTCTCAAAATGCTCCTTTCTCATAACGCACCTTTCTCAAAATGCCCCTTTCTCATAATGCACCTTTCTCAAAATGCTCCTTTCTCAACATGCATCTTTCTTAAAGGTACCTATGTACCAAGTATCGCACAGATCGGTTGGGAAATACGACTTGTAAAGAAGCAACATACTGACAGACGAAAGAAAATTTTCCCAGACTTGAAGCAGAGACGCTTCGCTCGCTCGGTTAATTAACTTACGCATTGTATAATAGGAATAATTTAGTATTTTATATCTATTTGTGAGAAAATAAGAAAGATTTTCAATGGATCATATTTTAAAATTTATTTAATACGTCATTAGAGTAAAAATAAACAATATTTAAAAGCGACAAGGTCGACTGTACTTTTTGCATTTGATTACCTTTTTACCCGACTGCTCGACGCAAAGAAGAGTTTATGTATGTTTGTTTCTTTTTAGGGTTTCGTTGTCAACAAGAAACTACGAAACCCTAAAAACGGTTTTTACCCTATCCATACTAATAATTATAAACAGGAAAGATTTATTAGTTTGTTTCTAACGAATAGGCCCCGAAACTACTGGACCGATTTTAAAAATTCCTTCACCAAAGAAAGCTACATTATCGAGGAGTAACATAGGCCTTTTGATCCCGATATTCCCACGGGATCGGGGCTAAAGCGTGTGTAACAGCAAGACGAATCTATTACATCATATAAAGAAATCCCCTACCATTTGTTTCCAGGTCGAACCTGCACCCACACGTTACTATTCGCCCAACTAATCACACCGGACGGTACGAACCACGGCCTACACGGTTTCGTCGTCCCCATTCGAGACCCGGCCACGCTTGAAACGTATCCTGGGCTTGTGGTAGGGGACATGGGAGAGAAAATCGGAGTCAATGGTATCGATAATGGGTGAGTTTTGCTACATCTTATAAATATCTCCTTTAAAAGGCCAGTTTAAAAATGCCGGCTTAAGACGACCTTCGTAATAATATAAATATCTTGTCAAATTTTAGTTTTTTACTATCAGCGGCTTGGGCTGTGCGTTGACCCCTCAGTCAGTCACAACAAAGCATTTTAAGATATATGAATAGACTAGAAGCGCCCCGCGTTTTCACCCGCGTAAGTCCCGATCCCGCGGGAATTTCGGTAGCCTATGTGTTATTCTAGGTCTCCAGCTATCTATTTTCAAAGTTTCATTGCAATTGGTTCAGTAGTTTTTGCGTGAAGGGGTAACAAAGTCACATACATACTTTCGCGTTTATAATATCAAGTAGGAAGTAGGATATGTACCGATTTAGTTTCGACTACAATTTTTAACTTTGTCTTGGTTACTTCCTAAAGCAGCTGATTTTTATGAGAGTAAGGCAAAACAGGATCCCTTCACAACTTCACTGTCCGTCTATCTGTCTGTCATCAGTCTCTATCTCAGTTGAAATTTTCACAGATAATGTATTTCTGTTGCGGCTATAACAACAAACTAAAGTACATATTTATTTAAGTTAGACTCCCATACAACATACGTGTTTTTTTTTTGTGATAATGAAACGAAAGCCTTAGTGCGCGAGTCCGACTCGCACTTGGCTGGTATTTGAAAGTACGCTATCAAACTGCAATTGTTCAAAAACACACGTAAAGAGGTTCGTAAGAAAGAATGTTATCGATATCGCATCAAACCTACTTGTTTTTCCTTCACTTCCTTCACGGTTATCACACTGTATGAGTAAAGTAGGTATAACTGCTTATCTTGGCCACCAAGGGCATCTAAAAAGGTTGCTTAACAGATTCTGCAAGCAATCCTTCTCTCTAACAGACTTTAAAAAAGGAGGAGGTTCTCAATTCGGTTGTGGCTGTTTCTTTTATCGCCGATTAATCGAAAACGGCTCCGCGGATTGTGATGTTTTTTTGTAGGAAAAAAATAGCGCAAGGTTGGTCTCGTAAACAATTGATGAGGATCTGACATGGATAGTCGGAGTGATGAACAGAATAGTTCCTCAAAAAGCTAACTGCTTTCTCGTCTTAGAAACTCTTTTAGAAGTTTCTAGGTGTTAGCTCATTTTTAGACCATTAGAATCAGACATTGAGCCTTAGTTAGGGATTGATGGGGCACCTAAACCACCTTAGTTTATCATGGGGCTAGACTGCCTTGTGTGATGTTCACAGAATTTATTAATTATTATTTATTGTGACTGTGTGAAAATTCTAAATTAAAATAAATACTGCGCGGCGTCACACACAGCGCAATCTAGCCCCAAACTAAGCACTAGGCTTGTTCTAGTGGTACTAAGCAACGAATATACTACATACATATACATATTATACTTTTTTGTTGTAAATACATACATATAATACATAGAAAACACCGAGACTAGATACAAATATTTATTTATTTACCCGCAACCTTCAGCATTGCAGTCGGGCCTTCATTTCATGCAGAATCTGCTAAACAACCTTTTTAGACGCCAAGTGCTGCAATCTAGATTACAATCATAGCGTCATTGTGTTAGGTAACTGTATACGTGTGTTTATACTGTCCTTTATTCGATATCGAGTCGATTGTTTAAGGCCTAGAATAGGCGTGACGAAACATTTTGCTTACGCGTGTAAAACCGCGGGACGTAGCTATAGAAATATCAAAAACCAGAAATAAATGTAA
This sequence comes from Idaea biselata, assembly GCA_958496205.1. Classification (NCBI taxonomy): domain Eukaryota; kingdom Metazoa; phylum Arthropoda; class Insecta; order Lepidoptera; family Geometridae; genus Idaea; species Idaea biselata. Next base: position 1,570,881 of record OY292398.1, on the reverse strand, counting down.
TGTAAGAGCATTTGTAAGAGTAATTCGTAAATTCGCACGTGTAGGTAAATCAGTGCAATCGATCCCTAATGCAACCTTCTGCGTCAAACGTCTATCCATTATCTGTCTTTATTACATTTATCATACTATCATAATCTATTTATCCATATATTACCCTAATTTTTATCAGCTAAATCACGATTGCGTAAATCATTATTTAGTATTAAATATTAAGATATCTTATTTTTTTAATACTTCCTGCATTGATAATAATGCACTTACATAAGCCTAAGGTATGCATTTAAAATAAGATTACTTGTTTGTATGACTAGTAAGTCCCGATCCCGTGGGAATATCGGGATCAAAAGTAGCCTATGTTACTCATGGTGAAGCTATGATAAAAGATTTTTTGAAACCGGCATAGTAGTTTTTGAGTTTATTCATTACAAATAATACACACACACGCACACACACAAAAATATAAATCTTTCCTCTTTATAATATTAGTATAAATAAATAAATTCTGTGAACAACACACAGCGCCATCTAGCCCCGTGGTAAGCGACTAAGCTTGTGTTACGGTGACTAGACAACGGATATAATACTTAGTATATTTATTTTTCTTTTGTAAATACATACATATTATACATAGAGGGACACCCAGACCAGACACAAATATTTATTATATAAGCATAAATACTTGCACCCGGCGGGAATCGAACCCGCAACCTCCTGCATTGCAGTATAGACTAGCTGCGTCCCGCGGTTTTACCTGCGTAAGTCCGGATCCTGTGGGAATATCGGAATCAAAAGTAGCCTTTGTTACTCAGGGTGAATATAGCTTTAAATCGACGCAGTAGTTTTTGAGTTTATACATTACAAACACAAACACAAATACAAACGCTTTATAATATTAGTGTACACATAGTGCAATCCACGAAAACGGGCACCACTATTCCTCCTAACCGTTTAATTAAAGTATATGCGATCCCCCGAACCAAAAATTGGTGGGCCGCGTATAGATAGTTATTTATCCATATATTGACAGCTACGAGTAACAAATAGAAATGGAGATCTAACTCTCATTCAAATCCTTCTTGAAACATGTCCTAAAGTCAAACATCGCGCAGACATATCACGCACAGTACTGTGCATGACTGACAAACTTTGACGATGAACTATGCCGTGGCTAATGGTGTTATGCTGTAGGGGGGCAGTCATTTATTATGAACTTACTAAGTTAGATTTTTACTTCGTCTGAGCTAAAACAAATCTTATATAAGGAATAAGGGTGTACTAAACAAGACACCTGTTTATTGAGCTGTTATATGCTGGTAGGGGAACCCATAGAAAAATATTTGGATGATAAAATTGTTATTAAAATGGCATTGTAAAATCTCATAGATTGATGCAAATAATTAAACCTGTCAGCTATTAGCTTATGGCACCTTTCTGGCCGGCGCTGCTGATAAGCCGCTCGGCCGCCGCGCGCACCGCGCTCCACCGCGCCGACAACGCTCTTGTGGCAGCCGCCAGAGAGTGGTACCCTAACCCACTTCATCAGAAATGGAGGGCGTATCATACGCCTATTACCTAAGCTGCTTGTCACTCTATTTTTTCAATTTTGAATGTTACTTTAATTTTTTATTTGTTTTTAATTTAATTTCGATTTAATTTAATGTTAATTTATTATTTTGCTTTGTTTTGTTTTTAAATACCTACTATGGATGTAACTCTGGAATAAACAAATTTCATTTCATTTCATTCATTCATTTAAGGCAAGTGCACATTTTGGTACCTACTGTTTTTTTTTATTTATCTGAATAATTCTAAAGCATTTCGCAATAGTCTGAGACATTGTATATTAAGTAGGTACCAAGCTTTCACTTAAGGCGCGCACTAAGCAGCCTGGCTGCGCAGCAAGTGCAACAATCGCGTTGTAATAGCTGTCACAACCAGGTGTTTATGTACGCAAGCTCAAACATAATGTCATTTGTTCGTCTGGCAGCAGTCTGATAGCAGTTTTTAGGTCGAGTTAGAGGCTTAAGAGGACCTTACTCTACACGAATCAAACATTCCTATTCTTTTAAGCAGAAACTATAAATAAATCGTTTTAATACATCTTTCAAAAAATAAATAATATTATTTTCTTAGAATAATTCAACATTTTTTTTGTACACATAGGCTATTAGTAGGCTATTATTACTAAATATTTTTGATGAACAAATTTATTATTTTTAAGTAACTTAATTACTTTCAGTTCTAATAGTACTAACCGTACAAATAGGAACAGCACCTTCTTTATCAAAGTATAGTCTTTCGGTAACGAATATATATCTTCGTCCCCAAAATGCAGAGAACATACGTTACTGGCATTTGTAGGCACCCAGTTATCCTCCCTTATTTCCAAGCGGACTGCTGCAATCCACTTGGATCGTGAGATAATATCTTTTTTCGGAAATCTAAAAGTAAATGATTTATACGAAAATTTTAATCCGTTCAATCCATGACTACTTAGGTACTAAATATTAATCTAAACCTTATCTACATTTCTACCACTTACGCATTGAAAACTGACTGGCTATCGGTTGCATAATACCATCCACTATTTATTCACCAAAGTACGAAATTCTTTCACTTACCTGTGAAAAGTAAACCCGGTATTTATTTAAGATGTTTCTTTCCTTTTTATGAAATATAACCGACGATTTAATTTTATTAGAACAGACTGACTTCTTATCAAAGTGATTGTCACTAGACTGTTTCGCGATTAGTCGGGATTTCTACGTCGACGCTCAAAAGTATGCATATCCGTGGAACGTTTTTAAATCTACATTGCGACTTCCATATATTCGTTGATTGACAGTTATTGTTTTAATTTCAGCTTTATAATGTTCAACAACTACCGAATACCGCGCGAGAACCTCCTGAACCGGACCGCTGATGTCACAGAAGACGGGGTCTATGAGAGCTCCTTCTCGGACCCTTCTAGAATATTGGGAGCCGCACTCGAAAACTTGTCCGCAGGTACGTTTAGTTCCCTCTATTACCGTGGTAGTTGATTCAATGCCATCGAGGTGCTGCAAACGTGCCTAAGTTGGGTTAGCTGGTAAAATACAGATGCAAAGATTCAGCGTGTCAGATCGATATTGTTTTAATTAAACGTTTGTCCGTGTCCACAGGTCGTATAGGAATAATGCAGGAGAGCTGCCACTCTATATCGAGCGCGGTGTGTATCGCGGTGCGCTACGCCGCGACGCGCGCGCAGTTCGGCGAGCAGGACAAAGAGATACCGCTCATTGAGTACCCGCTACATGTGAGTATATATAGGAATAATGCAGGAGAGCTGCCACTCTATATCGAGCGCGGTGTGTATCGTGCAAGTCAGTGCGCGTGTTTTATTTTTTTCTGGGTCCATAGCACCTAGTACCATAGCATACTATAAGCCAAAGTGCAACCACTTTTTCACATAAAGAGAAAAAAAAATGTAATTTTCTCCAAACAAACAATTTTTCTTCTCAAAAACTATTAGTTTTTATGATTTTTGCTGGAACAAATGTTGTTAGGGTTATAATTAAAAAATTGGCGCGAAAATCTCACTTTCACCCCTAAGGGACGATATTTCTAATTCGGGACCATTGTGTGCCGCCATATCGAACATTCGCATCGAGTGCAGGATCGAGAAAATAGTGAGCTTATTGACAATAGTGGCGACCAGTACCAAGGCGCGGCACGCGTATTAGGAAGGAGGTAGTTCGATATGGACGCCCCTAATTGTCATCACCAACCCGCAATCTTCAGTCTCGTGAACAAGCCGGTTGAAATTACTGGCGAAATATCGAGCTCCGTCAAAAACAAATTAAAACATGGTAAATATTCCGTTATTTAATAATATTCGTATTTATTTTCTGTTTGTATTGTAGCAATGGCGGCTGTTCGGCTACGTGGCAGCGGCGGTGGTGTTCAAGGTGTACATAGAGCGATTCACGCGGGTTTACCTCGACGTCGTTGAGAAGTCTAACGCGGGGTACAAACTTGATAACTTGGTAAGTTCAAATACCTAGATTTTTTTTAAGGAAAAATACGCGTTTTCCCTTGCCCCGAGGCTTGAACTCACGTCTTTGGGTCTGTACCCCAACGTCTATTCCAACTAGACCACACGAGTCCCTGCTCCATAACGACGCGAGCTCAAGCCTCGCCGTAAGTAAAAATTTTTGAATGTGTATTTATCCTTCAAAAAATCTAGATGAAATAGCCTTGAGCAATAAAAATAAATCCTGAAGAAGAGACCTGTAAAGGTCTCGAAACGTTGAGAGTTGAAACAATGTTAAAAGTAATAAACACCACATGATTAAAACCAAAATAGAGATTAATTTCTATGATTATGATGATTTGTTCCCAGAGTGAAACGGTATCAGAGATCCACGCCATGGTGTCATGTAGCAAGCCTCTGCTGACGTGGACTGTGTTGGAAGCGGCGCAGCAGTCGCGCGAGGCATGCGGCGGGCATGGTTTTCTTAAGGTAGAGTTCTTTTTCTTCTTCTTTCTCGGTCTTTCCCACTTTATGTGGGGTTGGCTCTCCTAATTTTGCGGCGCCAGGACAAACCAAACCTTTCCTTAAGGTAAAGTTACGAATGGGTACCTAGTCGATAATTATTTTCTCAAACATGCATGGAAATAGTGTCATTATTTTCGAAAAAAAGAACACGCAAAGAATCGAGTATACTGACAAAGAAAATCCGTAAACTCGACAAGATTGGAACCTGTGCAGGTCTGTGAGGTCTGGGCCTCATTTCAATTAAAAATAATCGGGGTCCGTTTTTACCTTTTGGGTAGGAAATCCTAAAAATAACGTCACTTGACAACGTCATCAGGTACAATAACTTGACCAATTAGTCTACCGGCGTCGGTGAATCATACGTTGAATCTTTGCACCTTTACCATCTAACACAACTGAGGCATGTCTGCGTCGATCATGTATTTGTATACATTTCTTTAACTAATTGAATAAATGAATCCCCACAAAAACATTTTCATGTAAAATGTAGCCAAGACGAGAGCGAGATCATGATGGGCACTGTCAAAAAGTTATCAGATGTCATGTACCTAAAGCCAAGCTTATAACTCTACATGCCCCAACTCCACAAACACCTTACTTCACAAACTCAACATCTTAGACAAAATATATGGCTGGCCGTTTCGCTACCATGCATTGGTTTTCTGTTAAACAATAGTTCTTGCGGTAATGAAACGGCCAAGCCTATATATTTTGGCTAAGATGTTGAGTTTGTGAAGTAAGGTGCTTGTGGAGTTGGGGCATGTAGAGTTATAAGCTTGGCTTTAGGTACATGACATCTGATAACTTTTTGACAGTGCCCATCATGATCTCGCTCTCGTCTTGGCTACATTTTACATGAAAATGTTTTTGTGGGGATTTCATCTCTTTTTGTAGTTTGCCTAATTATTACATTTTTTTTCCAATCAAACAAACTTTCAGCTTCATAATATTAGTAGGGAAAGAAGGATGTACCTATTCATTTATCAGTATTTTTTTTTCCTTTTTTCATTTCCAATAGGTCGTGAATTAACGACTTACGCGTCACGCCGTAGCTGTAGGTACGGCGTTTAGACCCATGTTTTTAATGCCCCCCACTTGTTTGGCCATCACTGGTGGATAGCGAAACAACTTTTAAAAATATTCTTGTTGTCCATCACTGTACGACAGCGGTAAACCTTTCTAATTATCAATCAATTTTCATACCTAAGGCACCTGTAATACACATTAGGTGATGTGCGCGCGCTTAACTTCATCCCCTAATTTAAAGGGTAAATAACTAAAAATCCTGGTTTTCTGTATTTTATTATTTATAATAAGAAGTTGTAGTACCCCTAGTATCAAAATTTGCGAAAGTTTCATACAAATAGCCATCCCTTAATTTTAGGGGTTGGGGGGTGAAAGTTTCAACTTTTAGAATTTTTTAGTTGTTTGTGTACTGAAACCAACCTACATACCAAATTTTAGCTTTCTAGGACTTCGGGAAGTACCATTTGAATTTTGATGATCATCAGTGAGTGAGTGAGTGAGTGAGTGAGTCAGTGACGAAATCGGGGGTTATTAGATATCAATTAAATCTAAACTATAGGAGCTGTGTAATTGAAACTGTGTATTTTTATTAAGTACCCTATTGACATTATACTCCGTGAATTACATTCATCTGGTATATTCCAAACCCAAGTTATGAGGGTTCAAAAAACCGACGAAACCTTTCTAGAAAAGGTAGGTAGTGCCCGTACGCTTCGCTGGCTCGTCTTGGCGGGGGCACTACCGTGCCCCCAGATTTGACTTTGACTTTGATCATGCGTTGTGTTTTGCAGAGGTGTTTTTCCTTTAAAATATTTGAATAAATTATTGATTTATTCCTTTCCAGTCATCAAACCTAGGCGACATCCGAAGCAACCACGAGCCGACAGTGACGTACGAAGGCGACAACAACGTGCTATCGCAACAGACCGGCAACTGGCTGCTCCGGCAGTACGAGAGCGCGGTGGCGGGCGGACATATAGACTCGCCGCTCGAGACCGTCGCCTTTCTGCGCCGGATAGACTCAATACTCAAGGGCAGGTTCCCGCACACGACCACTGATAGGCTCAAGTCGGATAAGTGTGAGTACCTAGATCTGTAAATAGACCAGCTGTGTCCTGCGGAAACACCCTTTTTTGTCGGATGCCTACATGCTAAAAAAACACGTTTTCCAAATTTCAGCTCTCTACTCTCAGTTTAGGCTGTGCGTTGATAAATCAGTCAGGCAGAACAAATTATTTTATAGGTAAAGATATCATTAACATATTAGGTACCAGTACTAGAAGTCATGTCACTAACAAGAAGTAATAGTATGCTAATTAGCCTTTTTCTGAAAACGGGCTTTGACAAGTCATGTGTCAAATTTATTACAATTCTTACAACTTTGTGTGACCTTTCCTACAACTTATGTGACCTTTCCAACAATTTATGTGACCTTACCTATGAAATAAATAATAACGAGTAAACTGCATAGGAGTATTTATTCGACTGACGAATACAAAATGGCTGCGCGCTCGCACCGCGCGTTCGCCTATAGGTACATACATCGTACGCATACCTATACCTAGCTACATACACTACAACCTACAACTTATTGAACCTTTCCTACAACTTATGTGACATTTCCTACAACTTATGTGACATTTCCTACAACTTATGGGACCTTTCCGAGGTGACCTTCCTGCAACTTATGGGACCTATCCTTATGTGAGCTTTCCTACAAAATATGTGACCATTCCTACTACTTAGGTGTCTATTCCTACAACTTATAAGACATTTCCTACCACTTATTCGACCTTTCCTACAACTTATGTGTCCTTGCCTAAAACTTATGTGTCCCGTCAACAAAATTGCAACTGTAAGAAGCGCCGAGGTGCTTACAATAGGTCGTTATTTAATTCTAGACTATAAGCTAACCTAAACCTTTGATTATAGTCTAGAATTATATAATATCTTTGTAATTGTCATTTTTACTTCAGGAAAATGTGTCAAATAGTATAAAACTTAAAGTTTGGTCATACGTTGTCCCCAGTCATAATGTCAACGTTCGAATGGCTGCTCTGCTACCTGCTGCGCGAGACGCACGCGCAGTACTCGCGGCAGCTGGCGCGCGGGCTGGCCAAGTTCACGGCGCGCGCCAGCTGCCAGGTCTACAGGTGGAGAGAGCTGACCAAGGTCTACGCGGAGTACTTAGCTATCAAATTCTTCGCGGAAGCTTTAGAAAATAAGGTTAGTCTTGACTACACGAAATGACGTGCGAATCATCAAAAACGGTCCATCCGTTTGGCCTCTAGAGCGCCACATAGGAACAAACATACAAACATAGACTGATAAACACATAACCCTTCTTTGCGTCGCGCAGTCGGATAAAAAAGAATCCTAGGTGAGATACATCACTACATGAAAACAAGAAGACTGGCCTTAGATTTTCCTTCTGTTTTCGCGATGTTGTCTCGAAACGTTGAGCGTTCAAACAATGCTAAAAGTAATAAACACCACGCGATTTAAACCGAAAAATGTCTTTAATTTCAATGCAACATCGCGAAAAAGAAGGAAAATCTAAGGTAAGTCTTCTTGTTTTCGTGTAGTGGTGTGGCTCAGCTGGTGTTAAAGTTGTTCAGGTCGCCCTAAGGCCTCTCTTGACTGCTATCTGAGATAACAACCGGGACTAACTGCTTAACGTGCCGCGCCAAAGCACGGAGTAGCTCGGGAAAGTGGTTAATTAGGTAAATACGGTGCTTTTTAGGAAAAATGGGATCCTCTATTACTGAGATTCTGCTGTCTGTCCGTCTGTCATCAGGCTGTATCTCATGAACCGTGATAGCTAGACAGTTGAAATTTTCACAGAGGATGTATTTCTAAAGCCGCAATGACAACAAATACTTAAGACGGTCTCCCATACAATAAACGTGATTTTTAAATTGTAAACACAACGTTATCGCAATTTATTTTTACCACTAACGCCAACTAGTGGCGCCAATCGAAAACATAAATGTTCATTAACGTTGCGTACCATTATCAAGGATTTTTTGTGTTCGAAGAACCCATCGTGCGCGAGTCCCACTCGCACTTGGTCGGTTTATTTATTAATTCTTTATGTTTTCCTCTATATTCAAAGGAGGCATCAGTCCAACCGGTGCTACGGAAACTCTTCCACCTGTACGGGCTGTGGTCTCTAGACAAGCACCTGGTGGAACTGTACCAGGGGGGGTTCGCGTCGGGGGAGGCTCTAGCGCGGCTGGTGAGGGAGGCCGTGGTGGAACTGTGTAGCGAGTTAAAGGGGGAAGTGGTGGGGGTGGTGGACGCGCTGGCCCCCACTGACTTTGTGCTGAATAGTGTGTTGGGAAGGAGCGATGGGAAGGTTAGTGGAGACATTTGTATACAAAATAACATTTGTTTCTGTTAGAACCCATGTTACATAATAATTTGACGACCTCTGTGGCGCGTCGGACGTATGTACGACTGCAATACAGAAGGTTGCAGGTTCGATTTCCGCCGGGAGCATGTATTTATGCTTTAAAATGAATATTTGTTTCCTGTCTGGGTGATTTCTATGTTTCAAATGTATGTTTTACAAAAAAAAAAGTATAATGTGTAGTATATCCGTTGTCTAGTACCTATATTACAAGCCTAGTGCTTAGTTTAGGGTAAGAATTCTGTGTGCAACTGAAGCGTAGAATATTTAGTTATTAAATATAAAATGTGTTTATTTTTGTTTTTCTTTTCAGCTTTACCAAAATCTCCAAAAAGCATTCTTCAGTCACCCCGGCACGTTCGAGCGCGCGCCCTGGTGGCGAGAGGTAGTCAATATACCACCTTCCAAACTATAATACAGAACTAGACAATATCCAATATTGCATTATAAACTCTTTTTACATCGACTTTAAGGTCGAAACTACACTTTACTCAATGAAAAACAAAGAATGTTGTTTTTTTAATCAAATTTACCTACTTATGCCATCGGTTGGCGTTTTATCCTCTTATAAACGATGCCTAAGTTATGTAACGTTTGTTTCTGTCGGTCTCTTTTAAAACTCCTTGTTACAGTAAGAGACAAACGATATATAGTTTATGCAGATGTTAATCATCGTTTATAAGTAAGGAGGTTAGTGTTATATTTTTTTTTCAATATTATTATCAGAATTGCTCATCGTTTATCAAGATTTTTATTTTAAAATATTGAATGACTAGGACAGTCTGCAAGTGTCTAATTAACAGGTCGTTTTAACACCAATTTCTTTAAATAAGAAATCGATTTATTTTGGAGCCTAGACGAGCGTTTCGAGCGAGCTGTATCGCTAATTTGTATGGCTCATTTTCTTTGGTCTGTGAAGTCAGTGGAATTCGGGAAGTCACCGAGGGATAACTATTAATGAAAATACACCGTCCGTATCCTCGTGGATAGGTTATGTTATTAACTGCTTAATTACAGTACCTAACCTATCCATCCATAAGTAAGGGGGTAAATGTATTGCATAGTGCCTATGACACTGAGTTATCGACTTAGTAGATAATACGGGTACTGGTGGATTATATTGATTCCTAGCCAACCTAGTAAAGAGACTTATAACTAGGCTATTAATTAAACGGCTCATGCAAGATTATGAAAAAAAATAGCCCCTTTGACTTGCTCAAACGGCGCATTTGGTAGGTTTCAAATACGGTGACTAATGAAAACTGTTACTTAAAGGAATCCCCGAATGCGAAGGCCGCCATGTCCAATGAAAATGAGCCATTATGTAGATAGTAAATTGAATATACTATTTCTATGACAGATGATGCATTTACATGCATTTGTGACAAGTTTGGTACAGTCCAAATGAGTGAGAGCGAGCGAGCGATGCAAGCATATATAGGTATCGACGTTCGGCGCAAGCGCTTGCGATTTCATTATCTTGCTTGAGTTTTGGCAGGAACGCGTTGACAAAATGTAGTGCTGAATTTTCATTTTGGTGAAACGTAGTTAAAATGCGCGCGAATTGGTTAATTTCTGTGGTATTTCATTCAATTTCGTGAAAGTGGAGTGGAGTAAAATGAAAATCAGTGCTGAACATACACTTTTCTCGTTGCTTCCAAATCTCAGAGTTATGGTTTAGTACTTTGCCGCCATTCTACTAAAACTTTCCCTTGACTTGACTAATTGTTATGAATGAGGAGGAACACTAACTTTTTATCCCGGCAGAATGCGTTGGTCGACTAATCTTAGGTTTAAATTAAGAACTGTCAAACAGGTGTTTTTTACAACTCTCGGCGCCAAATTGGCCATATCGGTCTCATACCGAAAGAAAAAATAACTCGGCGTTTTCATTTTTGGGGGACCATAATAAAAAAAAAAAAAGATCATCCGACCCCAGCGCCATCTGCTTACAGCTTTGCGTGTGCCACCTCATTGAAATGACTGACTGTGACTGTATTTTAAAATATTCTAAATACTTGACACTGGCTAATTCCTAATGGCCATAATTTGGCCTAAGCCCGAAAAAATAATATTATTTCTCGCAAAATTACCAACAATGGCTCAACAAAAATCTAACACTGTTGAAGCGTTGCTGAGACGTTTTAGATATAGAATACTTGGCCAGTATTAGTTTTCTTTCGTTCATTAGCTTTCGCTAGTTTGGTCTGTACCTATACAACAGATATCGTACAATGTACCTATATTTTTGTTATTATTAGAAGTCAAACCTCTTTTGAGCATTTATAGGTGAAATAAGTTTCTATTTACAGATCAGTTTTATATAACGCACGGGTTTATTTAAAGTTGCAGGTTATTTTTAATATAATTATGTTCATATTCAGTTTTTTAGGCTTTTTAGATCCAATAGTTCAACGATATTTTTTTATTTATATTTTTTAGACACAAAACTACATTTAAATACAAGATTTATTGGTTCTCTAAGCGTTTTGTATAATTTTTAGGGTTTTTTTTAGTGATATTCTTACATTTTAGCGATTTTAATTTGTTTTCTTTTTATTGAGGGGGAGTATTCAAAAACGTTACTAAATGGAACCTGGCGATGCTAAGCACCCCTTTTTTTTACCCAAAGGCACGTTTTTGAGTACTGTCGGGAAAAAAACTTATACAACTTTTTTTTAAAATATTTTTAATTATAATAGTATTTTATACTACTGATGTTACCTTTCAAAGTATTAAGATTGTTTGAACAGCCTGCAAGTAGTGTCTAATAGAATTATAATTGTTTTAAGCATAAATGTATACAGGGTGGTGACTCTTCGATAAGCTTTTTTAAATGCTGAAATTGAAGAATTGAATTAAAGCAGGTCATAAAACTGTTTTATGACCTGCCCAAATTCACTACTAGAATGACCCATCCTGTATAAGATCAACAGCATTTCGGGCACTATTTGTTTTTTTTTAATGGGTGCCCATATCAAACCGCCAGCAACCTTAAGGCCGTTTATTTCCAGCGAACCAGTTATTTTTTTAAAGGAATGTTGACTCATTGTAATCGTTTTCTTTTAACTTTTAAGTATTTTAATCAATCATGTGATTTATTTAACGATATTATATTTTTCATTCTGTATTTTTTATTATAAAATAGGGACGAACTCATATACTTCTATTCGTTGTACCTTACCTAAAGTACCTACTAAAAATATTTACAAACGTCGGGGTATTTACCTTGGGAATAATAACGGGGTAATTAAAACATGGAAAATAAATACCATCGTTTTTAAATAATATTTGTAGATAGTGAATATTTTTTTAAACAATTTTTATTTGCTTCTTTTTTGTAAGTAGTACTTTACTTTTTTGATATTCTTTAAGACGGGCTTGCATAAAACTATTTAAAATATATTTAGGTAAATCTATTTACAATTAATTTACAGAAAATCGAACATTGGATTTGTATGTCCATAATTAGAAGATTGCTATTACGTTGTCACACTTTGTCAATTTTAAATATCTTGACCCTTATTAAACACGTTTAGGAATCGTTATGCAAACCGGCCTTAATTTGTATTTATAATAATGTCAGTAGGTATTGTAGCCGTTGTCTGGTCCCCATAATACAAGCCTAGTTGTTTGGGGCTAGATGAATCTGTTAGCAATGTCGTACTATGTTTATGTATTTACTAGCTGCACACCGCGGTTTCCCCCGTTTTATAGAAAAAAAAACAGCCTTCTAAGACTCCAGCTATCTCTCGTTACAATCGGTTTAGTAGTTCTCATTCTACTAATATTATAAAGGTGAAAGATTTTGTGTAAGAAAGTAAACGAGTATGTTTGTTACTTCTTCGCGCAAAAAGTACTGAACCGATTGCGATGGAACTTGGTATGCAGGTAGCTGAAGATCTGGGTAAACATATAGGCTTTTATTTTGATGTTCCCATGGGATCTGGACTTACGCGGGTGAAACCGCGGGACACAGCTAGGTATAAAATATTTGTGAAATGAATTAAAAAAAAAACGAAATGTGGCCACCATTATTATGTTTATTGGTGCGTCTTATTGCTCGCAAAGCATTTTATTTGACCAAGAAGTTGAATCATTGAATTTAATCATGTTCTATTATAAATTGTCGGTTCGACCGAATATTTTACGAATTTTATATCTCTTTTGACGAATTGACTAACACGTCACGAGTATTCCTTAGAGCGAGGTTACACGGTCATTCTGCCGTCAGTTCAGTCTATCAGTCGACTGACACCAAACTGATGGATGATTGACGCTCGCTTTATTTTACATCAGTCTGGCTTGACCTTCATTTTGTTGACTATACGATCATTCAATGAACTGAACTGATGGCAAACTGACAGTCCTTGCTCCTACTTTCACTGTAGAAGTGCCTTCCGCTGTCTTTATTAAATGTTTTAAGCTGGGACCACATTAAATCAACGTTAGCGACGTAAGCGGCGATTTGAACGCCTAAAGAGTAGCGTTGCGATAAAGTTAGCTGCCAATATTTCAACTGGCTTAGTATAATTATTTGCTATAAAAAAATGCGAGAGAAAAAACCCTAAACAAGCTCCAGCAGTGGTAGCATACAAAAAAACCCGGCCAAGTGCGAAATTCGCGCACGAAGGGTTCCGTACCACTATCACATTTGGGTACGGAACCCTAAATGTGAAATATTTAGCTTCGATTCTCACTCCCATCATACGACCACACCACTCAAAAAAAAAATGAAAAAAAAAACTGGCCCAAAGAAAATCTAAAACTTATAAGAAACTCTTTGGTAAGTGAAGGCAGACTGGTATATTTGACAGACATGGCAGCCATTTTGAATTCCATGACCTACTCGATTTGTCCTGACCAATCAGAAGCGACCTCACATTGTAGTAAAATTCCTTGTTGTTTTGAAACACGTTTATTGTATGGGAGCCCCTCTTAAATATTTGTTTTTAGTTTTTTGTTATAGCGGCTACCGAAATACATCTTCTGTGACAATTTCAACCTTCTAGCTATTACGGTTCATGAGATACAGCCTGATGACAGACGGACAGACGAACAGACAGACAGCGAAGTCTCAGTAATAGGGTTTCGTTTTTACCCTTTGGGTACGGAACTCTAAAAAACAACCGTCTCTAACGACGAGAAAAAGAGACTGAACATTTTTGTTGATGTTTCTTGTCTCATGCTTGTATGCTAGCACTACAAAGCGTACATTTATGCCTCCTCCTTTCTGTCACTCTTACGTATACGTATCTACGTAGGTGCGACAGAGACATAGGATATACACTAAACTGCTACCTGCAAATGCCGCTCAATAGATTTCAGTATATCATTTTGAAGAGTCAAGAAAGCTCACGTGGATTGAATGTTATCCTAGCTTTATTCCTGTGTATTGTTACGTAGTAGTAAGTTGTTTACATTGGACACACCTTCCAATAAAATAATGAAATAAATGTTTTATTATCAAATTATTTTGGTGTTTTTCTCTTATCTGTCCAGTAGTTTGAAATCGGTCCAGTAGTTTCGGAGCCTATTCAAATTAAAGAAACAAATATTTCCTCTTTATAGTATTAGTATAGATTCTCTATTCCCTACATAAGAACCAGAAAAAAAAACAAAATAATAAATGAAAACCAATTAAATTTCCAAACATTTATTGTGAATTATCGGTGAAAAGATCACAACATTCATAATTTAGGTGCAAGAATTGGACGTGATACAATGAAAGATACATCGATAGTTTCACACAGTGCTAGTTTATACGGAGTCAGTGCCTGAGGATTTTAAACACAGTCACTGGGTTAGGCCTTTTTCTTTTCGTGTTATGGTGTGCCTTCACATAGTGATAAGAGTTGCCAGCACTATCACTATCAGACATAACAACCGTATAGTGATTGTGTCTCACTCTAACACTAGGGCTAGGGAGAGTTGTCAGGTTGCACTAAGGCCTCTAACTTGACCTAACGACTGCTATCAAAGATAACAACCGTAAAGTGGCGTGTCTCACAAAGTTTTACGGTTGTCAGGTCGCCCAAAGACCTCTTGGCTTAACGACCGAGACCGACTGGGTTGGTTCAAAATTCAGAAGCACCTTTTGTTTAGTACACTTTGTGGGTGTTTTCCTTCGTTCTGATATAATTTCAAGAAGAACATTAATACAATTATCATCATTTTATAAATATATGGTCCAGTTTTACAGTTCATTAAACAGATTAGTTCAATCAGCGAGCTACGACAAAAGAGAGCCCAGCTTAAGAAAACATATTAAGTATAGCAGAGTTTCTTACTCGATGCACTCTGGTCGTAAAACGTGGGAGCGGTGAAGAGAGTATTTTGTTCTCTCTTCCACTGGGTTTTTTGGGCTCAGTGCTGCGCATTATTACTATCGATAAGCGGTATGGATATTGCAAAATGCTTAACGCTCTAACCTCACTATGATTTATTACCGGTGTGCAGCGAGTAAAAATTGTACTGTAGGTACCTAACTAGAATGTTAGTTATTTTTGTATTTTAATAATTACATAGATTTTTCTTCTATTTTCGCGATGTTGGATTGATTTTTAACTCATTATTCGGTTTAATCGCGTTGTCATTATTATATTTAGATTTTTTTCAAAAGATTCAACTGATATCTTCCTGTAGGTAGATTGTAAAGGTCTTGAAACAACGGGCATTTAAAAAATCCTAAAAGTAATTAACACAACGCGATTAATATACCGAAAAATAAGTTTCATTTAAATAATTACAACCAAAATACTGACTATGAAATACAATATGATTATTTTTAAAATACACTAATTAAATATTTAAGACATGGGTAAATGGCTCATATAGACAAAAAGCATGCTTATATGAGCCTGTAACCCGATACAACTAATAGTTAAAACGTAAAATATAATCTACAACCATCTAAGTACCAACCATATACCAGTCTTCCGTTTTGCATTCTTCTATAATTAAAAAAATTATGTTATTTTTTTTTAGTGAGAATTTTCTTAAACTTTTTTTTTTCTATAATAGTGACTTGATATTGACTGTGATCGTGCTACATTTTAAACCACAACTTAATATCTCTAGGTATAAATACCGTGAGTTTCTTTAGCCGATAGTAAAAGTTTAAGTAGGTAACAGATAAAGAAGCATTTTTAAATAAATTTTCCAAAATTCTGCACCCAACATGTAATCTTTACAAATCCGTTGAAATTCTTCTTCTTTTTGTATAGTGGTGTGTAGCTTACCTAGTGTTAGAGTTTTCAGGTCGCCCTAAGGCCTCTAACTTGACCTTACCACTGCTATCAGAGATAACAACCGGGACCAACTGCTTAACGTGCCGCGCTGAAGCACGGAGGAGCTCGGGAAAGTCCTTTCTGCCACACAAATTATCGGTCACCCATCCAAGTAATACGTAAGTAAGGTAAGGGTTGCAGAGTTTTTTTTCCCCACAAACTAAATACAAATGTGGGAAACACTTGAAAATCTAGAAAATATGAGACTTTTAGCTTATACATTGACTTTTATTATCGGTAAGGAAACTCGACGGTAGTTGTCAAACGGGACTTACCAATTAAGTACGTAGGTACATATAAAATATCGCTGGGTGTTTTAATTAATGTACGGTTTTAAACTAACATGGTTACAAGCAAATGTAGGATTTTTGTAAAGAAATCCCGATAGATGGAGCCACCATGAGCCTAAAACTAAACTTCTTATTGCCTGGTTATTATATTACTATGTTTTTAGTTATTTTACAGAAAGGTATCTTCAGTAGTGAGTTAGTATGTATCATAAAATGCAACCACAATTATGTATATCTTACTTTTAAATTAAAAACTAATATTGAGACAAACTAACATAAATGAACTAAGATAACTGTCATTTTTCTGTGTCAAAAAGTGATTAGTAAAGTAATAAATATAATAATAATTTCGTTATTTTATCGATTTAGTTTTTAACCTAGGTATTAGACAAGAATTATTTAAATATTTTGGCCTAATTCGACCAAGCTGGAATAGCAAATACAAATAGCTCCAATTCTTGGCATAAATCGACTCTCCATGTTCCATCGAAGAAAATGACGTATTATGCGGAGAATTGTTATTTTTTGCGTATTCTAGTTTGGTCGAATCAAGCCTTACACAAATGTCAAGTTTTGACATCGACACAATATCAAGATCAACATCAACATTGGAATAAAGTCAAAAAACATACGAGATGACAACATCTCCAAATCACAGACTTACATACATAGTAACTTGATGAATTACAGTCATTTTCTACTACTGATCAGTCATACATGAGTCAAAGTTTAGTTTTATAATGTTGCTAATTCGTGCTGACATCTAAGGACGCTTAATAAAATTAGATTGCATTTCATTTTTAATAAAAAACAACCATAGACACTCAACATTATTAAAACAATTTTAACGGATTTTTCGCGTTTTTTTTTTACTTTTTATTAGGAATTTTCAGCCAGAGCCACAGGCAGACGTCTGTTGGTTCCTCTGACTGTCCATTAAAATTGTTTAATTAGAATATGATATTTTTATTTTAAGTGCTTAAGCCTGTACTGGGCGTTCATAGAAATATTATAAATGAAAAATACATCTGCAAAAACGCATAGTCGATAGCTGTTTGGGATTCGAACCAACAACGGACCTTTACTCAATCCGGGAGAAACAATTTCACCAATTAGTCTACCAGCGCGGCGTTGGTGACTCACACGCTGAATCTTTGCATCTTTATTTACCATCTACTACAACTTAGGCATGTTTGTGGCATTGAGTTACATGATCACACCCCAGTTTGTTAAATTAATTTACGCACATTGTGTATCTAGATGTATTTTTCCTTTAAAATATTTCTGTTTTATTAAAAGTTTACAGAAAACACAAATTTAGCTATTATCGCTATCAGAAACAGTAGAATTTGTCATTCTTATAACCGGATTCTGGTTGGAATCACTGGAATCGCACTCCACCATCAGAATCTCGTCCGGAGTCTCATTTCTGTCAGAATTGCTTTCCGTATACGTTCCTGTAGGAGACTTATCTTCAATAACCGCTTTGAGGTAAGACTCCCTGTCCATTATTGTCATTGTGTCCCTTGCTAAAGCCAATACGTCCAAAGACATCATAGATTTTGACTTCTCTGTCTTTGCGATTGGTGGGTTTGGTGGTTCATACAATCCTTCTCTGGATATGGATCTAATTCTGTTCAAGTTAGTCTCTTTTGCTTCGCTTGGTGGGTGTGGGATGTTAGTGCTCGTTGAAGGAGCAGAATTTCTGCCAGTTTCCGTAAATTTGGTTTTCTTCTGCTGATTGCTTTCTTTCATCATAAGTAGCTGGTCTAGTTTGTTTATGGTCTCGTTTAGTTCTAAGGCCCATGCTTCGTCTGTCTCTACGTCTTTGTCGATGGGTTTTAGAGCCAATTCTCGAACTCTTAGCCGTAATTCTTGGAGACTAGAATCTTCGTCCTTATTCTCATCGTGTATTGGGTCCATTTCGGCTCCGACTCCTGGCTCTCTAGGGCCGAAAGGTATGGTGTCTTTTGGTGGGAAGTCTCCCCGACTTCTATGTATTTCTTCTGAGATTTCCTCTAAAGCTTTTAGAGATTTTGAGTATCTGAATTTTGCGTCGGCGATTAGGCGTTGGAGCTTCTCGATCTTTTCGTTTTGGGTCTGAAGTTCTGTGTCGCAGTGTCTTTTCTCTTCGAAATAAATGCGAGACTTTATGATATTGCGTTTTAAGTTCTCTTCTAGTTGGTTCACCTGGAATCCGTAAATAAAATATGTTATATTTAAAGGACAAAACTTTTATTTAAAAAAAAAATGCTTTTTAAAATTCTGCACCCGACAGGATTATTGAACCTGCAGACCACAATATTACATCGGAAATGTCAAAAATATAATAATCCAAGTGTTGGAAACACTTTAAAACAAAATCTAAGAAGCTACCTTTCTTTCAGCTAGGATGTACGCAGCCGCCTTCTTCTGATGCTCCCGCCCGCTTTCCGCCTTACGTTTCTCTGCGTCCATAACCTAAAATGAATACAACAACATTATATTTCGAAGACTTGACGACCCACTTGCACTTGATTGAAAAATAATATATGTTGAGTCGAAATTTTCTAAATGTTCTTATGTCTACCGCACTGTGGTCTTGTTTTAAGGGTTCCGTACTCAAAGGGTAAAAACTGTGATACAATTTATATTAATACTTCATAACCGATTTCGGTTACAGCGTCTACATTTCAGCTAATTCATTTCAATTTCATTTACGGGTTCGATCTAATATTATGTGACCTAACATGACTGTATGTAACCTATTTGAGCAGTAAATTTACCTTCAGATCAGATCAGATTCTCCCTTGTGGCCTTCTGCTAGCAGTGCATAGCTATTTGGCCAGTTTCGCGTGGTAAGTCAGAAGCGAACAGTTATAGAACAGGGTACGGCGAGTGGCTCAACTGTTGTAGGATAGGGGACGTTAGTAAGAGACTAGAATGAGTGAATTCGGTCGAATAAGGTTAGTAAAAGTCTTTGAGTGGCGACCACAACGCAATGCAAAACGGAGTGTTGGAAGACCACCTACTCGGTGGAATGATGACATTGTAGCGGTCGCGGGGAGTCGTTGGATGTAGCTCGCGATCGCTATTTGTGGTGTCGTATGGGGGAGGCCTAAAGGCTGAGATGATGAAGGTTAGTAAATTTACCTTAATGATGGCATGGTTGAGGACCTCCTGCCAGTTGCTATCAAACTGCCACTCTTGCTGTTTGCTCACGAACCGCTGCTCCGCTAGTGTCACCGTTTCTTTGGCAGCCGCGTGTAATTCTACGATAATAGAGTGGTTTATTGTTAAATGTTATAAATCATAAATGATCTAAATTATGCGTTACATGGTAGTTAATTCCAAGCCTTATGCAGAGAATAGAGTTACACCTTCACCGGGGAGATGGTGTAACCCTGTCGGGTATCGGGGGTGTCGTACAATCCGACTAAGGGATCTGTAGGCGACTTGCCAACCTTAAATTCTTCCTGCGCAGTGGCGGATAGACTACTTGGTCGCTAGGAGGGTTTAAAGTCAGGCAGTCGGCGGCCGTAAATATATTGCCCAATCTATTTGCAGAAGGTATGGTCAATGATGATTGATGACTTACCTGCTGCACCGACCCCAAGTAAAAAAAAACAATTTGGGTTTTAGCGAACCCCGGGCTCCCGAGAGGAACGCAACCGGGAACATCGCTCGGATGAGACGAAGAAATGTATGTATGCTCCCATGCACCAAGCTGTGCCTTAAGGTACAATAGTGGTAAAACTTTTATAAGTCAAATTTCTATAGTGACAAAACCGCATAAGACGGGTTGCAATTGTGTGTGAAAACTCGTTTGAATCTGGAAAGTTGCTTGTTGTAACTACAAGTTGATTATTTCAACGACATCAACTTTAAATTTTACGGGTCATACGGTAAAGGTCGACGCATTAGCTCAAACACTAAAAAAATCAAGAGAATGTATTTATTTATACTCTGAACATTGAGTTACAATACCTATAGAGCCACAATCTCCAACTGACAACACTCAAAAATGTCCGAGCGCCGTTCTACATATCTTTTAAAATGACATTTGCTTGAATTTAGACTATCTTACTTGCATAACGTTCTAAGTCGCTCGAACAAAGTAAACAAAAAATCTGCGCACGTGACAGCGTACTCTGAGTTTAGGCGCGGACATTTTTTTTTTCAGTTTGTGACTCTATAGGTATTGTAACTCAATGGCTCTGAAAGATATTTTTCTATTGACCTTATGATTCTTATTGATAAAGTATCCATATCCATTGCCTGAATCCTGGCAAAACTATAGGTAGATAGAAGTAAAGGCCGACTCCCTTTAATAATTGAGTCGAGACGAGGCCTTGACCGCGAACATCCTGATTCTAAAAGGGGCGCCTGCAGGAAATGGTATTATCTAACTGATAATGATGTTTAATAGAGATGGGCCGACTAGGGGTTCTGCCGACTAGCAGACTAGATGACTAGTCGGTTCCAAAATTGCCGACTAGTCGGCAATGCAGATCATTATAATTCCCAGATATTTGGGTTAATCATGACCACTCAGCGAGTGTTGGTATTTTTGGATAAATTTGCACTTCGATAGCTGTAACGAAACTTCCAAAAAATGTTGAAATAAAAATAAAAGTTGGAAAAAAAATATTCATGGAGCTGAGGCATAGTTATGCCATTTTAGATGTTTGATGTTAAGATGCTGTACGTAGGCTATAACGTGTTTTGTATACGTTTTTCTGACTATCCACCTTCTTACTGTACTATTAATTCAATTAAATATTAGTTTTATTGCATAATTGTTAGTTGACGACTAGTCGGCATGATTTGCCGACTAGTCGGCACCTGCCAACTAGTCGGTTGAACTGCCGACTAGTCGGCTTTCCCGACTAGTCGGCGACTAGTCGGCGACTAGTCGGCCCATCTCTAATGTTTAACAAATGGTCGCTCGACGACCGAGTGATCTGCTATTTGCGGTTTTGAGCAGATTGCAAAATATGTAGCAAAATTAAAGTCACTTTAACAAACTTAAACCTGATAAAGTCGTGTTTGGAACGTGGTCCTGGATGTTTTTTATCCTGGAACCTGTTGCGTTCAATTTAGTTCCGCGAAAGACAACGAGTGTAGTTAAAATTAATAAAAAAACCACGGCAAAAACGGAATTACCTAACAAATGCGAAACTCCCATGGATTTGCAATAAAATTCGCTTTCAAATTATTTGATTTACAATACACGTGATACTGGTTAAAATTGCCATAAATAGCTGGAAGACAGACCATAACTAAGAAATTGAATTGAACCTAAAAAGTGAAGTAATAACCCAGATACTCCGGCATCAAATCCATGGCGCTACACACGAAAGCAAGCGCGTTGTAGAAGCCCATCGCTGTATCTAAGTCACCCTACTATATCTTTTGGTACAGTACTATGTATGTATGTATGTATTCTGTGGTACAGTAACAACGTACCACTAGCCCGTTGAAACTGCACCGCAGCCTTCTGGCATTCCGCCCTCGCAGCCGCAGCGGTTGTCAGCGCGTCGTAGTACGGTCGTGATTTATCCACGCAGGTGCCGAGTCTCTTGGTCAAGGCTTGCAGCCGACGTGAAGTCTCGTTCAGCTGGTGATGGAACTTCTTCATTGACTCCTGGAAAATTTACAAATTTATTTATTACTTACTAGCTGCGCTACGCGGTTTCAGCCCCGTAAGTGCCGATTTCGCAGGAATATCGGGATCAAAAGTAGTTATTGCTTTCTCCAAGGTCCTTTCTATTTTTATTCCAAAATTCATTAAAATCGGTTTAGCGGCATGAAAATTGTATAGATTACACTCGACGCTTTTCTCATAAAGGGCTGAGCGTCGTATTTAATGTATAGTGTTAGCAGTAAATTGACGTGGTTTGGATGAAGGATAAAAACTATTTTTTTTTATTCCAATGCGCCTAGTGACCCTTGCATTCAAAAGTATATAAATAGGTGTAACTAAGAAATACTTTCATTTCTTTTGTTTATGTTTCGATCGCCTTTTGTTTTCGTTTCGATCGTCTTTGGCTTCAATTCCGATGTGGGCCCAGTTAACCACTAACAAGTTAGGTTTTACTGGTCGACTGGGCCCACATCCTAAACAAACGTGGTCCCAGTTGAAAAGAGCCCCTGAGCGACTGAGCCCCGGTCAAAGTTTCGAAGAGACCATTCGCCCCCTAACTCCCTTAATTAAGTATACCTAGCCTACCTAGCTAATTAGGTACCTAGTTTCTTTAATGAACCCAAAAATAGCTGTTTACCTAAATATTAGCCACAGGGCCACAGGTAATCCCTTGAGTAAAGATTAATAACGGAATATTTCGTGGAAAAATGTTTCCATTAGAAATTTCACCGCGGTAGGTAGCATACCTACCTAACCTACTAATTACGTCAACGAAACTAATGCTGAAAAAATCGGCCAAGTGCGAGTCGGACTCGCGCACGAAGGATTTCGTACCATTATCTCTAAAAAATTACGTTTGTTGTATAGGAGTCCCAGTTAAATTATTTTATTCTGTTTTTAGTATCTGTTGTTACAGCGGCAACAGAATATACATTATTTGTGGAAATTTCAACTGTCCAGCTATCACGGTTCATGAGACATAGGCTGGTGACTAACAGCGGATTAGTCAAAAGGTACACTTTGGGTATGGAAGTCTAAAAAGTAGTCGCATATATTAAATTAGTTGGCGGCATGAGCGGTGTTGATCTAGCGGTAGATACCGCGACATTCAATCCGAAGGTCGTAGTTTCGAATACTGGCCAACCGCGCACCAATGTCTTTTTCTTTAAGAAAAATTTAAGTGCGCATTTAACATCGCTCTAACGGGAAAGGAAAACATCGTGAGAAAACCTACAGCTTAAAGTCACGCAAAAAGGCCCAGTTATAGGGCAAGTTGCAGAAACACACAGTAAAAGTAAAGTAGTTGGCGGCATCTTATCTAGGTGCTTACTGATGTGAACTTTTATATTATTGGTTTGTTTCGAAGTTCCATTAACATGGCTCTCGGGGGAGTTAAACCTACATTTACTGAATTTAATAATTCAGAGCTTTCCGGACAGCCTGACAGTAAATAATTACAAAGTTTGCGCCAGGTGTCATAAACATAAATTACTTGTAGTGACCCACCTCCATTTTGAACGTGAAATGTATGTATTATATATATCTATTATTTATACATAAAATAATGGTAATATTTGTATTGTTTATAGGCATTTACTAGAAATATTTTACAAGGAGAAACGCATCATCAAAAATTCTCCCGTGACAGGATTCGAACCTGTGCCCAACGCTTGCTGGCATCGTGTCGTGAGATTGGATGTTTCATTTTTAGGGTTCCGTACCCAAAAAAACAGGACCCTATTACACTGTGCTATTACTGAGACTTCGCTGTCTGTCTGTCTGGCACCAGACTGTATCTCATTGGTTGGTCCTGTGTTCGTTTTAGGATTCCGTACCCAATTGTGATAGTGGTATAGAACCCTTCGTGCGTGAGTCGGTCTCGCACTTGGCCGGTTTTATTAAAAATTACCGACATCGAACGAAAATGACTTTCAACACCTGTGAATAGAGAACTACTTGGCAAATCTGTCTGAAATGTTGACTGTAATCGTTATAAAGATGGCATTTTTATTTTGCGTCGGTGGCGCCCTCAGTCGGCAAACACGAGCACTTGTATATCACACGGCCCTCGTACAATTTACCTACACGATGATCATATAACAGTACAATTAGTAGGTGCTCGGAAGGTCGGCCGCGTACCTAGATTGGAGTCAATTGACGGACCCGGTCGCACTGCATTGCGTTTATCGCTTCAATACGTAGGTATTCGTTCGTAGGTATTTGCTAGAATACCTACTGTTTGCTGCGATATGAGAAACTACATCTGCAGTTTGACGCGATAACATTGGGAAATATAGGGTAAAAGTCAAACTACACGATGACACTTAGAATTTACCTAAAACAGGCCACACCTACAGCACACATGCACGAATTTCTTTATACGTGTGCTGTAGGACTCATTTTGAGCTTAAAAGGTTCGGTCATGGTACAAGCGAAGCGGGGAGCGGAAGCGGGTAAAGGAAGGTAAACTGCTACAGAAAACGCATGCTTGCCTTGCTGTTACTACTTACTATGTATGTTCAAACACATATTAAAATTTATTTCATTTTATTACTATAAGTCTATACGTCCCTCCCTACCCTTCATTTTCCGCAATTTTTTGTCCAATCAAAGATTGTCTGAAAGTAATCGCTTTAAGCAATAACGTCGCCTTTTGCTTCACCTAGTTTTAAGATGTTCATCTTGTTTGTTTTTGTATTTTTTGTGGTGTGTACAATAAAGAATTAATAATCTATTATGAACTGTGTATTATTATTAGAACTACAGGTTTAGATGTTTGTAGACAGCTAGACCTGTAGGTAATATTTGTATAGAGAACAGAGTAGTTAGATTTTCCCCTTGATCTATGCTATTCAAGGTGCTGTAATACCAGGGCCAGGGTCATGCATGGTATACCTACTCGTATTGATTAAATTGACGATTAAGTACTATTATGTACGGTGTCGACTAGGTTATTTCTAAGGCATATTTTACCGGGTCTTGGCCGTCGAGTTTCCCCTTGCGACCAAAACCATTGAGAGAGAGAGTCGCGATTATTACTTTTAGCGTTGCACGTTGTTTCAATGCTAAACGTTTCGAGTCCTTTACAGGTCAATCCTGATGAAGAGACTTGTAAATGTCTCAAAACGTTGAGCATTGAAACAACACAATTCAAATGTAAGTAGTGAATTAAAAAAGTTAAAAATAAACTTTTTTAATTCACTAGTTACATTAGACATCTCAAATAACCGTGAAAACGACGTTCAGGCACAAACCAAATATGTATTCGTGAAACTTTACTCATTCATGTTATGCTATCTTATCGCGCGAAAGATTGGTCTATTTACACAATACCAACATGTGCAGATGTTCTGATAATACATGATGATAACGATTACGGAAATATTTTCAATCTAGATAGGTATCTACGTGAAGTCGCAGACCAGGGCACCATTCTACAAATAAATCGTTTTAACATCGCTCCAGATAATTTTGCAAGAAATCACTAGCACATCAAAAGCTTTAGCGAATTTACTGAGAATCCTGAGAATGAGAGAGAAGAGAGAGAGCTGATGCATAGTTAATAGGAAAGTCTACCTACTCTTTCTCCATTCCATACAACCGTAGGTAGTCAACTGTTTCCTCCCTGGATAAAGACATTATGTAGGACATATATGGAGCAAATTTGTTTATGCCCTAAAACCTATATCAGCCATGACTATCATTCCCCTACGTTTTGTTTTTCTCTCATCTATACAAATATTATAAAGAGGAAAGATTTGTATTTTTGTGTGTGTATGTTTGTTATGAATAAATTCAAAAATTACCCCGGGCCGATTTCAAAAATTCTTTTACCATTATAAACCCTGAGTAACATAGGCTAGTTTTGATAGGCTTCACGGGATCGGTACTTGCGCGGGTGAAACCGCGGGACGAAGCTAGTTTATAATAAAGGAAGAGAGGTAACACAGAAGGTAACTAGAATAACACATTTAATCTAGCTACTGAATGTGTTAGTAATTTCTTCTAGGACGCAGCTAGTATTCTATAACTAAAATGACTTATAGAATAAGTTCCCAGTCCTCTACGAGTATATTAACCTAGTAGAGCCGGCTGGTGCGCTGTGAATGGGAGGATTGTACTCTAACAGGATTGATAGGTATCATCTTGTTAAGCAAGTTACGGTCCGTGGCAGACCGTGTACGGCTTTGTACTTCTCTATTGTTTAGTTAGACGGTAAATAAATACATACCTGTAGCGGTATATTCCAACATTGCGTATTCGAAAAAACGGGGCAAGTGCGACACTCGCGCACAAAGGGTTCCGTACCACTATCACAATTGGATACGGAACCCTAAAATGGTTTACAACAACCAATTTTTAAATTTTATAGGAAAATATGAAATATTTATCTTCGATTCTACTCCCATCAAACGACCGAATCACTCAATAAAAAAAAAAACCTTGGCACAAAGAAAATCTGAAACTTATAAGAAACTCTTTGGTAAGTAAGGCAGACTGGTATATTTGACAGATAGGGCAGCCATTTTGAATTCCATGACCAACTCGATTTGTCTTGACCAATCAGAAGCGACCTCACATTGAAATAGACTCCTTGTTATTTTTGAAACACGTTTGTTGTATGGGAGCCCCTTTTAAATAATTGTTTTATTTTGTTTTTAGTATTTGTTGTTGTAGCGGCAACCGAAATACATCTTCTGTGAAAATTTCAACCTTCTAGCTATTACGGTTCATGAGATACAGCCTGGTGACAGACGGACAGACGGACGGACGGACGGACGGACAGACAGACAGACAGACAGACAGACAGCGAAGTCTCAGTAATAGGGTCCCGTTTTTACCTTAAGGTACGGAACCCTAAAAATGAGCTAGAAACACCTACATGCATTTTCATAAAATTATTCTATTTAAAAACATTTGTCTTCAAGAATGATTCAGGCATTTATAAAATGAGTAAAAAGGCATTCTGATGGATGTCAAAAAGACAATCGCAGTGTGACAGCACGTGCTCACGCGGCAACGGTTCGACATACAACTGAGGCTAGTGCGTCAGCTAGACGCAGTTTTATTGTCTCATTTTCCGTGACTAGCTACCGTATCTTTAGTTTTTTGTTTTAATCAAAGCCTATAGGTTTATAATCGTCTTCTATCTACACTTTAGTAAACTGCTTGCCCTGACTAAAACACACCGTTAATGTAATGCCCCGTCTCTTTTTCTCAGAAGGAATAGAATAAGAAAAGACTACCGTTTTTAGGGTTCCGTACCCAAAGGGTAAAAACGGGACCTTATTACTGAGGCTCCGTTGTCCGTCTGTCACCAGGCTGTATCTCATGAACCGTAATAGCTAGGCAGTTGAAATTACCACAGAAGATGTATTTCATATTGGGAAATTTAGAATATATCTAATACAGAAATTATGCCATAGCTTACCATGGGTATGCGCGTATGCTAGTCAAACAAAAAACACCCAGTTTATAGGTAAGTATATTTCTTTGAAGGACCTTGAAGAGGCATTATACCTAAATTTATATTCCGATATACGATTACTCGATTACCCACCCATTTCGCCATAAATATGAAAGAAACTTTTTATAAAATGTGTCTTCCAACTGCGAAGTTACACAGCACACATATATCTATAGTAGAACTGCCTCTAGAAGTCTACATACCAAAGCCAGAGATCCTAAGCCAAAAGGGTAAGTCGTAAAAGTTACGATTCTACCTAAATTTATTGCAATCGTTCTCATCCAAGATGCGTGATAAAAATACAACCCTTCTTAAAATCTTTTTGAAGGAAAAGTTACGTATTGGCGTCATATGGGTGTTTTCTGCGTGTCATATGTATCTACAAACTATAATATGTAGAATATCCGTTGTCTAGTACCCATATCACCTGGTGCTTAGTTTGGGGCTAGATTACGGTATGTGAAACGTCGTGCTATATTTTTTTATTGGTATCAACATCGAAAGGACATATAAGTTTACTTAAATTTCATAACTACGCACTTTACAACTTACAAATCCCAATAGATATCAGAAATTATGCGACCAGTAGACCTCCCAAGCACCTATGCCAACGCCCACCAAAGGGGGGGGTGGTGGGCAAAATACCCAATTCAAAAACCAATACCAAACAAAAATCCCCCACGACGAAAAAAAGTCTATAAATTCTAAGTGCATATATAGCAAGTTTCGTGAAGATCGATTGAGAAATACGACCTGTAGAAGAGAAACAACATAATTAATCTCGCTCGGTAAAAAGGCAGTCCATCAAATTTTCCATACATTATTTAGAATAGGTACTGCTTTTTTACCCGGCGGGCGCGGGGAGAACTTAAGGTTTTTTAGTCTCCCTCAGATCCCTTAGTCGCCTTTTACGACAACTACGGAGAGACAGGTACCTAACCCTATTCTATGCCGGGGCTACACGGCAAGCTACAAATAAATACTCACAGGTGTGTCTCGTACAAAGACGGCCCCATCTCAAAGAAAAATCAATAAATGACGTATTCAACGGAAATAACTTCCATGGGAAACCAATCTCCTTAATATTCCATTTTAAATAAACCTGTCGGTTCGTCCTTGACGTCCTTTCCACAAATTGTTCGTCAAGCATAATGTAGGTCAATATTGATGGAGATTCGATACTTAAGCGATGACTGTCCGATGTTTTGGGCTTTTCTATTTGTATTAATGACTAGCTGCGTCCCGCGGTTTCGCCCGCGTAAGTCCCGATCCCGTGGAAATATCGGGATCAATATACTCAGGGAGAATGTAGCTTTCTAATGGTGAAAGAATTGAAATCGGTCCAGTATTTTTTGAGTTTATGCATTACAAACATTCACACAAAAATACAAATCTTTCCTCTCTATAATATGAGTGTAGAAGTGTAGATGTAGACTAGCAGATTAGCACCCGCGTAAGTCCCCATCCTGTGGGAATATCGGGATCAAAAGTATGTTACTTCTCTAATGTAGTTTTGTATCGGTGAAAGAATTTTTGGAATCGGTCCAGTGGTTTCGGAGATTACCCCCAATATATGTACAAACACGTTACCAACGTTACCTCTTTATAATATTAGTATAGACAAGGAGAGTCCCGCGTTTCACTCGCGTAAGTCCCGATCCCGTGGGAATATCGGGGCTAAAAGTAGCCTATGTTACTCCTCGATAATGTAGCTTCCCATTGGTCAAAGAATTTTAGAAATCGGTTCATTAGTTTCAGAGATTACTCCCAATATATATACTTACATACATACATACAAACCAACGTTACCTCTTTATAATATTAGTATCTAATAAACAGATAAAAGATAGTGAGGGATTAAGCATGAAGCTATACGTAACACGATTATGCTATATATAAAACACCCAGAACCAGAAAAATACGATCAGCATAAATACTTGTCCCGGCGGGAAAAGAAACCGCAACCTTCTGCGTTGCAGCCTCAGCATCCGGCAACACCCGTCAATGATTAAAATGCGAAATTATAAATTAATTGGCATTTAATTTATTAACTTACTTTAGCAATTACTTTAAAATATGACTATAATTTGAAACAGCATCAATGTCATAGTCGCAGCAGATTGCCCATATTATCGCAGGAGTGATGCTGGTTATCGCTTCACCGCTAATCAAACTTGTTAGTGGTATGCGACTGATACAGAAAATTACATGTTTGTTGTTCTGACAACCTACTTCAAAGGCTTTATAACATTTGAGGACTATTTAGACCAGACAACGTCAAAGCCAGAAGGATAGGTATATTGATCTTGGCAGTATATGTAGGTATGTATGATTTTTAATAACTCCACTATAGTTAATAGTTTCGTGCCCACACTGTCGTCAAACTTGTTTTAGGGTTCCGTACCCAAACGGTACAAAACGGGACCCTATTACTGAGGCTTCGCTGTCTGTCCGTCTGTCTGTCTGTCACCAGGCTGTATCTCATGAACCGTAATAGCTAGACGGCTTAGCTAATAGCTAAAAACAAAATAAAACAAATATTCAAGAGATGCTCATACAACAAATGTGATTTAGACGCAAACATCAATAGCATTTATTTTACAAAAGAACTACGAACGGGCTAGAGTATATAAATCAATTTATTTACTTCTTTTAGATAATTAAGCGTGCTACATTTAAAAGAAGGAAGCAAGCTATACTCCTATTACCAAGGGTCATACCGCCTGTGAACGCCTCCATTCAACTCTAAAACTGCGCGGCGATGTCCCGAAGCGGTCAAAAATTTAAGTCTGACTGGAGAACCATTACCGAAAACAGACCAGACTTCTGGATATTATAAAAGACAACAAATTAACAAGGTCATCAATCATTCCGTTGTTTCAGCCAAATCACTTCCTTCCTTCCCTTCACTGGCAAGCAACATCCATTATTTAAGTTTCAGCTTTCACTGAAGAGGGTAAAAGGTTGAGCGAGTAGCCGTGGCGTTGGTTGGCGCTCAGCCAGTCGGCTTTATCGACGCCACGCCTTCAAATATACAGTAGATCAAGTTCAATGGAGTCGCACTTCTCAAGGTTTCCACTGTTTCAATAAAATAACAGGGTAGGGCACACGACGAAATGGTTTCTTCTAAGTAAGCATGCTATATCAAACATCATCCTACTAAAATTATAAAACTTAACGTTTGTGAGTGTGAATATTATGTGTGTTTGTTACTCAATCACGTAAAAACCGCTGAACCGATTATACTCCAGCTATCTAGCTGGAGTCCTGGACTAACACATAGGCTACTTTTTATTCCGATATTTAAACAGGATCGGGACTTATGCGGGCGAAACCGCGGGGCGCAGCTGTTATACAATATTGTCATTTCCCATCTAAAGTTATTTTTACATAAAAGGCAGCATTTGCTCTTCTTCTGTAGTGTAGTGGTGTGGCTCACCTGATGTTTTCAGGTCGCCTCTAACTTGATCTAACGACTGCTATCAGAGATAACAGCCGAGACTAGCTGCATTTGCGCTCATCTCAACTGATGGAAAACGACGATAAGATCGACGTTGTAACAAGCTTGCCTAGAAGAAACCTATTCCCTCTATACCTACATGAAGATTCCAAGGTTGTAGTTATATAGTCGATTAAGTATAGTGAACGCAAGTGAAGGCGAACGAACTGCTGCAAACGAACGGTTGGATTCTTCCCTGGATAAAGACATTAGAGCAAATATGTTTATGCCATAAAACCTATATCTGCCATGAGCATGCCTCTACGTTGTTGTTGTAAAGTTTGTATGAAGAAAACGGTAGGTATCCTTTCCCCTTAAAAGCTATATTATTTAAGTAGCACTCAAATTTTAATGGCGTTTCGGTTATTTGGCCGTTAGTCATGTCGATTATTTAAAGCCAGAAGAAGCAAGTAAAAATTACAGAAGAGTTACTTCAAAGGGTTTACTTTTACATTGACTGTGTGTTTCCGCAACTAGCCCTTTTAGCCTTTTTGCGTGACTTTAAGCCGTAGGTTTCTTTTTTCTTAAAGAAAAAGACATTGGTGCGCTATCGGCCAGGATTTAGACCATGACCTTCGAAATGAAAGTCGCGCTATCTACCACTAGACCAACACCGCTGTATTTCAATGGGTTATTCCTTAGGTTGGAATAACTCTTCTGGGTTAACCCAAATACAAAGAAAATAAACAAGTCGATCATCGGGCGGGATACCAGGCCGAAAGGTTATTAATAATTGTTGATACTGAGAATTAAAAGATAATATAACTTACATCAAGTTCCAGTTCAAGCTTGTTGATCTCATCAGTGGCAGCGTTCAGCTTCTCCAACTCCACCTGGAAAGTTTTGAAGAACTTGAGACAATCGCACGGTACCCTCACACAGTACTCCCAAACGTGGGGCAAAAGCAAGCAACAGGTAGCGACGGGAAACAAATCTGACATCACGCGATACCCCCGGACAAAGAGACGACTACATCACTCTACTTCAAACCAATATACTATGTCAAGTTTACTATAATCTTATCTAATCTTACTACGTCAAAGAGCTGCCACACTGCTGTTTAAAAATGTTTACAAAGGTCAGTAAACATTTGTTAAGAAACATACGATCACAATGTTAGAATATGTTTTTATGTTAGATAATGTTAGTAAACATTTCTAAACTAGTTAACGAATTGTAACAAAATAAAACATTTGTTATCATTTATTTGTAAACATATAATTCTCGGAACGTAAATCCAAACTGCGAGCGTGCAGATTTATCAAATGTTATAAATGTTTGTTACATTTTCCATCAGTGTAGGAGCACTTAAAACATTTAACAATTCCTAACATTTGTTAGTAAATGTATTAGTGTTAGAAAATGTTTGTAAACATATTTAAACAGCAGTGTGGCAGCACCTTTTTGTTTCGTAAACCTCATTTGGATTGTTTCCTGTCTCTACATATTTTTAAAAGCGTATACAAAATTTTACTTACATTTATTTTTTAATTCTTCTCTCTTATGCTACTTCGCCGTTTTACGGCAAATAAATAAACATTGTAAATTCTAAATTACATTTTATTTCAATTAACATTAAAGATATTGATAGATTACATGCGAATTTTTCCGATACAAAAATACTTTTTACCAATTTACAAGTTTTTTCTTTATAATTCTTCTTACAATTTTTATAGGTAATTTTATATATTTTAGTGACAGTAGTAGGTATATAATTTGGATCTTAAACAATAAATGGAACTAAATATTAATAAAGATTTACAACTGTAATGGAATGGTTCAGTTAGGGTGCGTTTACACGGTACAGTTTTGATGATAAGGGCTTCACTAGATCACTCTTAAACTTAAAAAATAAGTTCCAAATCGCCTCGATAGATGGCTCTGAGATCTAAGTGCGCCGTTGTGGCTTGAGATTTTGACACTGGCATTGGCCCAATTGAGACCCATTATCAATATCATATAACTAATTCAATATTCACTGGCCATAGATTCTTTAATTTTAACTCGATCGTGCTACCATCTAGCAAGGTAAAAATAGAAATAGGTGTCTAGTGGAGTTCTAAATACACGATGACACTTACACTCGTGTCTATAGTCAATTTTAAGTAATTACTTGGCTAAGTAAAGTGTCTGTCACATTCTCGCTGACTTTAAATCACTAATAAGAGTGAGACAGGGCATTACTTAGCCAAAGTAATCACTCAGATTCGTCTATAAATACGGGTGTTACACTTTACCTAAACCAGACCACAACTACAGCACACATGCACGAATTTCTTTATATTTAATAAGTGTGCTGTGGGTGTGATCTGTTTTAGGTAAAGTGTAAGTGTCAGCGTGTAGTTTGACCTTAAGCCCCAGTGTAAACGCGCCTTGTGTCATTTTATTTCTACAGAGTGGTTTCTCCTTAGCTTTTAACTATTTTATTTATGAAAATAAATGTTATTGAACACTTTCCGTTTGGTAAGAGTTGCTTAATGTATATTTTTCTTATAGGCCGCCGAGATCACAAGAGAATACCCCAGCCTCTCGAATAAAGTTTGATTCAAGGAAATTCGAATAAAGCAATACACAGTGCATTCTAGTGACAGACAGACAACCCCTGCAACAACTGATCTACATATATGTATATGTAATAGTGTCCCCAACTGTGGCCAACATTTAGGTATAAATGGAGGGGTGACAGACGGGCAGTTGAGTCGGAGCGGAGTGAAAAATGTGCCAGTTTAATATCTAACGATTGTTTTCATAGCGCGAAAGAGTTATATGACTATCTACATACGACATAGTCATTTATAAGGACGGGCGCACTTTGGATCCGTTTTCATCAAAAACGTGCGCCCGGCCTTATAAAAGTGTCCCATTTTAGTACGGAACCCTAAAAAAAAGTCTCCACCTGCCGAAATAGTATTTTATTCGAGAGAGGAGAGGTTGGATCGAACAGAAGATTTTTGAGTAGAATTGCTTATTCGTTAGTTATTCAAGTTTCGTCGAATCAAAACTTAAAGTGAACAAGTCTCGCTTAGATGTTAACTAACGACTATTGAATTGTTTTTCTGGTCACTTTTTCCTGCAGAACCTTCCAAGAAAAAGTGAGCATGAAATTGAACATAGAGCTATCAGCGCAATGTATCTATGTATGTTCACAACGAAAAGAGCAGTAATTTGGCGCTATGCGCTAGTATTACATAGATAAAACGAAGCACATAAAAAAAGGAATAGATTTTCAAGTGAAGAGTTTCATATTTAAGTGCCAGCTGCCAGCAGCGAATGGAAAGATCGGTGTGAACATAATCGCGCTTCGTTCATTTATTATAGCTGGACGATATTTGCAGTGATATCGAGAGAATATATTCTACTTGCAGCGCCCTGCGGTTTCATCTGCGTAAGTCCCGATCGAGAGGGAATATCTGGATAAAAGTAGCTTATGTGTCATTCCAGGTTTTTTAGCTATCTATCTACATACCGAGTTTCATCGCCATCGGTTCAGCGGTTTGTACACACGTACACGCAAATTTTCATCTTTATAATTTTAAGAGGATGCTGTGTCCCAAACTAATATTAATAAAAATGAGAGAGTAAATCTGCCTCTCTAATCGGATAATTTTTGGTAGGTATACATATAGGTGGGTGGGTTAGGACATCTCAATCTTAGAATCAGAAGCTTCAAGCAAGTGAAACCGCGAAGCTCAGCTAGTACCTAAATATTTTATCTCTTATGTATGGCTGAGATGCAAAACTAATATACATTTTGATTTATAAAATCTAAAAAATAATGATGAGATTACAATCATGAACATTTTCATACAATCGAAACTAAATCTTCGATTTACTCTATTACTTTAATTGGTGAATGAAATATAGTATAAATATTTTGCGACTAAATAAATGCTAAAACTCCTAAAATAATGAAAAAACTTTTTAAAAATCACGAAAATAATCAGAGATTCAGAGAATCTTATTAGAAAAAAAGTTACCTAATGAGTTTAAAGTGCCACTTATTTTATTAATATGTGGTGTTTTATTTACGTAATTAATTAGTTAAAAATAAGAATATAAGTTGTATGTACATAATTAGTATTTGTTTAAATACATATCATACATACAAAAGATATATTATTTTCAAAGTCATTATATAAAATTTTATTGTTTTAATAATGAATTGTGTTATAACTACGTTTTTTAAAATTAAATTGAGTAAACAAATACCCAAACGAATGAGTTATTTTAGGTAAATTCAAGAGTAATGTGACCTTCAAACGTTTAGATAATAATACTATTATCACCGCAAACAAAGAGTGATGCGTTTGTTTTTATAACAAAAGAATTAAATCCAAATAAAACATTTACCTACTTTGTCTTTGACATAATGAAAATATTCAAGCCAAGAAAATACTAATAATAATAAAAAAACATAAGACATTAAAAATTGTGATGGTTAGGGATGATTCTTATTAGGGCCAGGACCGAGCCGTGTCCTGGCCAAGCAGTTTTGTCTGATGACAGCTTTTGTTTAACATGTTGTCCATGCTGCATCAGCAAAAAAAGAGCTGTCTTCATACAAAAGTAGATCAGCTCAGCTTTGACACAAAAATAAAAATCATCACTTAATCTATTTCTAACGCGGCACTTAAATATTAGTGCAACAATAAAAATAATACCTCAAGTAGATTTACAGTAAATGGCACAATACTAATCTGGAAATAAGTTAGTAAAATCAATAGAACATGGTTATCATTAAAATTATTACATTCAAGAAATTATATCTAACAATTACAATAATATGTATTGAAAAAATTGACGATACTTATCATGTGATATAATATCATAATGTTACGGACAGGAAACAGTCCTATAAGGTACGAAACACGGCGCTGGTTGTATCTACTAAATATTGCTGAACATGATACAGTAGACGGATAAAGGGGGAGTGATCAGTGTGTTTCATTGTCACAAATATATTTCCCGGAAACAAAACGGCGCTTGACGAGCGATAGTCGGTACCCAGTGCCGACCAGCTCGAACTCTATACCGGAGAGGGTAGCGCCCTCGCAGTTGAATTGGGCAGAGATGGTTCCTTTAGAGGAAGGACCCTCGCCGAGCTCGAAGCGCGCTTTCAGCGAGCCCACACCTCGGTCCTCTGAATGTTGTGAGAGCTCCGTGAACCGCCAGAGCGCCTGCTGGCTGTCACCGCTCCACTGCGTCTTCGGCATCGCGATCACGTTCTTAACAGCGCCGTTCATCGGCACACACACCGACACGTTCAACAACGGTGAAGAAGGACTCATAGCGTGTAGATTGTACTTGTAATCGACCTTCAAATCTGTGTGTTCCTGTTCACACTTCAAGTACGCGACTAGCTGGAACGGACACGACGCCGCACCTGTCTTAGGCCGGATCTGGTATTTCAGTATGTCTACGTTGAAGTATTGAGCGGTCGGATTCTTCTCCGATTGCCGCTTCAAGAGCGACGTCAGCGCTGGCATGTTGAACTCGACGACCGTCGTATCTCGAGTCGACATCATCGCATTTATCGTGATAAGCTGCTTGTTCGGAAGGACGTTGTCTAATCTATGAATGTTTTTCAGTCTAAAACAGAGCTTCGCGGGGTTCGGATTATTGGCGAGAACGCCCACTATCCCAGTGGGGAACGACAGCATCATATCTCCCGACATTTTAACTTGGCATTTTGTTTCTTCGGTTCCACGGAAATAGGAATGGATTATTTCGTGGAACGCGACTGCTAAGGGTATGGTGTCGGCCATTCCTATCGTGAGAGGCGAGGGTCCTCGGGAGCCAGACGAAGCGCCCGCTCGGAAGTCACCCTCGGATCTCCGCGAGGGAGGTCTAGGCAGCGAGATAGTAGATATAGTTGGCGTTGACGTACGAATGTTATTTTGATTCATTTCCCCCACTTCAGAGAAGAGATCGCCTACATCAGCATTGGAGACAGGAGTGGGACTCTCTAGGAAATGCGACTGATTGCCTTGCAGTGGCGCATAAGGATTGGAGACGTTGCCGTGGGGTGAAGTGGGATTACTGACTGTGGGACTCTGAAAGAAGTTCAAATCTAACAAGTCACTGCTAGCTTTGCTAGTGTTTGCATTGGAGCCCCGTCTCGTCGTGCCTATTTTGTACAGGGAGATGTTCTCAACTGTGGCACGAAGCTCATCAACACTGGCTGACATTTGAGTGTTGCCGTTGCTAATTGGTTTGATTTCAACATGAATCTTTTTCTCTCTTTCTTCCTCTGAATCTGAGTCAGAGGAAGAGTACACACTGCCTTTCTCATCTTTAGGCCTGATACAGTAGCCCTCTTCATCTACCTCAGGGGAATTCATCAAGTCTTCCTTTACAGGAACTTCTTCCTCCTTTTCCTCTAAATCTGATTTTTCACCAACATTGGAGTTCTCTGAAATCTCATCTTTTTTCTTTTTGGACTTTTTTGGTTTTGATTTTGGCCTCTTACTTCTCAAGAACCACTTGGATTCTCTCAGAGTTGTACGCCCCATATTTTCATCTTTGTCTGGTGCTACAGGTATCGCTGGGGTTCCACTAGGACTTGATGGTGCGGAACATGGAGCTGCCCCTTCAATGCTGCTACTGGGTTCATCTTTACTTTGAAAGTTGGGTGTGAACAGGTTTAGTAAGGAAGTTGTTCTTCTAGAAGTCTTAGTTGCAAATGATTGTTCTTTTTTTGGTGCCTTCGCAGGCTGGGCAGGTTTATGGGACCCATTCGAGACTGTTGATATCTGATCTGCTTCAGATATAGAATTATTTGCTGACCCTGGTTTAGGCAATGATGGTGGTAATTCAACCAAGACAGCCTTCTCTATGGCATTGTATTTCTCTATGAGAAACTGTTCTAATAACTTTTCTACAGTTAATTCGAGACATTGATGCTTAAAATCCCTATGAACCTGGCCCATAAGATCATGATTGTTCTGTATTATCTCTGCATAGGAGTTGACAAATTGTTTCATTTGTTTCAAGTGTGCCTCCTCCACATCCTGGAAATGCTTACATGTCTGGGTCATTTTCTTTTCAAAATCCTGTTTAACTAAGTTGTACTTTTCTGCCAATTGTCGATAATCTTCATGAAGCTTCTTAATTTTAACTTCTGCCTTTTCAATATCTTTTGCAGAGCCATTGTCTTTACGTAGCTTCTCTAACTCAGCCGACTTAGTTGTGTACACATCCTTGGCCTTTTGCAGTGCCAGTTTAGTATTCTGTATTAGTAAAACTACCTCTAATGTGTTAGATTCCGAATCCTTTACAGCTTTATGTTTTTTGTGAAGCTCATCTGCATATCTGGCTACATCTTTGACCAGCTCGCTTACTTTTTGAAACATGTGCTGATGTAAATTGGACAGTTTCTCAGCCGAACACTTGAGAACGCCCCAGAAGGGAGCGAACGTTCCCTGTGTGCAGTTGCTATTAGCTTGTTTCGCTAATTTCGCTAACGATTTAGAATTGGTCTCCTCGATATTCGATCTCTCCCTAAGATACTCCGACAACTCTTTGCTGGCGATCAGTCCGTATTTCATGTTTTGGTACAGAATATCGTATCCATTGTGCTCGTTAGCGAAATAGTCTACAAAGTTGACACTCATCTTTGCGATTGTGAGGATCTAGTTTACAGTTACTCAATACATTATATAGTCATTCACTGACCTGTATCCTAGGGTCGAGTTCAGAATCACCATTGTCGTCTGCGGGGATCGTGAATGAGGATTCTTCCATGGCTAGCAGTAAGAAGCCACCCAATCCCACAAATTACATCACCGACACAACGGATAATAGCGTCACCTTCACTATCTATTTTCACAATTATTATACCGCAGTTAGATTATGTACATCACATTAATTGTTTAATTTATATTATCATGTACAATCACAATCACTGATTATTACGTGCATAATATAGCAAAATAAATAGAAAAGTAGAAAATTCTCATTCAAGATGACGTCCTCCTTCGTGACGTGACGTCACGTCAAATAACAACAATAGACAATTATCTTTTTTTCTGGAATTAAAATAGTGAGGCCCAAAAATTGTAGTCGATTTTTTAATGAACCCAAAAAAAGGAGCTACACTACACTCTATTTCAGAAACTTAAATCAAAAATGTTAACAAAGCACATTTTCAATTTTAATTAATTTTATAGGAAAAAGTAAATAAAGATCTGTCACTTTGAATTAAACGTATGGGATTTTTGATTACATTTTTGATCTAAGTTTCTGAAATAGGGTATAGTTGGAAATCCGCCGATTACCTACCTACTCGAAGATAGCTGGCCGATTGTGATTTTTTTTTATTGGAAAGAGTATAAGTACCTAGCTACCCAGCAAGGCATTATGTAGCGTTTATAAGTAAAGTTTCTTTGATACAGTGAATAAGAGTTATTAAAGGACAAAGCTAACAAGCGTATTATATAACGAGAGTAACGGTACAATTAAATTGCTAACTTTTTTACTTCTACCAGTAGTATATCTTATGCCACCAGGTTAGGAATTTATTTGTTACCGTAAAAGGCACCAACTTTGCCCGTTTTTTTTATAAAATCGAAAAAAACTCCTTTTTTTTCTATAGGAGCATACATTTTTTATTTATTTGTAAGGTGTATTGCGATCATATGGTGCATTAAATAACTATTTGAATAAATATATTACACTTTAAAACTATTTTTTTCTTGATTTTCATCGCGGGCAAAATAATCCGCAGTTGTGACCAACATTGCCCACGCCTATTTTTTGACTTAATTCGAGTCCTATTTATACGTAATTCAGATAATATCTAGAAAAATATATAATCTAGGCCTAGTCTTTAAATTTTTGTTTGTAGCATAAGCAGTTTTGCAGTAAAATCAGTGGGCAATATTACCTAGCGATTATTACTCTTTTCCATACAAATCCTAACAAGCTGTTGTAACTCTCTAGGGTTGTCACGTGTCTATTATAAGTTTCGAATATTGCGAATATCAGAAATGCTATGTAAATTAGAACTTAGTATTAGAAATAAAAATGTATTATCAAAGTTTGACAAACCAAGTAACTAAGTATGTATTTGTTATAATTTTTAAGAAAAACACTGTTTTCTTAAAAATTATAACGAATACACTATATTTTGCAAATTACACAGTGATTGATGTTTGTGATTGATTAGTTTGTTTCAAGAAAACAATCTAAATGAAACAAAACAAAAATGATAAATTGGGATCCTCATTTTTTTGTGTCGGTTAAAATGAAATTTTGGCAACCCTATGTGCTTTTTGATGAAGGGCAAAGTTGACAAGAATAGGTCTGAACAGTTCAGGGTATCTTTGCCCACCGCCATTACTGTTGTATTTTAAGGCTTAGAATACTGAAACCTAATCAAAAATGCTTTAAAATTGGTATTCTATAACATACAGAAAAATCAACTTTCCTGCGTTTTCGCCGTGACGTAAAATTCACTCTAATATATCTGAAAAATTTGCCCGCAAAAAACACATCACATTCGACAAGACCTGACAGGTGACTGAACGAAGTTGGAAACCAAGGCAATGCATCATGTTGTCAGATACATAATCTACTTTTCTGCCAATTAGTAAATATAACCATAACGCTAAAATATTTTTCAATATTAACAGATTTGCATAGATACTGCTTTTTGGGCAATGTTTTGGTGTTGGCAAAGTTGGTGCCTTTTACGGTACCTTGTCGTCACAAAATTAGCAGGTTACATGTATGTATTCTCTTTTGGCAAAGTATTCCTTTTCTTTTAATGTCGTTTAACTAATTTTGTGCTGATTTTTAGGAACACTCAAAAGCCGTTCAGTCAGTCGTGCAGAAAAACCTCCTCGTTTTATAAAGTCGGTTAAAATGTCCATTAATCATTCATTTCATAAATAGATTAGCGAAGTGTAATAAAATAAATAATCGACTCCAATGTGACACCATATTGGAGTCGATTTTATTATATTTTTCATGCCACATCTCTAAGTTTTCTGAATTTGTCTATGGATTTAAAGCTACCAAATTACATGGCTAAGGAAAGAATGGAGGCAATATTGCATCTCTGTTTTTCAATCGTAAATCGTGTGGAGGCGAAAAGAGAGAGGCTATTCGTTTACGAAAAATTACATCTGTAATTTAAACGGTAAACATGATGCTTTTGTCGCGATTTGATTTGACATAAAATCAGCTTTTTGCCTCGGACTTGTGCTTGTTCAGCGTTTCGTTTTTGAAGATTATTGGAAAAAATCTTTTTATGAGTGACACAACTTGCAATTGCAGTTTGTTGCTCCGTTATTTGGGTTCCGTTGCCTGTGTTAAGATTTCGTTTCTGGGGCGGTGATCGTATTCAATCTGTATGCAACTGCTACGCGTCGTCTCGACTATGTCGTATCAAGGATCACCTTATTCGGGCCCTGGCGATGAGTACGACTTCGAAGACGACGGCTACGATGATATCGATGAATACAGGGAGCGGGAAGACACGCTTCAGCAGCCTGGGGCATTGGAAGACAGCGATGAAGGTTAGTCCGAAATCATAGCAGAACATTTTGCCATTTTTCTGTGCATAAATTCGTTCTGCACAAAGTCTATTAACGCTTATCGTCCACCTTTCTCGTCTCGCAAGCTGCAAACAGTTGCTTATAAACACAACAAGGTTACACTCGCTCTGAAGCCAGTTATCGGCTATCTTCCCGCGTAATTGACGCTGCACCTGATAAGTGACGTAATGAATGTTTTTGTGTCACTTTCACCATAAATAAATTCTCGACAATCTTGTTTTGTATCTGATACTGTCCGCATACCTACATCTGCAAAATCAATAGTTTACGCTTTCAGTGTTAAATTGGTTACTAAGGAGGTACTTAACATAGCTCATTTTTACTAAGAAACACTCATTGACGTATACCTAAGTAGCTAAATCTCGCGGTTTTACTTGCCTAGGTACCTACCATGAAAACAAACTATGAAAGGGAGTGTGTCCGCTGCAACTTCTTTCAACTGCTTAGTGTGCCTATAAAGGACATGAAGTTTGAACTTGAATAGCAATGCAGTTTGTGACGAATGTGGGCTAAAACTGGAGATGCATTGGTTCCACACAAATTGATGCAGGTCCAGTGCAATAGCATGCTTACACATACAACAATGTAATCAATATCTATAAAAGGCTTTGTCCCAACTTACTGACTGATGATGAACCATGTCTAAAGGATCGATTCCTGGCAAGGATAATGAATTCTTCAAAAATTTCATAAATCCGGGACGCAACTTCTTTCAGCATTAGCTATGTCTTACAGCAAGAAAATTCACTTGCAGCAAGGCAAGACTTGCTTGAACTCACCTCACTGGGCCCAGTGCCCCAGCATCTTTACAAACTAAACAACATGAGTTGTAGTGTACAAACCTAGAGCATTAAAAATCAAATTACAAAATATCTCTTATAGTTTAGAATATCTCCTTCAAGGCCCCTAAGCCCCCCTATCCCCTAAATGACTCACCCGGTATATAAATAACCAATGTGTCAGTCACACTTGCTTGTCATTAAATCTTTAGAATGATCACAAACGCTCCTTGTTAGGTATGTTACTAACGAAAGGTTTCATCATGTTCTCAAAATCCTGCCCATTCAAGTTGAAACAAAAATTGCCATGAAATTGTACAAGAAGAGACTTGAATTGCACCCACACAAACTGGACTGACACCATGCAGTACAGCAAACTCTTCTTCCAAATCAGTTGCCGAATGTCAGATTTCATTGACATTTGTTTGTTAAACCAGTTTTATATGTAATTTCAGACACTGAAGAAGCTAGTGAAACAGAAGTCCCGCACAATGATGATCTCCCTGAAACACAGAATGAGAGAAAGGAACAGTAAGTTGACAATCTTTTTGTTACTTAAAGCGTTTTTGAAAAAATGATTTTAAAAATTCTCCAACAGGACTTGAATCCGCAGCCCTCACAAATCCATTGTAGTGTCTTTCTACTTGTGCCACAGGTACCTACCTCATGAATATGAAATTAAGAATTCTATCCCTTTGTTTCAACTGAAGACACAAAGGGATGGAATGTTTTCCAAAACGCAAACATTTATTTTGTGTGTTTGGAACACATTTTTTCATAAACTAACTATCTCACCTGCTTGTTACTCATTTTTGCTGTTTCTGTCTGCTTTACTGTACTTTAGCTTCTACCTACTACACCTATAGCAAAAATAAGTAAAATAGCTTGAGAAATAGCCCTCTGCCCGCCCTCTCCCTCCCATCTCCATTTTCACCTCCCCTCTCCACCCCCTTCTTTCTTCTGACCTTGCCCTCAACCCCTGTAGGATTCAGATAGCTTAGGTCTGAAATCAAAGATTGACTTGAAATGCCTGCCACTGTCTTATTGAGCCACCATGATCGAGACTGAGATATCCTTTCCAACATCGGCTTCGGGAATACCGCTTGTGATATTTCCATCCCTCTCTATTGCCTCCCCTCCCCATCATTGCCTTACTATGACATGAAATAACACATCAGTAACTTTTTATCCCGTCATTCCCGCGTGATCGGGAACGATGCAGGTGAAACCGCGGGACGCAGCTAGTCTACCTATATAATTTGACTGGCTGCGTCCCGCGGTGTCACCCGCGTAAGTCCCGATCCCGTGGGAATATCGGGATCAAATGTAGCCTATGTTACTCCACGAAAATGTAGCTTTCTGTTGGTGAAAGAATTTTCGAAATTGATCCAGTAGTTTTTGAGTTTATTCATTACAACATACAAACACACACACACACACACAAATACAAATCTTTCCTCTTTATAATATTACAATAGATACAGTGGTGGTCATATAATTAAGAACGCTGATATAAAGGGAAAATTTTTTCAAACTAAGATGCAAAACTAATTTCATGCATAATTTTTTATTTCTCTTGGTATCGTAAAACTTTTCCATAATAGCACTGTATTCAGTGATACACATGATTAGCTAAAAATTAATAGACAGACTTTATAGACTACTTCTAAACATAATATTCCTATTTACTGGCTGGCCACATAATTAAGAACGCTCAATAGTTTATACCTTTATTCAAATTTAATTAGAGAACAATCAGTCGATTTGTAATGTTACTGTTTGTATAATTTTGGCGCCATTTAGTGCTGTAAAAGATAAAAGTTATGAAAAAAAAAACAATGGGAAAAAATAAAAGTTGTGATAAATCTACAAGGGAAGTAATAATAAAAGTTCGCCGGAAGAATTGGTCTTATAATAAAAAGATAGTCGACCATCTGCAATGTTCAAAAAC
This sequence comes from Idaea biselata, assembly GCA_958496205.1. Classification (NCBI taxonomy): domain Eukaryota; kingdom Metazoa; phylum Arthropoda; class Insecta; order Lepidoptera; family Geometridae; genus Idaea; species Idaea biselata. The sequence continues at coordinate 1,526,446 of OY292398.1, read as the reverse complement.
GATGGTTTTCCACGCTGTAAAGTATTTTGGTACGTATCAAACTACTTCGAATGTGCCACGTGTACCTAAACAGACAAAAACAACTACTCGAGATGACCGAACCATCGTTCGTATGGCAAAACAAAATCCCTTTAAAGGGTCCAATTGGCTTAGAAAATAATATTTTGGTGAAAACAACCCTTCAGCAATCTCAGCACACACTATTCGAAGACGTCTGGTAGAAAAAAAATTGCACGGTAGGATAGCAAGAAAGGTACCCATGTTGAAATTTTGCAACAGGCAAACCCAGCTTGCATTTGCGAGAAAGTATAAAAACAGGACTGTGCGACGGTGGAAAAATGTACTTTTTTTCTGACGAGACGAAATTAAACAGAGTATGTTCTGATGGAAAACGATATGTACGACGTCCCCCGAATACAGCATTTGACCCTAAGTACATGTAAGTACCATTAAAGCACGGTGGTGTATATGTGAAAATTTGGGAGTGCTTTTCTGGACATGGTGTAGGACCTGTCAAGTTGATAGAGGGTAACATGGATCAGTTCCAATACAAAAATATACTGAAAGAACCAATGTTACCTTATGCTGAAGACGTTCTACCGGTTATTTGGCCATTCCAGCATGACAATGATCCAAAGCACACTGCACGCACCGTAAAGGAATTTCTTACAGCGCAATCAGTTTCTGTCTTAGACTGGCCAGCCCAAACAGATCTGACCTGACTAACAGCCCAGATCTAAACCCAATAGAGAATCTGTTGTTCGAAGTAAAGAAAAAGGCTCCAAATACGAAGTTTGAAAATTTAAGAGAGCTGTACGACGTTTTTTTAGAATAATGGAACTCTGTTTCTCTTTACAAATGTCAAAAATTAATAAAGTCTATGCCTCGCTGGTGGAAAGCAGTAATTAAAAGCCGTGGATATGCTATTAACTATTAATTTTAGTTAAAAATATATTAAATAGCTTTCTAAGATTTCCGGGCTACATATTATTGTGATTTTTTAAATGTGAGTGCAATTTCCGAGCAGTTAAATAAATCGTTCTTAATTATTTGTCCAGCTTCAGTACTGTTTGAATGTGTTACTTTGGTAAAATTAATAAAATGTGAAAAAAATATTAAGCGATTTCATTCTTTATTTCTAAGCCACGTTGCTCTATGAATGTAGCTATTTTATAACATAACTAGTTGCTTCTCAGAAGGTATTCATCTCTGTATATAATACGACTTAAATAAAAAACTTCTAGAACTTCAAATCGTTCTTAATTATATGACCACAACTGTATGTATGTTATAGCGTCCCAAGCTATAACCAGCTAGGGTATGAAGAGATGGGTCCGCTGTTCCGTCCGGCCACCCCGGAGGGCAACCGTGCGGGATCAGTTATAGACAGATCGTGTCCCCAAACGCTAGATTCGGTTCTCTAAAGGGAGAGCTACCCCGTACCAAAGTGGTACTACCAGATTGTCCAGACTGGTACCGGAGCAATGAAGCCGCTTACCACTCGTTCCTCGGAAGAGGAGCTAACGACAACCTCGCTGGGGCCGGCAGAGAAGCCACCTACCACATATCCATGTGTGGTACCGGAGCTGTTAAAGGCACGCTCACTTCCCGGCATGGGATCCACATGCCTACCATGTTCCTATAAATCCTGGTAAGGACCGGTCATCCCTAGCGTTTGGAGACCTACGCTTTCTGGCACAGCGCAGCCGGAGATGCGGAACCCCGAGAGGAACCACTAAGGCTGCCCCAGAGCCTCGCGCACATCGTCGAAACGAGCGCGCTCGTCGCGTATGAGGACGACCCCCGGTGACAAGCATACCGAAGTAGACAAACGTGCCGCCCTCTGCGACTGAAAACCACAAACCCCCGCGAGGCCAAACCCATGTTGGGCGACATATCCCTACTAAGCCACCGATGATGTGGCCGTTCTGGCTGCCGGGATAACCCAACCCCGCGGTACCCTGATCCAAAGGGGAGGACCCGTAGTTCCCACCCCCGAAACCCACTTGCCTCGGGTATGTGCAAGCGGGCAATAACAATGGGTTCTGGGCGTGTGTTTCAATAACAATGGGAGATTCTCATGACCGTAGTACTCACTGGTCAGGATGTATACACGGGTGTCCGGTGAGCGAGGGCGCCTCGCACAGCGTGCGCGTGCGCCAGATGGCTGCGCAGGCCTGCCGCAGTCGCACGCCGGCGCCGCGCGCCAGCGGCCCGCGACCCATCGCCTCCAGCACGCCTAGAGCCACGTTCACCTACGGAACCAACGATTAACGCCCGGTTTCTTTATTAAAAGTCAAAGTCATAGTGAGGTATTAAATCTAATTTTATGTTAGGAAGTCATATTTGACTTTTGATTTTAAAGCATTTAGTATTAAGCATTTATTATCCTCGACGACCTCTGTGGCGCGTGCGAAAGCGCGATTGCAATGCAGAAGGTTGCGGGTTGATTCCCGCCGGGTGCAAGTATTTATGCTTAAAAAATAAATATTTGTGTCTGGTCTGGGTGTCCCTCTATGTATAATATGTATGTATTTACAAAAGAAAAATAAATATATGTAGTAAATCTGTTGTCTAGTCACCGTAACACAAGCTTAGTCGCTTACCACGGGGCTAGATGGCGCTGTGTGCTGTTCACAGAATTTATTATTATATTTTTTATTAGAATTTTCAATTCATCTTAAGAGGGTTCATTCCATTCTCTTTCTCCATACAAACGTATTTTACGTTTTCCTCCCTGGATAAAGACATTAGAGCAAATATGTTTATGCCATAAAACCTATATCTGTCATGTCTTGTCAATGTACGAACCTTTTTTTTTTCTAATTAAAATAATAATACAAAATAAAAAAAATAAAAAATGAAAAAAATAATTCGGAAGATGAATAGTCATGCCAGATATAAGTTTTATGGCATAAACATATTTGCTCTAATGTCTTTATCCAGGGAGGAAAACGTAAACTGCGTTTGTATAAATAAATAAATAAATAAATTCTGTGAACAACACACAGCGCCATCTAGCCCCGTGGTAAGCGACTAAGCTTGTGTTACGGTGACTAGACAACGGATATAATACTTATATGTATGGAGAAAGAGAATGGAATAAACGCCCTTAAAGCATCTAACTTGACCTAACGACTGCTATCAAAGATCTTATCATCATCCTCACGATGTTCCCGGTTGCATCTCTCGAGAGAGCCCGGGGTCCTCTTTCCTACTTTTCCGTCTCCACTTCGCACGATCTTCGGCATCCCGTGTGGTGAGGCCATTAGCACGCATATCCGATCTTACAACGTCAAGCCAGCACTTCTTGGGTCTTCCCAATCTGCCGCGGCCGGGCGGAGGCGCCATAGCAAGACATTTGTTTCCCACGTAACTGGCCGGTTTTCGTAGAACGTGGCCGTACCAAAGACTATCAAAGACTGAGATCTAGTATATTAATATAATATGCATTATTTGTTGCCATTAAAAGAGCTTACCTTATGAGCATGATGTTGACTGGAGTAATGTGACGGTAGACCCTCTGCATACGAAGCTTGTGCGATAGGTAGTACCTTTAATGAAATCATAATAAACTATTAACATTTTAATAAACTTAACCAAAGAGATTAATTTAATTAATTAAAATAACTTAATTACAGAGAGGAAATCGTCACCAGAATTTTTTTAAATGTTACATGATAGTAAAGTTCGGGGTGGATTCTTGGTTTTAGTGGTGGTACATTTACAATTTACATGAAATAAATAAATATTGCACGACGTTACACACAGCGCAATCTTGCCCCAAACTAAGCACTAGGCCTTGGGTACTTATAGACAACGGATATACTTATAATTATATTCATTTTTTGTAAATCTTATATATAAAATTTTCATGTCACAGTGTTAGTTACCGTACTCCTCCGAAACGGCTTGACCGATTTTTATGAGATTTTGTATACGTATTGAGTAGGTCTGAGAATCGGCTACTATCTATAATTTATACGGCAAAACAACGTTTGCCGGGTCAGCTAGTCTAATATATAAAATTTCCATGTCACAATGTTAGTTACCGTACTCCTCCGAAACGGCGCGACCGATTTTTACCAAATTTTATATGCGTATTCAGTAGGTCTGAGAATCGGCTACTATCTATAAGATCGGCGTTTTTCCTTAGGGATTTTACCTGGGGGTTAGAGGTACCTTAATTTTATTTCTGTGCCATCGCAAGAAGACGTGACATGACGAGACATGGATTATTCAATTGATTTATGCGAACTAAAGCCATGGTGTTAGTATTTTCGTCCTACTCTTGATAAGTTAAAAGATATTGGATGTTGAAGTTTCACATTTGGGAGTCAAGTGTTAACACAAAACACCACAAGATGTCGTTACTTGTCTTGAATATCCATAATTCTGAATTCGTATACCAATAATATGGCAGTTAGTCAAGTCATCTTGCGGTCAATAAATCTTATTAGTTATAATAATTATTTCCTTTATAATTCTGGACCGATTCGTGGAATTCTGTAGCCATTTATTGGTTTTACAAATTCAGACGACATCTGGTGAAATAAGTTCGTGTAACAAATTGTTCGAAGTGCCGAATATGATATCTGTGGAACATAGCTGGTCCATTTTGAACGGTCTTCTTTATAAGGCAAAACAACGTTTGCCGGGTCAGCTAGTACATACATATTATGATACTTAAAAAACACCCAGACCAGAAACAAATATTTATTTTTAAGCATAAATACTACATGTAGGAAAATTTTACCTTCGCACATCTCGCAGCTGAGAACCGAACGTCTGTCGCCAGAGCGAGATAGAGCGCGCCGCTCGGCTCTTCTTCTTTCTCGGACTCCGCCGGAGATTCTTCTAGGAATATTGGTGTCAGCGCCTGCGCGGCGTCTCGCCACATTTTAGCACTCGGTAACTGAAACACATAATAAGCATTTTTATTGGTTTTCATAATATAATTCTAGCTTTATTATTTTTTCAATTTGATCATTACGAAATTTGTCCATGCCGCATGTAGGCGATCGTCCATCGCCAAGTTAGGTTAGCTTAGCTCCCTAGTTTTTCATACAGTGACCATAGCTGGAATATTATAGTGGTGGACACACATTTAAGAAAAACTGGCTCATTTATGTGAAGCTGAGTTTCAGCTTTAAGATTTGAATCCACGTTGAATTGAATTATACCAATATTATAATGGGGAAAGATTTATTTGTTTGTAACAAATAGGCTCCGAAACTACTGTCCAATTTACAAAACCTCACCAACTACTTTGCTACTTTTGATCCCGTTATTACTACGGGAACGGGACGCGGGACTTACGCGGTAAACCGCGGAACGCAACTAGTTACATCATAAAACAAGTGTGTCATGCTCTCACCGTAAAAAACGACGTACTCATAGCATATTTCCCGACATTATCATCAAATCCTTCTCCAAACGCTCTGTCCACATGAGCCTGTAAGAATGTCTTGAATGAAGGTCTCTCCACAGGAGCTTCAGGTTCGGTTCCCTCACACATTTGAATTAACCCTCGGACGAGGGAGCTAACATCCCGAGCATTGTTGCTGTCATTGTCAGCACTTATGTATACAAATTCTTCATTCTTTGGTATTGCAAATAGTGATTTAGCACTGAAAAATAAGCAGACAAAACAATATAAACTTAGGAAAATAAATCTTCAAAAATGTGACTGTGATGAGAATCGAACCTGTGCTTTTGCTTGCCCAACAAGCGCCCTCATCACTGGAGCACAGTTTTATGCGCGTAAAAGTATAATTGCAAGAAACTACGTTACATACAATTTGCTGAATAATCATTACTAACAGTTAATTGTGGTATCTTATTTAAGTAGCTGAAAAACTAGAATACTATGAGCTTTTATAGGATTAACATTTCTTGTTATGATTTCTGCCAATATACAACTTTTTTGGGCTATAATTAGGGTATTTATTTATCTATGGAATTTGATAAAAGGGGAAGCAAATTTTTGGTGAGTAATACTAACAAATCTTAATTTTGAAAGAAAGAAAGAAAATGAACTTATTAGGTCAAGCACACAGCAACAAAATAAGTGTTATGGGTTGAAATTTTCTTTATTATTCTTAGGATGGGTCAAGATCGCGTTTTAGATTTAAATTACACAACGAGCTGTTACAACGAACGGTTTATGTCTTCTGATATATTTTATGTGAGTAAGAATGCGTTCAAAAGGGATGTTATTTCCGTGTTGACTGGTGATGGTTAGAGTTACCTTTTCTACTACTTTTTAATTTATTTTTATTATACTGTGATATATTATTTATTTACCCGTATTTCGATATTTATATTTATTATATATACTTAATATATGCTTACTTTATGCTTAGATCATATTTATTACTTTTATATTGCTGCGGATTTGCAACACGAGTACACGCGCCACTACACGCACTACCCAACTACCTACCTAATGTAGGTACTAGGTACATTACAACGCACAATATACCTACATCTTGTCTTACTTTATTAAATCATGTGGAAAGCCTTTGCCTGCCCAACTCTCATGAGGCTGGTGTCTGGAGGGGGCTTTCTCCCATGGAACTACTATGTTGTAAATTGAGGGTCGAATTGGTGGTTTATTCGTCCGTTCTTCCTTACTTGTGTTGTATAAATTTGTTCACACTCCTAACTCGTAACGACTAAAATTACTTTTTTATATGTTTTACATAAATAGTGCAAACCTGTTATTGGCCGTAGGTGTTATTTATATTTTTATTGTTTTATTATACATAAGGGCTGTTGGTTTGATGATAAATAAATAAAAAAAAAAAAAATTACCTCAATGTTTCATCACGGGTTTCACCGGTCGTGGTTACTAGCAGGTAATAATGACGATAATGACCAGAAATCACGTAAATTTTAAATGTATCAATCATCTTACCAAACATTAGTAATAATCCTAGTCTTTCTTAGTATAAAGTACAGCTGATCTTCCACCGCATGCTCCAATCTCTTCAGGCCAGCTGGATTCCTTCGCAGAGGAGTTGGGGCACGTCTGAAGTGGAACAGCAGACGAGGACAGCACGATCTGTGGTGTGACTCCCACACTCCTTTTGCACCAATCTTGGAGAGAGCTGCTGATATGGCTGGTGTTAATTCTGTCCTGGAATTTTTTAACAAACAAAATGAAATCTTAAATAAGGCAACTAGTTATTTATATTAGGTAAATACTTTTAATTCCATAAAAATAATTATTTATAAGCACAACCGATTAATTACTAATTCTGTTTTAGCTTGAGCCATACATAGTAAGACAAAACTATTAGACACAGATCTAGATTGCAGTAATCATTGTTTTTAATTACCTTGACGTTTCGACCCGTGTCTAATAGTAATGATGGATGGAAATCGTGTAAGTTTAAAAAGTGTGTTGTAAGACAAAACCCTGCAAACATAATGTTTTTACATGTATAATCAACTAGCTTCTGCCTGGATGTTGTACAGGAAGAATCAAAAAAAGTTCAATGCAAAATAGGACTCCAACCCTTTCTCTGCCTAAGAAGTGGTATTTCAAATAACTCTCCCACACCATAAAAAACACACTCCAAATTTCAATAGGACCAGCAAAAATGAAAATTATTAGGGAACAATGTTGTGTTTTCACACAAGATTTTAAATTATGCTGTTAGTTATCTGTTTTCTGACAACCACAGGAGTTTCATTATAAGATTGATACAAAAGCTGACTTACCGGTAAGCGTCAATAGCCTTAAACAGCTGTAAGTATCCAAGATCAAAGGTGGAAGTAGGTGATGAGAGCACCACAATGTGACACAACTGGAACAAGAGAGTGATGCTCCTACACGAGTCCGCCGCGAGCTCCCCGGAGGCGACCAGCCAGTGCGCCGCGTCAGCATCCTTCTGTTTACTTTTAGACTCTTCACTCAATGCTTCAGCTAATTTCGCTAGCTGCTTCGTATCGAGATAAGTAACAGCATGGAGGTAGAGTAAGCCTCTTCTTTCGTCCCAATGGCATTCAATTCCATTCTGAGAAATTTATATAATAGATATTTAATTGAATTTAGATCATTTATCTATTCTAATTAGCGGAAAATAAAAATTACTTCATCACTCTTGACCGAAGGTAGAAGTGGAGTAGTTTTGTTTGTGTACCGATAAGGAGACTTTCCAATTATACCGACTACTACGATACGATCTTTTTTAGAAAAATCAGGAATGTTATTAATTGAAAATACGTTCATTTTCAGATAAATTCCCGTAAAAAATTTAACAAAACAGAAAACACCGACATGAGTATTTTGACAATTTCTTGACTTTGACAAATGAAGAACATTGACATATCAAGACTTTTGCCGTTATTAGGGCTTCAGTCAGACGTTCTATTAGTTACATTAAAAACAAAATGCAACTATTTTACGCAGCAACAAAAAAATAATAGCTTTTGCTATAGCTTTTTCTACATATGTTACTATTATATAAATATCTAAAGTAGTAATTTAATACTTCTAGTATTACGTATAAACGACCGCCAAGAATTATCATATTAATATTTTTTTTTAATCTATTTATATAGCGGGCGTTATGCTTATACTACTACTAGCCTGTCTCGTCGATAAAAATAAATATTGTATGTTACAAATGTCAAAAACAGCTGTGTTTACGTTTCACCGTGGGAGAAGGGGAATGGAGATTGTACAATATTTTAAAATCAAGGTTGCGAAACTCTAGATTAGTGAAATGTAGTTATCTTGCAACAAAGCTCGCTGTTTAGTTCGTTGTCGACATCGCCGTGACTGCTTCGTTGCAGTTCCTTTTGATTGAAGATAACATATCAGTGAATTAATCGATTTGATAAAGTGACATTGTTTTTGTCGGAATGTCATCAATAACTGAAGATATCTGCGAATTATTGGATAGTTACAACGGCAGGGATAAGGTAAAGTATGCGGAAATAATTATGGCCTTGATATTTGTCAATTAACACCGGTATTACAAGTTTACCTGCATACTTAAAGAAGTCACATAGGTATTACTGGTTCCCCTTCTATTTTGTAAAGCGTAAGATTCACAAAAATCTTACCCAGACAATTTAGATAATAAACAATATAGGTTACTAACACTTTTGTATGAAAAAAAAAACGCATTTTGTTTTAAAATTCAATGCTCCCAGCGGAATTTGAACCCACGACCTTCCCTTCTCTAGTAAAATATAAAGGCGGGGGCACTGCCGGGCCCTAAGATATTTCCTATTATGATTATACTAGCAGCTCCCCGCGGTTTCACCCGCATAAGTCCCGATCCCGTGGGAATATCGGGATCAAAAGTAGCCTATAGCCTTCCTCAATAAATGGACTATCCAACACCGAAAGAATTTTTCAAATCGGACCAGTGGTTCCTGAGATTAGCGCGTTCAAACAAGCAAACTCTTCCGCTTTATAATAGTAATAGATTAAATTCCATAGTATACCTACCATGTTTCCACACATTTGAAACTTCTACAGTGTTCCCTCCCCTATCCTTTGTTGCCCTTTACAGCATATGTTCAAACACTATTGTTATTCATATTATTTATTGATAATAATTTCATTACAAGGCATAGGTGATATTCTTTGACTTGTAATGAAATGACTTGTAATGTTATTCTGATATCTTGTGTAGACAAAACAAGGGCTGTTCGTTTCAAAATTAACCTGCATAAATAAATAAATCAACTTCTTTATAAGTTACTATTTGACCTTGTGGTTAGTGATGATGTGGTCTAAGATGTAACACACATTTAGAACACGCCTAAGCCTGTATTTCTTTTGCTACAGCCATATGCTGTCCAACTATTTTAAATTCCATCTTATAATACCTATGTGTGGATGTTACATCTTCTGTTACAGTTTTGATCTCATACCTGCAATCTTTATTTCAGGCAGTCCGTTTAGCATGTTATGCATTCAAATTATATGGATGTATAAAAGATGACAAGTCGTGGCAGGCAGCCGGGTCTAGACTCTCCAATGCTAGGCTTATGCTGAGGCTGTTCGATGATATACCTATGATCAGGCATACTTACAACTATGGATTAGGAAGACATGTAAGTTGCACTTAAAAATGTTTAAAAGTTATGTGCTCCTTCTATTAAATTTCCACTTTTCCTGGTTGCCTGGAAGAAATCGTTTTGAGCGATAAGGCCGCCTATTTATTCAACAATTATATAATCCAAATTTATATTTTAAGTGTGTTATATTGGTAACTAGCTGCGCCCCGCGGTTTTACCCGCGTAAATCCCGATCCCGCGGGACTATCGGGATAAAGTATCCTATGTCACTCTCCATTACTCAAACTATCTCTATGGAAATTTTCATTCAAATCGGTCGAGCCATTTGACCATGAAGAGGGAACAAACAAATACCGCGATGTATTTTTATATTATGACTTTTTTGAGCGGTGTTGGTCTAGTGGTAGATACCGCGACTTTCATTCCGAAGGTCGTAGTTTCGAATCCAGGCCGACCGCGCACCAATGTCTTTTTCTTTAAGAAAAATTTAAGTGCGCTATTAACATCGCTCTTACGGTGAAGGAAAACATCGTGAGGAAACCGACATGTCCTAGGATAAACCACCACGGTCTGAAGGCATGGGATATTTGCCAATGCGGGGTAGGCTCCCGTGGCGTCTTAAGCCCTCTAAGAAATCAGGTACAATGACCCAATTGTGAGGCAAGTGCGGAAAACGCTCAGCGAAACTAACTATAGCTGCGCCCCGCGGTTATACCCGCGTAAGGACTGATCCCGAGGGTATATCGGGATATAAAGTAGCCCATGTGTTATTCTAGGTCTCCAGCTAACTATATTCTAAGTTTCATCGCCATCGGTTCAGTAGTTTTTGCGTCAAACCGTCTTCAAAACTTTCGCGTTTATAATATTAGTAGGATATGTTTTAAAAATCACGTTAGTGGTTGGGAGCCCCCCTTAAATATTTGTTTTTGTTTTACGGAACCCTAAAAAGTTCCATTCAGGCCCAAGCAGTAAATCTTTACAATAGGTAAACTATTTAAGCAAAACTTTATTTTTAAGGAATCCTCAAAAACAGCAGCAGCCTTAGGATTATTAGCAAATGCAGTAGATCAAGCCTTCTTGCCTGTTGAGAAAGCATGCTGGTTATATGACGTTGGAATATTAAAGATAGACCCTAAGACAGCTGAAACTTTGGACACAATCAGCACAGGACTATGGGCGGCCAGTCTCTTCATATCATTATTACAGTGAGTATATTAAGAGGATAGTCTCCATTCTCTTTCTCCATATAAACGTAGTTTACATTTTCCTCCCTGGATAAAGACATTAGAGCAAATATAAAAAAAAATAAAAAGGTAGATGCATTGTCATGACAGATATAAGTTTTATGGCATAAACATATTTGCTCTAATGTCTTTATCCAGGAAGGAAAATGTAAACTACGTTTGTATGGAGAGAGAGAATGGAGACTATCCTCTTAATTCATCCATCACATTAGATATACTATATTTCAGTATTTCATCACTAACAGACTCGTCCGTGTCCCGACACGTTGGCCCGGTGCAGCCCCTAAGGAAAATATTCATATTCACTTACCATCAGGCGAGATACTAGACAAACGCTCATCTATTCTATGTAAAAAAAAAGTAACAGATCCTAGTTTTACTTTGCATAAGTCTGGATTATGTGGGAATATCAGGGTAAAATGTAAAAAAACAATACTGACTGGACCAAATACAAAGACTAGGGTATAGAGGTTGTATTCTTAAATAACTTAAGCCTACATTTTAAACCGATATTCTCGCGGGTTAATTTATATCCGTGTGCAATTTATATCCCATACGCAAAATTTCTAACTATCAAAACTATAAATTTTCAGAACATCCAGCACAATAAAGAAACTATGGTGGAGCAGAAATTGTTTACAAAAGACGTCCGAAGACGGCAACTGCGAGGCACGTCGTAATCTCGATATCAGACTCATGTTACAGTCGATAACGGCGGGGAAACTCTGCCTAGATATCACACACGCAGTCAGCTGTTTACCCGAAGGCTGGCTTTGGGGAGAGAAAATAGGCTCTACCAAAGTAGCAGCGATTGCTACCACATCCTCTGTTATAGGTATCGCTATGTACTTTGCTAGGAAAAGACTTGTAAAATAGTCTAGATTTGAATTTTAAATTGGTTGTGGCTTGTTTGGCAAAGAGTATTATGTAATATGGTCGACGCTATAGCTAGTCTATTCTTGTACACTAGGATAAGTGAGCGAGATAATATGTAATTGATTTTATTGTATAAAAATATAATTTGTATACCACACTTTATGTACAATAATGTACCTAAGTATATTTTCTTATATAAATTCAACTATGATTGTTATTAAGTACTACTTAATTATCTCAGATATTGTCTTCTCATCTGAGCTAGGTTCACGGTTGCACCCATCTCGGGAGCGCGGGGTTCGCTAAAACCTAAGTCACCTTTTACGACACCCACGGGAAGAGGTGGGGTAACCTTATTCTATGCTGGGTATACGCGGCATATCCCATATACCTACTTAATTTTAAACAACATCATTTGATTCTATTTTTTTAAATGATTTGTAAATCTATCTAAGATGGTAAAGAGGAAAGATTTATTCCTTTGGTTTGTTTGTTTGTAGCGAATAGGCACGAAATCACTGAACCGATTTGAAACATTCTTTCACTAGTAGAAAGCTACATTATCGAGGAGTAACATAGGCTTTTTATCTCGATATCCCGCGGGATCGGGAATATAAACCGCGGGACGCGGCTAGTTAGTTATAAATCATGATGTATATTGTACCTGTAAAAACTATAAGTATTTACCTTAGTTGTCTTCAATTGTACAAAAATTAGAATTATTATCTATTGTTAACGGTGAGAAGTGGACTTACTATTTGTTGGTATGTAATGTACGTACTTAATAGAAAAGTATTTTATTTTATTATTGTGCTTCTGTTCAGTCATTTTGCTTTATTTGAATTATCTTTGTTTATTCTCAAGATATTCTTTCATACAAATGCGTTAACAGGGTCTTTAACAATAAACCTAATGCGAGTAAGTACTTATACCTTGCTAATTAAGTTAATTAATGCTTAATTATAATTATATAATTCGTCTCTGTAATTATGAATAGAAATTAATGTGTCAAGTATTTAGAAAGTTTTGTTATGTTTTTTTTACATTTACATTACAGTTATATTAAGAAACAAATGTGTTTTTAAATAATTTATTAGTTTGTGCCAAGCTAGTAGGTGGGTACTTGGGTAGCTAAGCTAGTAACTGTCCTATGACCAAAAACGTAAGATGTAGGTATTTACGACGAGTAGAATGAAGAGTTCATAATGTATTTCATATCTAAGGTACTTGAGGTAAACAAGGGCCACCTTAAATTAAACTTAAATATTTAGTACAAATAGAGGAAACCACTAAAACAAGTTATTACATAACGTACTTGCTTTATTGACAATCTGAAAAAAAAACAATACAATTAATTGTTTTGTTGCACTATTGTCATCAAAATTAAGCTTTTTAAAAAACCTCTCTGTGGCCCTTATTAAACCATAGTATTCTAATAAGGGCCACCTCAAATAGATAAAGATTTTAATAACAATCAACACGAAATAGATATTTTTTTAGTTAACATTAGCTTATACTACTATTTAGTCATAAATAACGATTTTACTGTAAGTAGTTAAAGATAAAACAGACACTGGACCTTATTAAACTGTCCTTACAAAAATATGTTTTAAACAGCTTTTTTCAGTATTATACCCACTAAATAATCACATTTATTAAATAAGTATACGCAACATTATATAAATCTGAAACAGCAATAATGTTATTAAACAATAAAATTACAAAAAAAACAACTTGGCTCTTGTTAGACTTATGAAAGGATGTCACATATGAGATTCCCTACAAGACAAGGTTTTTTTTTGTGAAATATGCTTTTAGATGATTGACTAAAGTTCTCCTGGGAATAGAATACCTAGCGGCTGCAGCACGCTGTGACAAGACTCCTTCATTAACATCAGTCATTGCAGCTTCTAACTGTTGCAGTGACCAAAGGGCACGACGTTTTTTAGGCGGAGGTTCCATTTTTTAATCCTGAAAACGTGTACGCGTAAATTAATATAAAAAATAGAACTGAGATAACTAGAAATACTAAAAACTTTAAAATAGACGAGTATTTTGGCCGCCTCTTTTTACCCGCCTCAAATGTGGCCTTTGTTAGACCTTAATGTTAATTTTAAAGATTTTAACTTAAAACTGTCAGTTATTAATAAAATCACTACACTTACGCTGATTAGTAAACAGAAATGTACACATTCAACGTTATATTTATGAGATATTCGAAAAGCAATATATTTTAGGCACAATTTAAGCGTTTTAGCACATATTATTTTTAATTCCGAGTGACGCCGTCCGGGTCGTTCGATTGAATCGTTGCGACTGACAAGATGGCGGACCGCGCGACGGTGCGAGCGCGCATGTTAGCTCTCCTATTGGTCCTTTAGATAAGTGCGTGAGAGGAATCTATTAAAACTGTTAGAAGTGTGTTTTTCAATTAGTGGCCCGTATTAGACAGCGGCTCTTGTTACCTGCAAGTACCTTACAATGGCCTCTGTGGCGCTGCGGGCGCATGCCAGGCTGAAACGCAGAAGGTTACGGGTTCGATTCCCGCCGGGGACAAGTATTGGTTCTGAGTGTTTACTGTATGTATCATATGTAGATATGTATTTACAAAAAAGGTATTAGATATGTGTAATGTAATATATTCTTTATCCGGTATCTATAGTACCAAGCAACGGGCAGAGAATTTCCAGTAGTTATGGTCAATTATGGCTTACCCACCGTGCCGACTCTAAATAATATGGGGGTTTACCGGACCCCAGACTCCCGAAAGGGATACATCGCTTATACATATAAGAAGATGGTAAGGGATAATGTGGTCTAAGATGTAGCACGTAGACCTAGACCTCACCTAGAAGAAAGCAGGACAGCATAATCGCACCCGCCTTCCGTACTGGCCATCTTGATTGGCACTTGGCAGTAACAGATGATCGATGTTTTTATTTTACCAAAACGTCGATAATACGCACCTAATCCATTAAGTAAATTCATAAAGATCATGTTTATCTGGATCGGTAGTTATTTATCTTATCGGTTTGATAACATATTTTTTTCAATAGCACGTGAAAACAGACAATATTTGAGTATTTTTTGTGGGAAACATCGGTGATGGAGGCCGTCGACGCGATCTGTGATTTGTTGCAAGGTCATGCGAATAGAGATAAGGTATGCATTTCTGTATAAGTGACTGTATTTATTTTATTTAATCTCACAACCATAATAACTGGCCTTTTCGTCTACTTTTTAGAAGGTTTATTTACACAACTTTTAATTCAAGTTGCTGTAGTGCCCGGGACATTGTTAGGATGCCCATCGGTGTGATTTTAATTCCAAAATTCAATGCTTGGACTTGAACCCACGGCCTCCTGTTTTTTTAACCGAGCTCGCTAATCACTTGCACCAAGTGAGCTCAAGCGAAATGGTTGAATATAAGGAACGCATTAATCTTACAGATCTCCAGAATATGTAGATATTTATCTCAAACGGTTCAGTAGGTTTTTGCATAGAAGCGTAAAAAATGAACCTAAAACACGAACTTTTCATTGATTTGCAAGGAAATGTAGGCATATTGTCAAAAAAAAATTAACCCTTGGCTTGAATGAATATATTCCAGGTATCAAATCTAGCATGCTACACACTAAAGTTTCTCGGTTCTACAACCAAAAGCAAGGAGTTGATGACAGCAAGCCTCAGGTTTGCGGCCGCCAGATCTACGCTAAGACTTTTTGATGATGCCGCTGCCTTAAAAACTGCTATTGCATATGGATTAGGCAAACAGGTAACTGGTAATAAAATATAAATAATACGTCGCGTTTGTCTCACTGTTTTGGTTTTAATGAAACTCCTCAACCGATTTTGGCAGAAGGCAGGAATGAGAACGAACAAAACATGACTATACTCGTAGTTCTTTTATATTGATTCTACTTATTTTTAATCAAAAAATACTGTACCGATTGCTATGTTGGCATTTGGCATCTTGAGTAACACAATTTATCCTGAAACATTTTCCTGTGCTGCACGTGAAACCATTTTCACTAATTGCACGATGATATCAAGCGGCTTTCGAATTATTTTTTAACCCTTTTTTTACTCACTAGGACGGTCCCATTTGGGGCCCCATCGGTGTAGGCGCTAATGTGTTCACACTAGCATACCTTCAAGCTGAGAAGATATCCTGGCTCATCGACACCGGACTTCTCAAAGTATCACAAGAATTCGAATACAGAGTGAAGACTGCTCACAAAGTATTCTGGGCGTTGTATGCTTTTTGTGGTCTTCTCAAGTAAGTATTCGATTTAAAAAACGCGTATTATTCATTTTTCGATCATGGGCCCAGTTAACCACTAACAAAGAAAAGGGAGCGATTCGGCCCTAGTTCTAATTTAGAAGGGTACAATTTGACCCTAATCCATCCTGTCTTTACTTGTGATTTTCACGTAGGAGCTATTGACTCTATCTCATCAGACGGTAAGTTTAAGATGTAGCATGCTCGTCTAGAAGACACCTGTTTACTCTGTGTGACTATTGATCACGTGATCTGCGTGACTATGACTATTGATTGTGTGAAGTTTCGACCTATCTGTCTACACCGGCCTATGTAAGGAACATTGAGTCCGCTTGGCGATACACCTTAACCGGCGTTATTATTATTATTGTTCTTTCAGTGGGCTCTTAAGATGCCGCATCGATTAGTTATGGTCTATTGTATCAACCCTTTATAGTTCAGAATTCATTACTAACTCCGTTGAGTTTAGAAACTGTCGACCTAGGTGGGCGTTAACAACCCATGGCCGAAAACTTTTTCACAACTCTAGCAATACCGCGAGTCAGTAAGACAGTGACAGGCATATCATTGCCCTAAAATAGTAAGACTCAATTTAATTACAAAAACTGTAATTTCTTCCTCAGATCAATCCGCGCGTTACACATAACAGCAGCTCTAACCAAGTCTCCGAACCGCACCAAATGCGCTCCAGCCCGGTTCACCCAAGCAACTCTCACAACCACTAAGCTACTACTTGACGTGATCCATGTGGTGACGTGGTTGCCGCGCGGTTGGCTCTGGGGCGGGATTGTTAAGGTGGAGTACGCGAGTGGAGTGGCCACTTTGGCAGCTACGTTGGGGCTGGTTATACATTATCATGGGAAGAGATTGGAGCGGGCTCCTCGATAGGAAAAGTTTGCTAGGTGCGGACGACTACGACTGGTGATAACTGTTCTCAACTGTTATCCACGCGCGATGAGAATAGGATGCGACCTAATGGAATCGTGCGGTCTGCCAGACTCACGTTAAAGCTTGCTTTAACTAGTCATTTTTAGGGTTCCGTACCTAAAGGTAAAAACGGGACCCTATTACTGAGACTTCGCTGTCTGTCTGTCTGTCTGTCTGTCTGTCTGTCCGTCCGTCCGTCCGTCCGTCTGTCCGTCTGTCACCAGGCTGTATCTCATGAACCGTAATAGCTAGAAGGTTGAAATTTTCACAGAAGATGTATTTCGGTTGCCGCTACAACAACAAATACTAAAAACGAAATAAAACAATTATTTAAAAGGGGCTCCCATACAACAAACGTGTTTCAATCAAAAATAACAAGGAGTTTAGTACTACAATGTGAGGTCGCTTCTGATTGGTCAGGACAAATCGAGTTGGTCATGGAATTCAAAATGGCTGCCCTATCTGTCAAATATACCAGTCTGCCTTACTTACCAAAGAGTTTCTTTTATGTTTCAGATTTTTTTATTTAATTTGACACATTCTCATCGCGTACGGATTATTCCAATAGATACAGTACGGTAACTTGGTTCATATTAATTCTGTGTAAAATAGGTAAAGATGAGAGTATAAGGTCGGCCGCACAATACGGAATTCCGGTATGCCGTAAATATAGTACACTTTGTTTTTTTATCAATGTGTTTTATCTTTTTTATTTGGCTGAATAAATGGACCATAATTAAGTATAGTGAAATTAAATAAAGCGATCTATCTTGGTTAACCTAGCAATTGCAGAGTAGCAAATTTATTTCGGAAAACTTGTGTAGGCCGTATTTTATCACTAGAATTATTTTCAGACATTTGTTGTGTAAGTTTAGATAATAGAGATACAGATAGGTATGTAAATCTGAAGTTTTCTGTCGAATTATACATTTTCTAGTAAAAACTTTGTAAGTATCGAATAAGTAAGTATTATAATTATTGTAAGATATACAAAACCAGTGTTTTTATTTTCATATTTTATTCATTATAAACTTTACCTAGTTTAATGTAACAAAGTAACAATAACTAGCTTATTTCGTAATTTGATTTATAATTTATAATGCTATATGCATGTATACTAGAAACATTTATAAGAAAAAAAACTTTTAAAAAATCGAAAATAGTAGACAGGGAAACATTTCTTAAATTCGTTCCTCGGGATGGGAATTCGCGTGGTGTTCGTTAACAAGCTGCAGACCCAGAGACGCGAGTTCGAGCCTCGCCGTAAGTGAATTTTAGAAGATGTATTTTTCCTTAAAAATATTTCTAATAACTAATTAGCTTGCATAAATCACACATTCTAATAATTTCTATCAGTCAATTTTTGGTGACATAAAAGTTAGCATAATAAACAACATACTTTAAAATAATTATTGTTAATAGAGTTTTTTTTTAAATAGTGATCTAATAGTGATACAATTTGATACGTAAAGACCACGCACTGACATTTTTTTAAATACCTCTTTTAAATTATATATTTCTAGACCGCTGACAAGAAATGTATTCCATCATCTTTAACAAACTTGTTACTAATGTAACAAATGAGTATTTTTTAATAAGTAAATTAAATTAAATTAACGTAATTGTTTAAAATTTAAGAACTAAAGCTGCGTTTACACTATTCACGCGGACAGCGGAGCGTAGGCGGGCATAGTAGCTTTGCGCCGGCGAGCCGGCGGAAACTCGCGCATAATATTTGAAGTGCGCTGATCTCCGCTAGCGTACGGCCAGCAGAGACTCGCGCTTCGCTAGCTAGTGCACAGTTCCCACTGCCCACCCACTGCCTTCGTGGTCATCGGGCGGGCGACCGGCAAAAGGGGAAAAAAAGCGAAACGCCGCCCGCCGCGTCGGCGTAAATGGTGAAAATTGTACCCACAACATTGTCTTTGGTTTTAAATGACACGTATATTGATTTATTCTTAGTGATTAATCTCTTAGTTGATCGATGTAATTATAAATACCACCTATTCTTTTTCCTAGTGGTATTTAATCCTATAAATATTATCACATGGCGTGTCGATTATCTTTTAAAAGCTATCAAAGCTTTTATCTATCTATTTCTCATGACGACTTCGATTCCATATTTATGGCGCCTATTATATTTCATCGAAGCATGAGGGGAAGGTTTATTAATATATCTTGAACACGAAATAGAATAAAATTGAACACATTTAAGCCATTTAGCGACTTACGACAAAAATACGCAAAAATACATCGCATAATTATTTATATTTTTAGTAAATATAACTACTACTCGATTTGTCTAATGAAAACTGGAAATAAAAACAAAAAAAATTAAGCTAAAACATTTCTAACGATTACCTAAAGTTATTATCACAATATAATATGGATTAATGAATGATTAGCAAATATCTAAATTAAAGAAAATGACTATCCCCCTTACTTATAAACAGCTGCATAAACTATGTATCGTTTGTCTTTTACTGTGAAATGAAGTTTCAAAGTTAACAGATAGTGACAAACATTACATAAACTTAGTTAATGTTTATAAGTTATAATTATGTATACTGGGTTATTAAAAACTCGTAACCTGCTGTCAGGGATTGTTCTACATGTTTAGAAGTACAACTTTTGGAAATTAGAACTTTTTTTCATAAATTTTGAGATTATGTTTTAATTTATTGTCTTTTAAAGTTAAAGTTCGTTTACAATTTATATGTACGTTTAGGAATATTCATATTGACTTTACAACCAGGCGCCGAGGCGCACAACTACTAGGTAAACTGTGATACAACGTATAGTCTATATGAATACACTCTCAATAATTGGATACATTAGAGTTTAGAGAGACCACGCAATTTTTGGATCGTAGGATCCGCGAGATCGAAACGAAAGAAACAGTTATTTGTCGGCATTACTCCCAATCTGTTGTTGATATGTACGAACTATTACAAATATCACTGCACAATAAAACAGTCTCAGAAAACTTTTAAAGAAAAATGCATACTGCAAAAACTTCTAACAATTTCGATTATGCATTTCTCTTTGTAATTTATTTATATTTAAAGTGTCTTAAAGCCCGTCACACAGGTAGCTATTATATACACACATCAACATCGTCTAGGGATATTTTATATAAAGTTCTTAAACTTAAAAAATACTGGCCGATTTAAAAATATTTTAATGGAACCTTATTGTGTAGGCCTTATTGTATGATTCCAAATTTGAATTTTAAAAAATTAATTAAAAACATAAGGTTAGCGCGGCAATTATTGTAGCGAGTTCGAAGGTTTAAATTTACTTAACGCAGTTTTAAGCATTTTGTTTAAACAAATTGAAGTTTTAATATTTTTTTTTTGATTAATTACAATTTAATACAACTGTATGCATCATGCAGCGGCGTCATTTAACAAGCAACGAAATGTTAAGGGCAGTAGGAATGCTCCAAGCTGGGGCTACTCAACGGAGTATTGCCGAGGAGATTGGAACAAGACAAAACGTGATATCAAGATTGTGGTCACGTTATCGTGCTACTGGTGAAGTGGCTGAAAGGCATCCAGGCGGAAAGCCGATAACTACCCAAAGACAAGACCGATTTTTGCAAGTGGCCGCGAGAAGACAACCAAATGTTACGGCCATGCAGTTGGTTCAAACGCTCCAGTCAGACCACCAGGTGCTTGTCAGTGACCAAACTGTGAGGAGAAGACTGCACGAGGCTAACCTTCATTCTCGCAGGCCGCTTCGTACTCTAGCACTACGCAGAGGAAATCGTGGACGAAGATTACAGTGGGCTAGAGAACATTTGCCTTGGGAAGATATCGAGTGGTCGGTAGTGTTGTTTACCGATGAGTCCCGATTCGGATTTCATCCTGATTCACGTAGAGTACGCGTATGGCGAGCTTCTGGTCGTGACAGCCGTCTGCAACACCCTCAGGAGGTCCATCCATACCATGGCGGAACAATTATGGTTTGGGCGGGAATTCGTATTGGTGGAAGAACAGACCTCGTTTGGATCAGAAACACTATGACTGCCGAAAAATACCGTAATCAGGTGCTAGCACCAATAATCTATCCCCATCGACTGCAAATGGGCCAAGTTTTCACGCTCATGCACGACAACGCCCGTCCGCACACTGCGCGAGCGGTGACCAGCTGGCTAGAGGAGCACGACGTGTCGATCTTAGACTGGCCCGCGCAGTCACCAGACCTAAACCCCATAGAGCACGCGTGGGATATGCTTCAAAGAAGGGCTTTGAGGAATTTGCCTCCAAATGTTGCGACTGAAGAGCAACTTTTTTGCATCTTAGCAGGACCTGGGACAATATTCCGCAGCAAGATATTGACAACCTGATTCAAAGCATGAAAAACCGTTGCAGGGCCGTGATTAACGTCATGGGTGGTTTCACTGACTACTAATTTTAACTTCAAATAAAAAAACCTAATAATTTCGTTTTACTTAATTTTTTTCCTTAGATAGACATTTTATCTTAAATTTAACATTATTTCACTTTTTGCGTTTTTTTAAATAAACAAATATTTAAGCATAAAACAATATTTTGTTGTATTCTAAATCATAGTCTGATAAGTAGGCTTTACAAAAATATATACATGTTGTTTGTTAGTAAACACAATTTTTGAGTAAATTGAGAAATTCTGAATATCCCTAGACGGTGTTGATGTGTGTATATTAGTATGCCGTGCTATAATATAAATTACGGAACAAGTTTGTGACATCTCATAGAAATATATATAGCTGCGTGTGTGGTCACTTATGGATAATTGTGTGGAAAATATATCGTAATTTGCCGTGCTATAATTAATCTAATATATAAAATTTCAATGTCACAATGTTAGTTACCGTACTCCTCCGAAACGGCTTTACCGATTCTTACCAAATTTTATATGCGTATTCAGTAGGTCTGAGAATCGGCTACTATCTATAATTTATAAGGCAAAACAACGTTTGCCGGGTCAGCTAGTATTAATATATATTATAGCAACGTGTGTAACGAGCTTAAAGAAATCGAGATTATCATTTACCTTCCATCTCTGCCGCTCTATCGATCTCAAACTGGAAGTACCTGCCGTGGGTCGGGTAGAGCTTGGTGGCCAGAGCTAGAAGCTTGGTGAGCGTGGGCGCGCTGCCCCACGCCGCGCAGTGGTGGGCCGCGCCGCCCGCCGCCGCGCAGCCCGCCTCGTACTCCGCGATGTTGGCGGGCGACGGCTCTACCGTGCATTGCCCTAGCAGACTGAGTAGGCGATGTCTGGAATATAGAAATGAGTTTTAGATATTAGGAACTAGCTGACACGGCGAACTTTCTTCCGCCTTAGAGGCGCCAATTTACAGGCAAATCGGTTCAGCTGTTCTTGACTTTTAAATAGTGTAACTAACACTAGTTTTGTTTTTTATAGATGGATCTATAGAATGTATCTCGACTATACAATCTACCTAGACTACCTAGACTATAAAACTAACTAGTCTATAAAATCTATTCAGTCTATAAACTATACTATATACGTTTTCTAATTTCGGACCATAATCTGACATTTTGGTTCCTTGTATTTGACATTTATCTTTAGAAAGATGTGTCAAATCGTAGTCTATAATTCAAAAACGAAGAAAAGACTATTAAATCTAACTTGTCTACGTAATCTACTGAATACAAATAAATCAACTAACT